>CM057935.1:8460484-8898271 GCA_030141595.1 Chydorus sphaericus
TTGGCCCTCAGGCATTTGGTTCAACATTTTTCTGCTAGGAGGAACCGAAGCAGAAGAATAATATGCAAATTAAAAATAGGGTCACAATTTGAGTTTCGTTTCCTTGACGACGAAGATCCACGAGACCACGAGGTTATCTATTCTGCCCTTAAGCAGTCCTGACTGAATAGTGCCATCATCGTCGAAGAGTCTTCTGCTGCAAGCATGGAAGACTGCCAGCGGCATGATGACGTTTTAAGTTTTAAACTCTAAATAAAAACTGAATGTTTCGTTCAAGTTACAGAAATTTATTGAGTGTCATTGAATGTCATATTATGGTTCTTCTAGTATTATACCATCAGTATGTTTAAAACCTTTATTTCTACCCATATAGTCTGATTAGCGGCTACGCTTTCCTTGATCTAAAGCAAAAGCAATATCAGATCGGTTCTTTGTTTCTAAATTAGCTCTATATTGCCGTCACTTTTTACAACTATTTTTTTCATTTCATATAGATCTTTATCTATCTATAAAGCTATGTCAATGATTGTATGGTACCATATTGTTCGACCATTATCTCACGATTGTTATCGACCGTTCGTCTATGCATTTTATTAGATACCGTATTAACCTTTGTGTATAGCAGCATCACATTGAGATATATCTTGCATAACAATGCCAATGCATATACTGTGTTTCATGTTAGAAACATAGACGCAGTTGCTGAGAAGGAGCTAATGCTTATTGATGTTCTTAACTATACAAACTGCACAAAATAATTAATGTTATTATTGGGAAATGTGGAAGCCTGTGCACCATTCCAATAGCACCTGCCTGCTATCATTAAAAGTACCGTATGCAAAATTGTCCAGTAATTAATTTATTATTTAGTTGTTAGCTCATTTTTTCAGTAACCTTGCCGGTGCTGACTATAGTCTACGGATTTAAAAAAATATCCCTGTCATTATTTTTCAAAAATCTTTTTGGCGAATATTCCATTATCCCAACCATAATCGAGCTCATTCCAATTTAGAAAAAATCAAGAGATGAATTTTAATGTGTAATCATCATTATTTTTAAATTAAATTAGACACGCTATTAAGCGAGGAGAAAAATGATAGCACAATAATGTAGTTTTCCCGCAAATCATGCGTGATGGTACGTTACTCGTAAATATCTAATAGCTCAAAGATCTTATCGACTTGTGCTTTAAGGTATTCATTAAAACTTTCAACTTCACGTCAAAGGGTTGCCCTCAATGAACCAGCAAGCTCAAAATATTTATCAGTCCAAATTTGCGCAGCACTCAAAGTACCTTAATATACTTACTATTCTCATTAAAAGTTTACCTAATTGGATTATATTTTATAATGTTGTATAAACAAGCCTCATCTTTGTTCGTTATTTATTCATGACATGTATTACCTCATTTAAGGTTATTTTATTGGCGGTCGTCTTTCTTTCAACGTCGAACAAGGCTGACGTTTTACCTAAGGCTCGAGCCGACGAGCCCCGCTCACCTTGTACCGACCCCGGTGCCTACGCTCCTTGTACCTGTGACCGCGACACCAACGGAAATGTTAACATTGAGTGCAACGAAATATCCTTGAGCGACGTGAAAACGGTCATGAATAATACCATCAACTTGGCCCCAAATTATGTTAACTATTTGACTCTTTACCTCCCAGCATCATCCGACATGGAAGAACTTCCGGAAAATCTTCTAAGTGGGAGAAAAGTAACCAACTTGTACATTTACTGTCCTAGCTCACGCTCCATGCGACTCAAAGCGCACATAGATTCATTGCGATCTTCTGAAAACCACACTCGTAGTTTCTACATGACGTATTGCGACATGGTTGAGATGGATTATGCATTCTTAACCAATTTCAACACACTCGATCACTTTGGTTTGTACACAGCATCCAATATTCAAACGCTCGAGAGTCTCCCTCCTCTAGATCGACTCACTGATTTGTATATCCGTGGTTGCGCTGGATTCGACGGAATGAATTTCCCCGCCGAGTCTCTTTACAGCCTAACAAAGTTGTACCTCGAAGACAACAACAAGGAGCTGGGCGATATTCAGCTGGAATCAATTTTGAACGCCATCAGCGTCTTCCGTTGCAGCTCCAACACTTACAACATTATCTTTGAAAAACAATTTTTTGAAGTTTATCCCATCGCAAATCCTTCTGATGACGGGCTTGAAAAGCTTGACTGTGGAAGGGAACCAAATTTCGGTTATTCAAAAGGATTCCCTACAGGATATTCAAGAAATAAGGCTTAATCGTATTGGTCTAACGCAAATATGGCCAGGAGCGTTCATTGGTCAGTATTAATTTTTTTAATCTAATAGCTAGGACGGCACCGTTTTTACGTTTAAGTGTTGTTTGGTCATTAAAAAAAAATTTATTGCAGGAAATTTTAGTCAGTCTAAAGTGAGCCTGAATAATAATCAATTGAACAGAATGGAAGAGCAAGTTTTCTTAAGTATGCTTCAAGACATGAAGACATCTGGCGTCGGCATCCTCTCAGTGGATTTCAGTAATAATAATATTTTATTATATTTATTTGATACAGTAGAGAGTAAATAAGTGACCTCAATATGATATTAGCTTGAGAAGCTATTGCTCTAATAATTAAATTTATAGTAAACCATTTACTAGTGTTCTCTTATTTTCAAGAATACTTGCACTAATTTGTAAAACAGTGCCAGCATGAGAATATTTGTTTATTATTCAGTTAATCCTATAATAAGAATTGTATTTTGTTACAAGATCCGATCGAATGTGACTGCAGCATTTCTTGGCTGGTGCGAGAAAACCGACAGTTAATGACTGCTGTGAAGGGAGGGACCTGTTCAAACTACACCACGTTTGAACAACTGAATCCAGAAGGATTTTCCAATTGCACATTATCTTTCACCGATACTACTAACAATCGGTCTTAACAGCACTTAGTAATAGTAGAGCACAGAGAGACCTTTTATACGAGTTTCACCAGCAAAGCTATTTAAAATGGCATTGTTTTCCTTTATAGATTTCATTGGTTATTCTTATAAGAATTTAAATAGACTATCGAAATTTAGTGCTGCTGAGATCGTTCTAACATAACCCGTTCATCTTGATCCAAGTCCGAGTGCTACTTTGTATGGCATGTTACATACTACTAATAAATTTTTGGGATAAACAGTCTTATTTTAAATAAATCGTATCACCATAATAATATTAAATTACAAATTCTGTAAAAAATTAAATTGCATCTTAAGGATAATAAAAAATTATTGCTTGTACTTTAGAAAAAATGCAGAGTCAAGTTTTAAATAATAACTCTATTCAATTTTGATTTCAAGAATTAAATATTTTAAAATGAATAAAAAAAAGTATTTATAACCGTATTTGAATTATTATTTATTCACTTGGGAAGCACCACCAGTTGCTAGTTCATCACTGGCGATGGTATTTTGGTTTAAGCGCATCAATCATAATGTCTACCATGCCATCAATATCGTATTGAGGTTTCCAATTCCACTCGGCTCTCGCTTCAGAATCGTCAAATACTTGAGGCCAAGAATCCGCTGCAATCAAAAATTATAAAATAAAATTGCACCCTTTACTGTAATAATGGTTTTCAATATTCGATATCACATACCGATAAGTTGGCGACCATTCCAGTCGGGTTTATAAGTGACTTGTAGATCTGGCACATGTCTTTGAACGCTCTTGGCTATCTCATCGGGAGTGAAGCTCATTGCTGTCACATTGTATGTCCTTTGTTTAACTGACTCGGGAGGAAGAGCCATAAATTCACACAATGATCTATTATTAAATTTTCAATGCAGAATGATTTAATCGGTGGTACCAATAGCGAACATTTAATTAAAAGTGTTCATACCTTAAAGCATCCGAGATGTACATCATTGGCAACCGTGTGTCTTCTTTAAGGTAGCATTGGAATTTTCCCGTTTTTAAAGCATCGTGGAAAATCTGTACGGCATAATCTAAAATATCGGAAACAATATATAAATAAAAACATGAATGCATAGACTATAGACTTAGCAATATGAACCTGTGGTCCCTCCGCCTGGATTCGTATCACTAGAGATGACACCCGGAAAGCGCAAGCAGCGGAAATCCAACCCAAATTTGTGGTGGTAGTACTCGCCCATTAATTCACCGTGGACCTGCCAGAATACGCGCTTTGTCTTAATAGATTGATACCTTTTGCTACCCACATTTTATTTATAGATTCAATTAAATGAATCATTTAAATGGCGGGATTTAAATCATTAAAAT
This sequence comes from Chydorus sphaericus, assembly GCA_030141595.1. Lineage (NCBI taxonomy): Eukaryota > Metazoa > Arthropoda > Branchiopoda > Diplostraca > Chydoridae > Chydorus > Chydorus sphaericus. The sequence continues at coordinate 8,464,762 of CM057935.1, forward strand.
ACCTTTGATACTCCGTAGATGGTTTTGGGTCGTTGAATACACAAGTTGGGTGTCGGATTCCGAGGGGATTCCGGTCCGAAGGCACCGATGGTAGACGGAACGAAAAGACGCAGACGGTACTGTTTAGCCAGTTCCATAACGTTGTGTAAACCTGCCATAACAGTATTTATTTTTAGAAGGGGGAAAAGACTAAAAAAAGAGCAGACGCTGCTGCAGTTCATTGATTTAGATTTACTTGACCTAGTTCATTGGCCTACATACGTATGGAAGAGATCTATTAATAGGCCTATAGTCAATATAGCTCACCTTCAATGTTGACTCGAATTGCCAGTGGAACATTTTGCTCTCCAATGGCGCTCAGCAGTGCGCTGAAATGAATCAACCAATCAATTCGATATGTAACGACCATTTCTTGAAGGACACTTGAAGTCCAGAATGTCCGCAAAAATATATGGACCTGTCAGATACCATCAACATTTCGAAAATTGAATTCCTTACATCATATTGAGCTCAAAAAAATTATTTACCTGCTTCTACGACTTCTTTCGTTGGTTTGAGGATATCGGACATGATGACATTATCTTTACCATACTTCGTCCTCAGTATTTTAGCAAGACCAGTGCCAAGTTGACCAAGTCCACCTTATTTAGTGAATTTCCCAATAAATTGATAACAAGTTTAGTTCTATTTTACTAGATCTCAAAGTAGATTTACCTGTAATCAAGATTCTTGGATTTTCCGAAGTCGAATCTGATGACATTCTCTTCATAGAATAATCATTTTGATGGCTTGTGGCGAAGGAAAGAATACCCGGATTTTGACTCCATCTAAACCACTGTCGAAGAGCCATTTTAAAGAGTTAGGCCAGTGGCTATGAGGCACCTACCGAGTCTAAAAGTTTGTGAACGACTGGCCGATTCCCTAGACTCTACATATAGCTTATACTCGCCGTTCTTTTTAGTTCCTTACCAAGATGTATTTTGGTTTCTTTCTTTGCTGTCATGGCGTATTTTCTAACAACAGGAGACTAGCTGCACAATGTTTGGCGCCATTTATTTGGCACGAAAGAAGCGGAAAGATGCGCGACGCCATCAAGGGGGCTCGACCCATCTCGTTCTGCCTTGCTGAGTCTGCGTTGTTTTTCACTCGCTATTTATTTATATCTGCGCAAACACGTTTTTTAGTACTTGACAGGGCGATGTCACGCGCCACATAGTCTATTTATGTAATGCACAAAATGATTACTAAACCAACAGCGCTGATGTAATACAAAAATACTGTAGTCTTCTATATTTCTTACCTGTGAGGGATGAACATCCAGCAAGCGATGAGGTTGTGGTTATATCATAGTTTATATGACCTGCGTTCCTTCTCTTTTTTGATATGCTTGATTCTGAGACGTTGACAGTAATACTGAAATCATTCAACTTTGGTGATAATCTAATAAACTGCCTCAGTGCAAATGTAATCAAAGTAAATTCCCCGGTAAAAAATTGAAGTTTTTTGTTGAATTTATGTCTGAATGTTATAACAGTAATATGTAGAATCTTTTAGGCACATTTTTGCTGGTAAAAATATCTATATTTTTTATTAAAACGTACTAGCGCTTGTACTTACCGACGTACTTTAGGACATACGTACGTTCTGGAAATCTCACCAAGTAAAAAGTTGAAAGTACAAGTACATAATGTCCGAAAATAGGACTACTTTTAGTACGTACTTTAAACTGTCCTAAAATGACGTACTTTAGTACGTCTTTTTTTTACCTGGGTTATAACGCAAGTAAATACTATACGAGGTAAAATTGAGAGTATATATTTTTAAATTGAGAGCATTGTTTCATGGGTGAAAAGGAACCATATGTTTGATGGTTTCATAGGATTAAAGAATCACGAAATTAAAATGATTGATGAATTTGGGCATCATACGTTCTTCGAGATTCATTTCATCGCACAAATGATTGGCTTTGGCTTTAGGAATGCTTTAACAAGTCTGCCAAATTCGTACATTTAGACCTATATCAAGCTATCGGATCATCTGCGCTACAACACCCTTTCCGCTGGCTATGAACTTCAATAACTCAGTTGGATAATTCCATCGAGTTAAGAGAAAAATCTCGAAGACGGTACAATTTGTATCTATATCGAGGATATACTGCCCTGGAGTACCCCCTCTGTAGCAGCATACCCCCCCCCCCCCCCTCTCCTTAGCTACTGTGTAACTGTTTTTGTCTTTGAACTGAATTTCTATTATTTTTTTTTGTCTTTAAGTAATATATTTAATACCGCACTGTTGTTAATACAGCGTTACTATTCAATTTTATGGGTCTAAAAACAACCATTAAATCCATTCAAATCTATATCTTCAAATGCAGTTCCATCACTGCACCTTCCATTGTAGACATGATCAAACATGGCAGGATTGTCCCGTATAAGCCAAGCAAAATTGCAGAGATTGCTACAGTCCATGGGATCTTAAACAATACGGTAATTATTTTGAATGAGAAGTAAAATTATAAATATCAACAAAACTTGATAAAGAAACATACTTGAGTCCAAGTCAACAAATCCGCCTATTGGCGTTCACCATGTCTTGAAGCATGAATTTAAAAACAGATTCGTCAAATCGGTTTAAATTGTTGCCGCTCAGAGACACCACTGCTCCTTCAAAGTTTCCTAAACATATATTTCTCGAATATAATTTATTTCCTTGACTTAAAAAGCTTAGAGCGAAAAATTTTGTTGCTTCTAAAATCGGTTCCAAATTAGCTCTTGTACGATTATAAATTATAATTAATATTGCACACCTATTACCTGCCTTATTACCTGAAAATGCACCTGCCTGGAATGCAGTTACTCCCGCTTGAGCCAAATAAATGAGTCTCACTTGAGTAGAAAAACTGAGCAAGCCCGTAGTAATAGTGGATGCAAAGTTATTTGTATTGGCGCTGAAGTAGTTGAGCTTTTGAAATAGGCCGAGCGACGTAGGAATACGGGTCAGCCGATTGCCATTAATCGTCAACGACTCCAAAGTATCTGTAGACCTTGTAGAGATCCAAGTCATAAATCTATCCATCGTGGCGTCGTTCATATCCACGTTATTTCCTATGAAAAAAGTAATCAATCCTCTCGCTAGGGATGGGAAAATCTGTAACTGATTGATCCCCGTAGAATTGTTTATTGTTAAGTAATCTAAGCTGTTCAACACGGGCAGGTTGCTGAAGTCCGCTTGAAGGTTGGCAGTCGAAAAGAATGACATGGCCCGTAGCTGCGTGAATCCAGTAAGGTAAGCAAATGATTGCTGACTTAAATCGCAAAAATTAATGGCAAGAGTTTGGGTTGTGCCTTGACTAGTAGTGAAAGCTCTCTGATCGATTTTGAGTTGTTGGTTGTGTAGACAAGCGAATGCTAATTGAGTTGATTGTTTGTTGCTTAAAATATTGGAGGGGATTGTGTCTTCGGTTGGGGAGAGAGTTAGCTCAACCCTTAATAGGTCAATTTTGTTTGTTCTGGTGAAAACAGCCTGAACGTCATTCATCGGAACCTGGTCGCATCGAACCGTCCAGTCATTCGTGTTCAAATCGTCCGCCGAGCAGCTACACGGAGAGAAGTTTTCCGTACAGAATGCTTGTTGATGACTTCGGTTAATCAATCCAACCTATAGCAACATCACTAGCATTAAATTTTTAATTTTATTTTGTACCCTGTAAGTTTTCATAAAAGTCAGAAGTGTATAGATACGCTATCGTAATAAATATGATGACTTAGCATAATGATGCTACTTGTGCTTTTTTTAATCATTTGACCAACTCAGTAGATAAAATTAAAAGACTTACCAAAACGAGCAACAAACAAGCAAGATGATTTTTTCCAATCATTTTGTTATTCTTCTCTAATACGAGGATGCAACAGACGATGTGGCTGCCTTGATACGAATAGAATGTTATAATATTTGCCATCTAAACTTTGAGGGATGAAAAGTTGTAGATGATTTTTATAATAGATGGGTGTATTTTTACTTATGTTATCACTGAACGACCAATCGGCTGTAAGAATCAAATCGCAGGATGGGATTCAAAAGGTTGACAAGAGTCCAGTAGGTAGAGCTTATTTGCTTAGCGACAAGTACACTTGGCAGTCTATGACCTGTGCGATTGTAGTGTATCGGAAATATGCTAGTCATCAATCAAGAATAATATTATATGACTCGATGAAAATAATTAAAAAAATCAATATCAATTAAGTAACCTGCTAGTTATTACTTTTTTCATACTATGCATGCGCATAGCACCTTATTGTGCAATGTGGATGTATCCGGGTTGAATGGAACATCCAGACATATGTAGGCTGTCCAATGATATGCGGTTTTTTTTCAATCCATAGTGGGTGCATAGGGCTATGAATTAATAGGCATCGTATAAAAAAAATAGCGAAAATATAGTATTGAGAATATTGAATGTTCCAGCTTGAATTTCCAAGGTTTCATTTTTTAAATGAAACCTAAGATATACTGTACATATACGGATACACATATTTGATTGACACAGACTGATCAACCCATGGAAGTCTGGACTTGAGATTTATAAATGACAAAGATTACACAACCATTTCATATGTAGCCCTACTAGTCAGTACGCATATTTTGTTTATCCTATACTTCGTTGCACGTTACTTAGGTACTGCCTTCCCTATTGGTATGACCTTCCAATTATACATCGGTATTCTTCCAAATTAATTTGGTTTTATGGATTTATTGCTTTGAAAGTTAGGTAAGTCAATAAATTTGGAAGATTATATTTGAATATCAGTTTTTATGATATTAATATTACCTAAGTGTTAAGTAACAGAAAATGGGTACAGCTATCGGAGAACAGGACAAAGAAAAATCTTCTGTACAGGTATGGACAGTCGGCAACACGGAACAAATTATTCAGCCCTCGTTGAATTATCCAGAAAACAAGGAGAAAACTGTTGGTCAAGATAGCGACATTAGTCAATCTGAATATGATGTAGACCCTATAGAGCCCAAAAGTATATAATTTTTTTTTTTACTATTTTTCTTAATGACCGGTACCGGTATTCATTTAAGTAATTTTCATAAAAGAAATACCTTAAAAATACTACTATTAAAAGCTATATGATAAAAATATAATTTTGATATATGTTTGTTTAGATCGTTTTGGCTCACGACACGTCTTCGCTCTCATGGGATTCTTCGGTCTAGCATCTGTTTACATGATGCGCATCAATCTTTCGGTTGCTATCGTCGACATGATTAACTCTACATCGACGACTTCTGTTAAACCTAATACATCGATTGATTATTCCGAAAGTATATTTTTTACCAGTTACATAGATGATGGCTCTGCTGAAACGTGTCCCAAAGAAGACGACACTGGTGGTATCAACGTAATAATTCATACATAATATTTTTAAATCTTAAATTTGGTACTTTGTTTTTAATTTGAATCTACATTAAAGTTACCTACTGTAACTACAAAGAAAGTTGAATCTAATTTTTTTCGTCTTATAGAATGGTGGAGAATTCAACTGGGAACCAGGAACCAAGGGTCTTATTCTTGGTGCGTTCTACTGGGGTTACATGGTGACTCAAATTCCCGGTGGAATCTTGGCCGAAAAATACGGCGGCAAATGGGTTTTTGCTATTGGAATCCTACTGACGGACCTCTTTTGCGTGTTGACACCTGTGGCGGCTCGTTACGGTGGATCCGGTGCAATGATTGCCATGCGTATACTTACTGGACTTTCTGAGGTCAGTATAATTTACTAAAATAAATGTTCCAATTATCATTTCGTTTACTTACATCTTTGTAAAAATATATAGGGCGTTACTTTCCCTACTGCGACTAGTATGGTTTCAAAATGGGTGCCGAGCGTAGAAAGGACGACTTTGGGTGCTTTTGTTATGGCAGGGACGCAATTCGGAACAGTTCTATCGTTACCACTTTCAGGGTGGTTATGCGAAATTGAGTTCGACAACGGATGGCCCTTAACTTTTTATGTTCCCGGAGCTATCGGAATTATCTGGTTCATTGCCTGGTGTTTTCTCGTTTACGACAATCCCTCTGTTCACCCGAGAATTAGCGAAGACGAGAAACGCTACATTTTGGCTTCGACTGGCAACTCAAAATACAAACCAGTACACAACTATTCTATAAACTAATTTAGAGTCATCATATTTTTTGCTCTCTTCTCGTTCATTTCTTTCATACAAAATTTTGATTGTCATTATTATTCAGATATCGCAGACTCCGTGGCTGGCTATTTTGGCCTCTATTCATTTTTGGGCTATTCTTATCGCACAGTTGGGGCACAGTTGGGGCTTAACCATGCTTCTTACCGAATTGCCATCATATATGAAAGGGATTCTTCACTATGATCTCACTTCCGTAATATAAACCAATTTATTTCTTTAAATATGATTATACCACTTGGATCTTATATTATGTAGCGTGTAAATATGTACAATAGAAGACAAATCAATAATCAATTTTTTTTTTTTAATCAACGCACAGAATGGACTTGTATCAGCACTTCCATATCTAGCGATGTGGCTCTTTTCTATGGTTTTTAGCGTAACGGCGGATTACATTAGAAGAAGAGAAATCTTAAGCACCACTACAACACGGAAAATCTTCACCACCATAGGTAATTATATTGGCTTTCGTACCCTTCGTATTAAACAAAATGCTCTCGTTCGCTCTTTCTTTTTCTTCCTTCCTTTTTTCTTTACATTCGCATAATAATAATAAATTTTAAAAAACAATTAATACACTTAGGACTTTTCTTGCCTGCCTGTGGACTTATTGGAGCCAGCTATACGGGCTGCGACAGAACTGGAACTTTGATTTTGGTATGTGATTTTTATATAAACCTTACATATTGAACATTATATAAATTTTATAATTCTTTCCATACATAAATTTTCAACCTCCCAAGAGACGTAGTAAAGTAAATTACAGGCTAGCGATAGTATAAAGTGGGACGGCGCACAACTTCTCCCACTTTGTGAAACCCCATGAGAAAGACACAGATGAGGGGGAAATAAAAGCGGCTGAAATTGGCGGCACTTGTATCTATATTTAAAGTCATAAGAATAAACGTTAATTTTCATATAAGCACTGTACTACGGTACCCTACTGGTTTTTGCTATGAATCATTTAAAAAATTGAAATTGAAATTTATTTTGCTTATCTTTATCAGCTCACTCTGGCATCGGGATTTAATGGAGCCGTGTACTCAGGTTTTTTCGTAAGTAAATAGTTTACTTGCTGTATAATATATGCAATTTTTTCTTTTAAATTTATGTTACATTTTAATCTTTTAAAAAGTACATATTGCTAAATATTAGATTTCTACAGGTAAATGGTATTGATATCGCTTCGAACCACGCTGGAAGTATGATGGGAATAACAAATTGCGTGGGCAGTATCGCAGGGTTCGTCACTCCAGACATTATTGGTTTGATCGTGACCAATGAGGTAAACTAATATAATTTAAAATTGTTAGTTAAATAAGTAAAATACATATTTTTAAAGCTAATTTGAACCGATAAACAAACTAATAGGAATCCTTAAAGCAATGGCAGCTAGTGTTCTTTATTTCAGCTGGAGTGTACATAGTATGCAACTTGTTTTACCTAATCTTCGGTATTGGTGTGGAGCAGGCGTGGAATAAAATTGCATCAGATGAAAAAGAAGGCAACGTTCAAAAACCATGAATTTGATTTCATTTTCATTTACTAACATTTCCGCGCCTTTGCATGTTCAGAGTAGCAAAGATCATCGCCAATTAATACCAATCATGTGAGCTAATATTATTATCCATGATTTGTTCACGTGATCTCTCACATTTCAAAATAAATACAATAGATAATACTGTAAAAGATGTTCATTTATTATTGAACCAGTAACTATTTGTTTTCTACAGTCACCGTTGTGAACGGTATAGATAACGAATAGACAATGGATCAAGTGTCAACAATAAGGTACTGCAACCTTTGATGAAAGCTTAGCTTATCATCAATCACCTTTGCGGTTAAACATAAACTTGACACCCAGACTGAGCTTACATATTTGAAATTTATGGATTTAGAGTACTTCAAAACGTTACTTTTCTTTTGCGATGGCTAGATTCTTATCCTGTGGAATAATCATGTAAGATTGTGCAGCCTTCTTCAATTAATAATTATCCGGCCGCTTATACACATCACCGCAAGCGACAACAGCGATTTCAGTGCCTAGCCTTTTGATCTCTCGTCATTAAAAAAAACCCTACAACTAAAAACGTATCACAAACGTAATTTAATGGTTCATTAGATAGAACTATATAGCAACTAGCTAATATAGCATAGCTAGCAGCTAACATTGCTACTGAAGTCCTTAATGGACTTAAAACCAGATAAGCATATCCTATTGACTTTGATGACACCTAAAGACTATCTACTATAACTGACATGATGGGAGAAACTGTATTTGTCTCAATCAACGACGAGGCTGAGAGACAAAAAAAACTTAAGGTAGCCTACGTAATCTATTTTCAAAACAACGGCTCAGACGCCCTCTTCGATTCAGTCGGCTTAAACCGCGTTTTTTACCAGTGACATTATCGGTTACTCATTGAACTGTTCCAGGTAAGCGCACCGGTTTTTAAAAAATAGCTTTTAGTTGAATCCTATAGATTATATTTCAACCAGATTATTTAGCAATTTTTTATTATGTGATGATTTTTGCGACTACCTTACGGTGACATAATAAGATTGGTGTTTTTTACACCTGATTACCTGTTCGCCGAATATGGACATCATGTGATGGCATTATATGCAATAGTATCCAATCATCGGTTTAAACCGGGGTTATCAATATAAATTTTCATCCAACTATTTATTGTGTTATCAGCCATGAGTGATTCGACTACGCATGAGAATGGTGCTCCGCATCTAGAGACGAATAAACCACCATCCTCAACGTCGGGGCCGGAGGTTTCCTCACCGGAAATTGAAAATGGTGACGAAAAGATTGCCGGGTCAGATGTTTCAGCTACAACTGATAGTACGTCTGATTTAGCTCTCAACACAGTAATTAGTTCTTCGTCACTTAACAAGGTAAATAGAAATATTTTTTTTTATGAATACAGGGCATCAAAAATATGAACATTTGTTTATTGAAAATGAAAATTAAATATCGCTATCTAATTGTTTTATGACTAGGACAACAATGTTTCAGAAGAGGTTAAACTAGAACCGGAAAGTAACAACACTCATTCAAACGAAGAATTGCATCATGAAAAAGAGAATCAAGGTAACATATTTTTAAGAAATAGGGTTGTATTATTCACTACAAGTCTATAAAAACATTTATGTGCCGTTCGTTAGCTAAATTGAAAACAATATACGATGCAATTTATAGCTCATAAGTAGAAATACACGCTTAAATTAAGAAATTTGTATTATTTTGGGATCGTAGCAGCTGAGGGATCTTCCGAAAGTGCAGCAGTACAAAAATCCTCCGAAGCAATGCCAATTGTAGTAGATATGGCACCTATTGATGCTATTGTTGAAGTCCACGAAACTGTAGCACTTTCTGCAGAGAAATCTAAATCTGCCGCTCAGGTATGTATGCCATGTTCTTTCTTAAATAACTTCCGCAAAAATAGTAACAGCAATGGAAAAGAAAGCAATCTTTTAAATTTTTAACTTAATTACTTTTAAAAATCAGATTGTGGACATTGTTGCGGTCGAAACCGTGATGAATGATGATGGCGAGAGTAAAGTCCTTGAAAATGAAAAGAAGAACGGTAAGACACAAAAAAGAAGAAGAAATATAGCAAAATAACAATAATAATTCCATTTTTGGATTATTTCAACAATATCATATTTTAAAGCTGTTACTCAAGAATCAAGTACGATGAATACCGATGGCATCAACGATTTGGTAAACCAACAAGAAAATAAGAGTCCACCCCCATACAGCGGCAAATCAACAGAATCCTCTGTAGCGCCAGCAATAATCCCAACAGATCCCAAGTCGCATGGGCTGAAACATTCAATGAATGGTGATGTAAGTGAAATGCACCATATATACGCTTTCTATAAGTTTAGATTATATACTATTTAGGCATAGACTATATGATTTATCGCCTTAAAATCAGTTCACAAATGTAGTAAATTCTTAGTTTAAAAAAAACAAACTGTGTAGGATTTTAAACTAGAGTTTAAGAGTTTATGCATAATTAGTGGCCACCTTTGAACATCTATCGTAAATTCGTATTCATATGATAATACTCATATCATTTCATAATCTTTTTTTATGGATACAGGACGATATGAACTATAAAACGGACAACATGATTGAAATAGAGCCGGAAGAGCCACCTCAGCTTAAGCGTTAGAAATCATTTTTTAATACTAGATTTTTAAATTCTGTTTGTTATGGTATCAATTAAGTATGTATTACTTCAATTAGACTACTTCGGACAACGTCATGTTTTCGCATTCATGGCCTTCTTGGGATTGTCTGCCGTTTATATGATGCGAATCAATTTATCCGTGGCCATTGTAACTATGGTGAATCCCAATCCATCTAATGCAACATGCGACGTACGATGCGATGAAACATGCAATACAACAGCCTTTAGCACTTTTCGACACTTTCATGAGTCATTCGATGATACAACACCAGATGACGGGACTTGCCCATTTACAGGCGAAGTGACACCAGATACAAGGGTTTGTACAATTGATATCTAAGATAACTCCTCAATCATTAATTAGGTTATTAGTTTAAACATGTCCGTTCCGTTATGTTTTTAGTGTTATGAATTTGATTGGACTCCGGCGGAGAAAGGAAATGTACTTGGTGCTTTCTTTTGGGGCTACATGATCACTCAGATCCCTGGTGGGATCATGGCTGAAAGATTCGGTGGAAAGTGGGTCTTCTTCTTCGGTGTCCTTTTCACAGATCTGTTTTGCTTACTGAGTCCGATTGCTGCTCGTTCCGGTGGAGCCGGGGCCTTGATAGCTGTTCGTATGTTAACTGGCCTTGCAGAGGTACCTTAAATACAAAGTTATTCATCAAATTACATAAATGCATCATATATGTATATGTTTAATAGGGTTTCACTTTCCCGACTGCAGTCAGCATGGTCTCTAAATGGGTTCCAAGCTTAGAGCGCTCAACCATCGGAGCCTTCGTTATGGCAGGGACACAATTTGGAACTGTCATTTCACTTCCTCTTTCAGGCTGGCTCTGCGACTTTACCGAGGTAGACAACGGCTGGCCTCTTACTTTCTATGTTCCTGGCGCAATCGGGGTCTTCTGGATGATCGGATGGGTGTTCCTCGTCTACGATAACCCATCCGCCCATCCTCGCATATCCGAGGAGGAGAAGCGCTACATCACTGCTTCTACCGGGAAAAGCAATTACAGACCGGTAATTAACTAATAAAATTGATAAACTATTTTGAAACGATTACATTGGTTTTACGCATGTTTAAATATCGATAGCTCTCTGCAACCCCGTGGCTCACTATTTTAACGTCGATTCACCTATGGGCTATTTTGGTTGCTCATTTTGGCCACAGCTGGGGATTTTCCATGCTCCTTACCGAATTACCTTCTTACATGAGCTCTATTCTTCACTTCGACATCAAATCGGTAGCCTATCTGACTGCCTCGGATAAAAAAAATATATATAAAATCAAACTTAGAAAATGCTAACAGTATTCCTATTGCGCTTTAATATAGAATGGATTGCTTTCTGCTCTACCTTACCTCGCTATGTGGCTTTCAAGTACTTTATTTGGAATCATTGCTGACATGTTGAGAAGAAGAGGGGTTCTTAGTACTACAGCTACAAGAAAGGTTTTCACCACGATAGGTATTTAAAAATATATATTTTATGAGCGGGAACAAATAATTATTTTAGTTGTTCACAAAATAGTTATTTCATTCGTTAAAAAAGAGTTTCAGTATTTTTTTTTTTTTATAAAACTGAATAGGACTTCTCTTACCAGCTTGCGGGCTTGTTGGAGCAACTTATACTGGCTGTGACGCAGTGGGAACGATTGCATTGGTATTACTCATAAGATAAAGCCATGATGAATGAACATTCGACCCAAATGCTTGAGACGATCATTGATCCTTATTCTTTTTTTCTCTCATATTTTAAGCTCACTCTTGCAGCAGGCTTCAATGGTGCAGTATACTCTGGCTTTCTGGTATTTAAAACATCGTCATATGTAAAATTGATGTATGGTAAGATTCAATTCTTTTATTTCTTTGAAAAAAAGGTGAATCATATGGACGTGGCCTCAAACTTTGCCGGAAGTATGATGGGGATCACCAATTGTGTGGCCCAAGTGTGCGGTTTCGTTGTTCCAGCAGTCGTTGGAGCCATCGTCACTGATGAGGTTTAACTTATTGACACTTACGAGATATATGTATTAGAATGTTTCCAATATTTCAAAATGAATTAGGCGGTGTTGAGTCAATGGCAGACCATGTTCTATATCGCAGCCGGAATCTACGCTGGCACTAATTTGTTCTACGTCATATTTGGAACTGGGGTAGAGCAGCCCTGGAATAAAGTAGCAGGTGAAGAGAACACTCCGAATAATACTGAAAGAAATGTGGATGCAAAGTCAGCGGATCAACCGCAACTGCACTCCAAGTCCGCTTAACTTCATTTAGCATTTCTCCTATTTGACAACTGATGTTTAGCACGGCAATATCTAGCTAATTCTGTGTGTGCACATTATTTTCCATTTTATCCAGTGTAATAAATTCCATCATTACAGTAGCCAGTAGGAGTCTAGTATATTAACTATCTTTTTATTTATTAAAATTTTTTTTCTGTCATGCGTAAGTGGGGTTGAAAGTTGCATATACCTACTGAAACGGATATCGAGCATATATACAAAAGCGCGGATATATTTTTAAAGCTCCTAGCCTCCTTTTACAAATTTTAGCTATACAATAAGTGTTGCCGCCAGCTATAGGTAAAGATCCTAAGGACATCCCCCAGCAGTTGATGTATCACTATGTTTAGCACGTACAGTACGTTAAATGCTATATTGATTAATCTATGGACATCTAAACGGTACCCAAACTAAAAATTTACCCACCAATACAAAGTAATAGATCCTCAAAGTTCTGCACTAAAATCTGCTTTTAAAAAATAATAATATTGTACAGCTGCTACAGGTAACCTAAATTTCTCATGCAAAAAGTATTAGAAAAGAAAATTATTGATTTAGTTTATATTTACATACTGCATTCAGCTTGTTACAATGTTACGGCTAAATCCGGCAATTGTGAGTCTATCTTCTGAAAAGTCTGTAGAGATAATTGATTGATATTAAGGCAAGGGGAAAATTCCGTGTTGAAATTTTCAAAATCAAAAGAAGCAGTAATGTCCAAGTCTTCGAGTCGAGAAGGCAATATTAGCCTGTAAGAGTGAAGGAACATCCGGCGAGGTTTGGAATCCGTCCGGTTGCTGTATGTGTAATCACCCACGATCGTATGGCCAAGGAAATTGCAATGTACTCTCAGTTGATGTCTTCGACCAGTGATTGGTCTGAGGAGAACTTTTGTGACGGGATAGCCGTCGGGAATGTAATATCCTTTTTGAAGGACTAGAAGTCGAGTTTGAGACGGTTTCGGATGAGCGCAATATGAGAGATCCCCGGAACACATACGGTGAAGATAATTCGGTCTTGAATCAGCTCCTTAAAAATAAAAATACAAAATACAAAAGTAATTAAAAAATATTTCGGTATTCAGGTAAATTTAGGTCATGTTAGTTATATTAATCACTATTAATCATAGTTATATCCTTAAAATAGTATAGTGGAATATATAACAATTTAGAAAACTGTGAAATAGTTGGGGTCCAGAAATTTCCAGTTAATCATTAAGTTGCTTATTTTTCCGGTATGACTACTTTCTCGAAAGTTGAATTATTTAATAATAGATTACGATAGGTATTTTATTACCAATGGGTATTTGAAGATCCATAAGTTCCTGAGAAACATGCCCTCTGACTAGAGCAATGTAGTATTTTTTTGTTTTTCGAGAGCTGAAGGCTTCTGAGGCAATAGAGGCCGCTTTTTTATTAAGAGCTAAAAGAATGAGACCGCTGGTGGAATAGTCTAATCGGTGCACGAAATGAAATCCATGACGGAGATGTGTTGTTGCCATGGAAGGGAAGATATCGCGCACATAGTGCTCTACCGTGTCCTATCATAATAAAACAAAAGTATCATACACTAAAACATTTTTAAAATATTAGGAAGCACAAAACTGAAAGGTTTTATTTATATTTATTATTTTACAAATATTTATGTTGCTTACCTTATTTGATGGATCATCAGAATTAATTAATACATCATACGGCTTGTCAACTGCAAGAAAATTTCCACTTTGATGAAGGATTTTAATAGGACGGTCTTCTTTATAACTTCTAGCAGATGCTAGATGATGTAAAGCGTTTGAAGGAGTGGAAGTAGTATGACAAAAAAAATAATTATTGAATTGCAAATGAAGCCATATGTTAAGTTTCTTAGATAATAACTGGATAATAAATTCAGAAATACAATCCATGGATGATACCTAATCAAGAAATCGAAAAAGTGGTACTCAGTCACTAGAGTTACATATTACAAATTTAAAACTAACTCTGAAGGGAAATTGTTGTTGTGGCCTGTTTTGAGCAGACGATAATAACAATCCAACATAAGGCGTGCGTTAATCGATTTTAACTAATTTTAGTTTCCGATTTTTTTCCTCCTTTTTTCAAATAAAAAATAAAGTTACGAACAATTTCATCAGCGATAATTTCAATCAATATTTTGCTAATTCGTTTTCGTGTAACTCACTTTAAACATGCTATGCTTTGGTATTTAAAAATCGTGACCGAATGCTTATATGACTATTTTATTTCAAAGTGTAGCACGTAGGGTATGCAGATGTTTCGGTACATGTACCGAAAAATCCGTACCGAAAATTCTGTACCGAAAAATCGCGGAAGATTATGTACACTGAAATTTGTACCTAAACATCTGAGATCGTACCGAAAATTCTGTCAATAGTTTCCTATACTAAATGATGAATTCAATAATTTTAAAGCAAATAAAGTAAGCACTGATGGTTGGGCAAACATGGATGTCTATGTAACTATGCATATCAAAAGCAATGGATGGAAAAAATAAAAATATTTGTTTTTTATTTGGAAGTAATGATTCGCTCTTGACAAAGAAAGTGTTATCACATTATGCTACCGAAAAACAAAAATCATGCAGATGGAATGATTGGACATCCTCGATCCCCTCATTAGGAATGCTCATTTAACTAAAATGGTTGTGAACAAATTGAAAACGCGGAGTTTTCAAGTAATTTTTCATATTTTTTCCAATTTTTAAGTAAAGCGTAACACCTTAAATCCTTAATGTATTGACATGTTGCAACAAAAAAGGGGGAGCTTGACCTTGTTCTCTCAGTATTACGTATTAACCAAGGAATGTCGCGCTCTTTTTAATCCCTCTGAGTATTCAGTCGCAGAAATAATGCAATGGGGTGTACCTAATACTAAGCCTCTAGGGTGGAATCTACCTCAAGAACTGGGCCATCAAATAACATTTTTGAAAAAGCTATGTCACAGGTTGTGATTATGATTTATTTTTATGTTGTGATTAACAGAAGGATATAGTGAGGCTCGAGTCAGACGCCGGCGGTCGGCCGGTTATTCCCGGTAAAACATCACTTTTTACCTTATCTCTAAATGAATTCTCCGCATAACTTTTTAAAATAGTTTAGATTAGGCCGTTATGTTAGTGGAACGATCAATATAACGAGGCATATGTAGCTGGACATTTCTTACTATGAAAATATGATCGATGTCATCCCATCTTTTCGTACCGTACCTCCCTTGATTAACACTATATGCGACGTGGGAGGGGGATCCGGCCGCGTAACTGTTACAAGCAGCCCGGTAAATTAAATGTTTTTTAAAGCAGCTCTTTCGAGAAGATTTTTCCTATATCGTGAGCCAAGATTCAGCTCACTATTAGGGCAAACTATTAGCTACCATTAACTAAAATAAATTCTTGATTTTTCTTGTACTCGTTCTCCCAGCCTAATCATTAAAAAGGGCTTTTTATTATAACGGAATTTTCGGTACAAGTCCAGAATTTTAGGTACAAAAAACCTGTACCGAATATTCTGTAGGATTTTTCGGTACAAAACCCGTGTACCGAAAAATCTGGTATCCGCACGTAGGCTACACTTTCATAGTGTTTCAGTGTTTGGAGTTTCGGTCGTTGCTCTTGCATTTTTTATAACATATGGCAAATGTTTTAAAGGAATTGAATGTGTCACGGGCTATTTCTATGTTGCCGGCACCCCCTTTCGTTACGAATAATGATAGCGCACTTCGTCATCACTGTTATTATCGCACACAATTCAGCCGAAAACTCATAAAAGTTTATAGCTGTTAGCAATCATTCTACGAAATACGGATATAGTGAGCTTGTCATATGTTCTAGTTTCGAAGGTGTGAAGAAAAGCAACGTTGTCTATATATTGCTATATAACGCACAGACAGCCGACGAACAGTTCAGCGCAAAATTGAGCAGGTGCTGGACTTCTGGATGATTTGTTTGGAAGGTTCGGAGGTTCCATATAGGTACTGCCAAAATTAACGGTAAATTTCCGGTTACATATATTAGTAAATAAATATATGTATGGTAATAATGAATTTAGATACTTTACAAATATTACCCAAATTAGGGTCATTGCTATCAGAATGCGTGGTTTCTTTGCTGAGCACGGGCGCTACTTGCTTTTTGATTCCCCGCGTTATCTCTTCTTTGCATTTTCAAGAAGAAAAAAACTATTTTTTGCAATTCTTCTACAAGTGTTCTTATTAGTTGGAGGAGTGTTCTTTTATTTCAATTATTCTACAAATATGTACAATAATTTACTTACTGACCAGCAAGCATTTCCGGCAGCTAAAAAGTTTTTAAAGACTATCTTGGTGTGGAACGGACCGGAAAGAATTGAAACGGCCATATTTGGAACAGGTCACCAGACTTTCATCAATAATGGTTGTCAGGAGAATCGATGCTACATCGATCTGGCCGATCAAAATTCGTTGCCCTTTGAATCGTATGATGCAATAATCATCAATGTGAACGAGTTGTGGAAATTTCAACTTGAACTTTGGAAAATACTACCTTGGGCAATTAAACAGTTACAACTTCCAAGGTATTCATTTTCAATAGATTATTATTACTCATAATGAGTATTATTTTTACTAATTATATAAAAGATGGCAGCGACCGTCCCATCAACGATTTGTCTTTTTCTCCCAAGAGGCACCCACATATTTACCCATCAACCCTTCGAATTTTGCAGACTATTTCAATTGGACAATGACTTACAGGCTTGATTCTGATATTCCTTTATTATACGGTCGTATCACACCGCTGACTTCCAACGTTACAAAAGCCTATCAAATGCGAACTAAGAATTACGCTTTAAACAAGACTCGCGCCGTCGTTTGGATGGCTTCTCATTGCAACACAAGTGGTCAGCGCGAAAAGTATGTGGAGCAGTTAAAGAAATATATTGCGGTCGACGTTTACGGTCGTTGCGGAAATCTAACATGCCCTCGGAACGAGAGTCATTGGATATCAGAACCACATTGTTATAAACTCATATCATCCACTTATAAATTCTACCTTTCATTCGAGAATTCTATTTGCCAAGATTACGTGACGGAAAAGTTCTTTAACTTGATGCAACACGACATTGTTCCTGTAGTGTATGGCGGAGCGGACTACGATCGCATAGCACCTCCGCACTCGTACATCGACGCTAGAAAATTTACTCCGCAGGAGTTGGCCGAATATTTAAAAATGATCGACGCTGACGACAGTCTCTATAACGGATACTTTCACTGGAAAGGGCACTACCGTGTGGAAGCAGGCGTGGAACAAATGGCAAGGAGAGCTTTTTGTGATCTGTGTCAAAAACTGCACGACGCTGAATCTTCAGTCAAGTTCTATCGTGAACTGGACTCCCAATGGCATGTCAAAACACAGTGCAAGGTTTAAAATAAATGAAATCGTTTTTTAAAAAGCACTCATGGTGATCCTATACACATACAGTGTGAGTATTAGTTTATTGGTGATGGTGAGATAAGCAAGGAATTTATAGGTTCGTTGACTGTGGCCGGCGGCCGATTACATCAATCCGGAATCGAACTAGAAAGTTAAAATAAAAACAGGTCGCGAAAGTTTAATTGGTGAAAGGCGAATGTGTTTTGTTGTTTCTTGATCATGTCGAACCTTAATTATTATTTTCGTATTGTTTACAGCACACTGTAATTTGTATTACAAAAAATTACTTGATTACTCTACGGTACTGGCCCGCCGTACATTCAAATGATCGAAAGTAGTACGGCGGTATTTTCATTTGGACATTCATGTGGGATATTATCGCATGCCTGCATCAGTGATTAAAACAAGATTTCTTTATTCCTTTATTAGTGTAACACAAATATGTAAAACATGATGTAAACGAAGCGGACAAAAAATGCGAAAGGGAAAGGGATATTAACCACGTAGCCTCGTAAGTACCACTAAGTGCCTTAATGTATAATTAAGTTCTTCTAATGCAAGTATTTACTAATGAGAGTTATTAGGATGGTATATAGTTTTAAAGTGTATTGAATGAAGTTCATGACAAATATATTCAGTCATTATTGGATATAATCATGGTTTGGCTGTTATTTATAAAGACGACAGTATTATGCGCCTGTAAAACTAGACACATTACACTATATAGGCTATTTCTGTTTATTATTTCTCTGTAAATGAAACTTTGTATCACTGTCTATAGACTATAAAGTACGGTTTGGTACCTAAAACAAAAAGCAAATCCTCATTACTTCTTCCGTTCCTCTACTAATGGCTTTGAATCTAGAATTGTTGTCCTCCTCCAGCCAAAGCATTCAAGATGAATTCCATCTGCTTCCTTCTTCCGATTCTGCCCACGCGTCTTCCCCTCCGGTTCCTTCTGCCGCCACGGCCTAATTCGTCAAGTGGATTGGGGTAAGGGGCGGCAGCGGGCTCGCCACCATAGTTATCAGCTTCGTATTCGCCCGAATCGTCTTCAAACTCATATTCTTCTTGACCAATGACCTGAAAACGAATAGAGAAAATTAATTTGTTGAAGGAATTACGATTAGTTGACTTAAATTATGGAGTTGTAAGGAAACAATACTTACATAAGATGTCAAGACGAGAACAGCAAGGAAAAAGATGAAAATTTTGTTCATTTTTGTCGGAGAGAAGACAAGGAGTTAACTTGTCGAAAACAATTCAAATTATGTCTGTTTCCTTTCTATTGCGACGGCTTTTATACAGGCAAGATGAAGGTCGTCAACTTGCTCCAAAAGATAAATTACTTTCTAGCTGATGTAGAGTTGAACTTGGCAGTGATTCGTAGTGCATTGCCCTAATGTCAACTGAATGAAACAATAAAGAGAAAGGAGTTGTCGCAGCAGTTTACTTGAATACGATACAAGAATGCGTTAACACTACCAGCAGAAAGTAATTTGATCGTTTCCACTGGTTAATGCTTTCAAAAAATCAAACAAGAATGAAACTAGGAATAGTGACCTAACCACTTTCGCTCTCTAAGTCAAATTTGTTGTAGGCTTTCGATTATTTATACATGGGCGAGGATATCAATTTTCCTTTAAGCCAATCAATTTAAGTTAATTTGTTAATTCTAAACAAGTTTTTGTAATAATAATTCATCCTCATAGGATCATAGCAAATAACCTTGCTGAATTTTACCATGAACAATTAAGAACAATTTTACTTTTTCAGCAACTAGTTCCTTGAAGCGACCAATATTAATATTATAAAACGATTTATTCAATTTTGAAGCGGAATTCTAAAAATTTTTATGAGAATTGTTACTGTCGACGTAGGCGAATGAAGTGGTTTGCAGATAAATGACGCTACAGGAGTCGTAGTGGAATTTTAAACAAAGTTGGTCGTCTTCACTTTCACAAGCTCTAGTGCGCATAAAAGTACGGATAAACTCAGCCAATGCAATACTACAATTAATACTTTTCTCTGTTACGATACCGAATTACACTAATACACACTTTTCTCTTGCACGATTAGTTATCAAAGAGGGAAATTAAGAGCTTGGTTGACCTGGCGAGTTGTTACCGTACGATGACATACATAGAGTTCACTTGTTACCAAAAAAAGCGACGGACAAGGTGCGGTTCTTTCCGAGGTAAGATTGGGGAAAGTGTTTTTTTTTTTTTTTTTTTTTTTTGTTTTTTTGGAAAACTAGTAACATCCGTCTTCCTCTCTCCACCCACGGTATAAAAAATAAATACATTTTCTGCTTATTTTATTGAAAAATGAGTAGCAATATTCTACTTTTTTAATTTAAAAATATTTATTATCGAGTAATAGCCCTAAAAAATATCAATATTGAAATATGTTTTTTAGGAAAATCGTCATCCACCTTGTTGGTTTTTCTCTTTCTTCTCTTCACTTTCCCTTTACTCTGGGACGTTTGCTAATTCATGCTTATTTTATTCGTAACCTTTTTTTATGCAACATTTTCCTAACATTGGTTTTCTTCAATGGTTCATAGAGGGCTTCACTTTTTTCTACAACTATCATTTATGTTGTAATAGAATTTTCCTGTAGTTATCTTTACATTTTATTGCTGGTATTGGACACCAAATAAATCAATAGATAAAACCTAAGTTTACCTTAATTTTAAAAAAGAATTTCCACTTAATTAATTTTTTTCCTCGTCACTGAAATGTTGATAATTATTTATTCACAGTGTCATAATCTAAGCATTGTATTCAGAAACCATAAAAAAATATTTGCGTCACCTATTGAATAAAAAATAAATAAATATACTCTTGCCAAAACCGACAATTGGTTCTCTTCAATATGGAATATGGCTCTATTCTTTTCCACTATATTCTTGGTTGCTGGATGACTGTTCCATCTTACAAAGAACTCAAGATTTGAATTCAAATCAACATAGCGCGCTTTCTCTTACGAGTTTCAATAAGGAATCATTATAGAGACGACGCAGCAGCTTTCCATTTTCCAACCACAACCAATGAGACTGTATAAGCGACTGTTCGTCTTTTTTGCGTGATTCCACTGATGGATGGCAATTCTTGATTGATCGTTTATTTTAACATGTTTTGAACATATATGGAGTAAGCTTACACCGTTAACAATGAAAGTATCTTAGGGAAAAAAATGAAATCTCATAACATATTAACTACGGATATCGTCAATTATACAGCTCCATTGCTTATGTGAATAATAGCGGTTGTCATTTCCTTTGCGAGTGACTAATGATGAGCCGTGAGTGAGTGGGCGGGGAATTTTCTCTCATAATAATAAATGTTGGCAGAGTTTGAATAGTGAATACAAATTCATTGACAGTAGGAGATTATAAGAGCTTGTAACATAGGATTCTACCTATATAGTTAAATCCTTGTTCACTGCACTTTATAAGGAAATTACATACTTTCCTACTTAGCGCAATAGATCTCTATCTTTTTTTTTTTATTGTAGCAACGGTATTTGGGTATACCACATATGTGAACCACGCAAACAAGGCTTTGATAGACTGTTCGGGGTCATAAGACCATAAATCTTATTCTTGCTACAGCTGCACATTTCTGTCCATAGGTTTACGATATCACTCCAATAAGAGTATTAACCTATATAGATCCAATCATGTAGGTTAAGACATGACACAGCGATTCATTCCTTTAAAAAAAAATATTTTTTTTTACTTGTAATGTGCGCTTTTTGAAATGTTTACCGTTAGGTAGTTTAACTAAAGACAGCACGTAAAATTTAAAAGATACAATAAGATCAAGAATATTATTTAATTCATAAAAGTTTAATACAGTTTCCAACTTGAACAAATAAAATGAAATGGTACGTTTCAAAAGCAACTATTATGGCTGATTATGTTCGATAGCGGCTGAAAGAGGAAAGCTTTCACTCCTTCTTTTACATATGAAAGGGGTCGGCTATTGTGCTCCAGAAATCACAACAAGAACTCAGCAATAGGCCATTTTCGCATCATTTATACGTACTCATCTATGTCGATCTACAGTATAATCAAGCACAATCAATTATTAACGTGTAAATAATGGAAGAACTGCAAGCTTATACATGTCCTCAAGTAATAACTTATTATGAACAATTAACTTTCTCGAATTTCTTGTTTACGCGCTTATTCGAATTAGGAATTCCAGAATGGTCTAATCTGATATACAGCCCAAACCTGGGGAGATTAATATGTCGCCATTCCACTTTCAATTATTTTGGAATGCTCAGGGAGCTTTTTTTTTCTTTTTTAAAAAGCAAAACTAAAATTATGATAAAGTATTTTGTGTGTTATTAAACGCCAATGAATGGTACTTCATATATATAAACCTCTATTATTATAGGTATACATAGTACTGACAGAATAGTTTTCTACACCGCCGGACTATAAGCAGCTGAGGATGTAATATTAAAGCTTTCAGGCGATACTATAGTATTCTATAAGTACGTACAATACTTACATACCGGGACTTGAATTTAGACATCATCAACTTGTTCACTCAGTTAGCTTCAAACCACGGAGCAACAATAATTATCATATAGCGATTAATTTAAGTATGGGTAAAGGCTTTATTACAAAATATTGTGCGCAGATTATAATACTTGTATGAAAAGAGTACGAAGCCTGTGGTAAAAGGAAAGTTTCTTTCATTTTTTTTTTTTTTTTTTTTCATCTTTTTTTCCTTTCCATCATCAGACTCAACATTGTGAAGCTGGTTTCATGTGTCTTCTGCTGCCGTGAGACTTCCGCATTCACATCAATCTTCGTCAGGAACAACCAAGAAACGAGCCAAGAGTAGAATGCATGTTGTTGGCTGGATATAGTTCCTCATTGACTTTCTTTTCTCCGTGCGCTGTTGTATCTATTCTGTGCATTATTACCAAACAAAATTTTGGTTCCCACTCCCTTTCTCTGGTGACTTTATTGTCATATCATCCGTGCTCCTTCCAAAACCCTCTTTCTTTGTATTCGAAATATGCATTTATAGGATGTTTGTTTGAAACTATGCGCGCTGTAACATCAAAACCGAAATAGCGCATCAACGAGCTCGCGGCTAAATGCGAACTACTACCATTATATCTATTATATACAAGATTAGATCCTTGGGGGATTTAACTCATCTTGTAATGGAGCAAACGATAAAAAATACGTTACTCCTGATTTTTAACTGGCGACTAGAGCACTTTTCTTGTGAAAATATGTAGAAAACCCATCTTTCTTCCTTCATCGGTTACCAACAGCATTTATCCGATAATCTACAGTCTCAAAAGATTATTAGAACTCAGCAATATATTTAGTGAAAGTAGAAATTTCTTAGAACAGTACTGCACCTACTGCGTCAGTCATCAAGCAGTTTAAAAGGCGATTGACAAGACGCTTATTTTTAGTACCGCACGATACTTACAGCAAGTTACCGTCACTAAAAGGTCTAACGGAAACTTTCTCCGATCCATGAAAAAATTATGAGAAAGAAAGAGAATCCAAGTGAAAGCCTTGCAATATCCTCATCAGTGTTAATAGAAACAGATGACTTGGACATTTTCTCAAGTAAAGGCTGACAAAGAAAAAAACCCAAGTTCATGTAATATTATATAATACATACGGTAAGTTTCTTACGCATGAACGAAATATATATTATTCTTCATTTGTGCAATTTAATTTGTATATTTTGTAAAAGGCGCACAAAATTTTAGAATTCAAGAAAATTGCACGTATTATTTTATGTGCTCTCTATTATTAAACTTGCTAAATGCTACTGTTGTTTTGAAAAAAAAGCTCGTTTACTCTTCAGACAAGGAGAATCTTACAATTATTTGTACCAAAGCTGTTATATCTTCGTCTTAAAAACACGTAGAAGCAGAAGGTTTTTATGTGTATTTTTTACGTGACATTACATCAATCATCCCCGTATAGTATTCCTTAAGGATAGTGTAAGGAACCTCTGGTCTAAATAATACTTAATTCTTTTATAAAGGTGATTCTTAAGATTTCTATAGAGTCAGATTCCATTAGGGGATTAAAAAACAAGTACGATAGTCATAGAAGGAGCCTCTTAGTGTTGAGCGAAAAAAAAAATCCTTCATTTAAACAAAAATAATCAAGCTGAAACTTTGAAAATAATGATTATGCGACCCTTATTTACTCGGCTTTGAAAATATGATCACAAATAAACGTTAATACACGCTAATGCTTTGGAAGTGTAGTAGCACCACTCTTACCAAAGCATCATATTTATGAACTACACTTATAAAATCGAATCAATGAAATATTTTATATGCATGTCTGACTGGTTTAATCGACCTGATTCTGGTAAATTATTTTCATAGCATTACATAATAAATCAAACAGCCCGAAATATTGCCTTTCAGATTTCTTATTGCACTTTCGAGGGAAGGTGGTGTTTAAACTAACAAAATTTGAATGGCATCATCGCTAACAGCCTATGCGCTGATTTAATATCTATTATCAATATAATTAACCCGGTTTTATCAGACATCTATTACGATTTATGATTGCTTCATCTTCTGCCTATCATTCTTATTTTTCTTAGCGATCCTGATACCTTTATTGGTAAGTACAATAGGAGTAGCTGACAGCCGCAATTTGGAAACGGCCGACCAGGAAAGATAGAAGATTGTGGTCAAACTAAAAATGAAGATAGAGAGAAGAAGGAAAGAGACGTCAATGAGACCTCGTTCATAGAGAGCGCGTCTGGTGCCCGGTGGACGGAGATGTGGAGCACCACGATGCCGAATGACGTATTCGATCCAGTAGACAGTACGATCTAACGGATGATCCATCTGGTCTCTCATTAGATTTGACACTTGCTTCATCTTTTCAGAGTACCTATTTAAAAAATGTATCATGTTATAAGTATTGATTAAATCTTTCTTTGCTAAATGATTTACTTTGAGTCAGTGAGAATTCGCTGGATAGTATCATAGAGAATTTTCTCATTGAGGTTGTCCCAATCAAGGCACAAACCGTAGCCGTCATCCTCCATTTTTTGGGCATTGAGAGGCTGATCAGCAAAAACGGGTAGAGTGATTACAGGTACTCCGTGATAAACGGCTTCCTGATTGCTAAACAAGCCGCCGTGCGTGATGAAAAGACGGGCTTTGGGATGACCCAGGAGATCCTGCTGAGGCAGCCAAGGTAGAAGCATCACGTTTGGTGAGATCCTTAAATGTTGAGATGAATTTGTGCTGCTGTTCATGCCGAGTCCATCGTCTTCCCATTTCCAGATGACTCTTTGCCTCAGCCGGGCGAAAGTAGCAATGAAGGAGCGACGCACATCTTCTGGCATGTTGGATCCACGCAGGATGGAGCCAAAGCTAACAATTATAAAACCAGCATCTCCAGAACCTTGCACAAAATCTTCTAGTTCCTATTATTTGTGTGAAGGAAGAATTACGTAATATTTGAAGAGAGTACGTAAACATTTCTTCGCACAAGCATCTTGTTTAAACATATAGGTAGTGACATGAATTTACCTTTGGTAAGGCCTTACTAGGATGACAGTGCAAGCCTCCTGCCTCAATGACGGCCGAAGTAGTAGGCAGCTGATAATTGATACTGAAATGCGTGTTGGTAATGAGTAGACTCAAGTAGCGGTCCTCAATCTCTAAAATGGAGGTGACATTTTCCGGGCCGAGGATTCGGGTCGCCATATGGTCCACCGTTGAAGCCACTATCCACTTTCGAAAATAGAGACCGCTCAAAGTGGACACGACGTTAATTGCTCTTTCAAACAGATTCATTCTGTCCGTGTGACCGAATCCCGGGTTAGGGTAACGGTCCAAAGCCAATGGGGATCCAAGCGCGTCCAAGAGCCACGGCGTAGGAGCGATCCCGTTCATATAGATAAAAGGAGCCTTGAGGATGTGAACGAGAGGGAGGACGCAGTCATTCATGACACCTTCTACGACGATAAGATCGAATTGTTCATCCGTTGTCATCAGTTGGTTGAAAATGGGGTCCTGTATTGAATTATGCAATTACCACAATGTTATTGCTGTTATTTGCTAATATTATCTTGTAAACGTACACCGCATTGCATTAATAACCTATAGTGGAGACGCAACCGCACTCATGATAGGTACGGTGGTAAAAAAAAACGATTAAAGTGTTGAAATGTACTATTTATAGTGAAAACTGAGAAAGTTCCGTCGATTGCAATTACAATAGGTGTCTTTACATATTTGGCAATTATCTGCTAATACTTAACACAAACAATTACGTAAAGTAATCTTAGTTTTTATAGCGCTTTTTAAAAAATTGCAAATAAAAAAAAGTTTATCAAACCTGGTAAATTGCGGTGCAGTAAGCTTTGATCCGCCAGTGAAGGGTAAAGAAAAGGTAGTACTTGTGATTACGGTCCTCGAACCCGATCCCGTGGGCAGCATTCACCTGACCCAGTCTCTCCGAGAAAAGCTGTCGGAAGTTGGGCGCGCTACCCATATCCGATCCCGGTTTCAATCCATTCCAGTAAGTGACGAAGTGACCTCGATTCGCAAGTTCACGGACGACGGGCTTGAAAAAGTTCGAATGGCTCGGTGCCGTGATCGGTGAGAGGAACAGTATATTAGAAGCCGAGACGGATGCTATTAAACCACAGCACACGAGAGCTGAAAAGAGTCCCATCAGAGGAACAAATGATTTCACTTGTGATAGTGTCCGTGCCATTTTTCCTCTTCTTTGATAATGTGCATTTCTTGCGTAGTAAACAGATTGATTCATTGTAGACCTGCTTCTTATAAAAATTAAATAAAACTTTTAAAATTACTTGTTGGGTTAAAACAGTAAATTTTGAGCAGTATTGATTTTTAAAAAAGAGTACTATATATTTTCTATCTCGAATTTGCCCTCAATTTGGTACTCGGTAATATTTCAAATTATGATATCACCTTTAATGTTATTTATAGCTAACCCATACGTTGAGTTTGACCTCTGTGACCAACTTCGATGAGAGCAATTTTAAAGCCATTAAAAAAAAGTAGGTCAGCTCGTCATCAAGTGTCGAAAGAAAATGTAGACTAGAATATATATATATCAAACCCTTCGGATATTCAAAAAGTTCAATGACATTCAAAGACGTGCATCTGCTTATGCCTTATTATAGTAGAGTTTACTTGAGGAATTTTGATATTCCGTTTTCGTGCACAGATTTCTTAAAATTTGAATTTCGAATGGCATGGTTATTTCGCTTCTTTCTGATTTCAAAGTCATTATAAAGTGGCTATTTAAAACCCAATTTTTATCTCAATTATAGCACAATGCCAATAAGTAGAAGATAATTTCAGGGGCACGATGTAAGAATACATGACGCAACTATGAATTTCACTGCTAACCTGCAAGAATAAATGACGCAACTATAAATTTCACTGCTAATCCCTTATAGAATATCTTTTCGAAATTTTGGTCATTTTAAAATTCACTGAATTTCATTACACATGCTTATTACAACATACGTTCAACAATATATGCGAATAATAATTGGCGTTGTATGGTTGAAGAAAGGTTTTTCTCAAATTAGGTTTTTGTTATTACGGATGCTGTAAAAAAAATAGTGGTTGCGTAGCATAAACAATGAGGCAACAATCAACATTGTAAATTGATATAACGGCAATAAACTAATAAAAATGAAGAAAGAGTTCATTATGATTTTGATAAGTACAGAGCCAGAGGCAGGCTTAATTGGTTATTATACACGACATATTCATAAAAATCGGACGCTAAATAATTTATTTTAACTGTATATAATTCAGTACGGTAGTAGCTAACAGAAAGTATCCATTACAAACCGATTACGGGCTACTTGCTACGCCTATTCACAAATAAGCTTTTGTACAAATTTACATTATGAGAAAAAGTCAGCTACCGGTACGGTATGTGCTTCTCTCTTTTTAATATTTATGCTTTTCCTGATCAATAATAAATCTATATAAAAAATTGTAAGTACACGCAGCCTAATGTCTAAATATGATCCTTTTCAACCAAATGTTTTTTGTACAAAGTAAAACATTACATACGTTTTTTGGCAGGTGACGATTTTTTCTCTTGAAATGTCGAGAAAATTCACTGTGAAATTTTGTCACTATTGAAAATTATTTATAATACTCGGCCGTTAAAAGGAATCCTCCAGTCACAACGCAGCGAGTCTGTGCTCTAATCCTATCTTTATGTCATCCTTCTGTTGATTACCAACCGGCAATGACACTCTACCATTTATACCACAAGAGGATAAGAGAGCGTTGAAGAAGGAACTAGAGAATAATGAGCTGGCGCTCTTTAAAGGGCTAGTATCCGGATCCGACTGGTTCACAAGAAGAGCCTTCGCCCCTCATTTTATGGGCTCGCTCCGACGGAGTCTAACTTGCGTGCCGCGTGTTCTCTACAGAGGGTTATTGTCTACGGATGATACGGCCCCTCAGGTGGGTTCAAAACGCTACATTCGAAAGTATGCGCGTATGCGTATGCACGCGTATCTCTTCACTTTTGAGTGGGAGGAGTCTCTAGCATTCCCGTAACCTCATTTCCTAGCTTGAGCTTCTCTTATATCTTTCTTTTCTTTCTCTCGGCTGTTACTTCGTTATTCTTTCTGATTCTTCCGCGTGGGGCAGCAGAGTTTTTCCCAACTAATTTTCCTCCCGCCGGTCAAGGTTGGAACTTAGATCTTGTCTGATAAGAAAGGAAGCAGCTGCTCCTCTGCCCAGGAAAGCGCAGGCTAGATCATCTAACCTCAATCGATCCCAGACGAGAAGGGTTTTTTCCCTCTCTTTTTTTGAAAAATAAGTGGGAGAGGTACCGTTATTCCACGGCTAGCGACAGGGAAATTTCCTCGCACACGTGTATAGACCTACACATTCCATTTTTGTTTTTAAAAAAATAGAAAGAAGAGGAAAAGAACTGTTTCGTTAAAACTTCATATTTACATAGATTCTGTCGCTATAACAAAACCTATTTAAATACTCGTTAGCATATTTAAAGTATCACGTTCTTTTTCATTATAAATATGACGAATCCAAAATTAAAAATTAAAAACATTATCCTTGACCTGGATATAAAGACACGGTAACACATGTAGGCTATAACTAGTTTACCTGAGTTATTCGTTCGAAACAAAACCTTTTGGAAATTCTTCAAAGCAAAAAATTTCATAAAATATAAATCATGGAAATTTAATTTGTGTTATGTTCAATATTTTGATAAGAACTCCAAAAAATGATATGAGCGTATTATGTGACTATAAAGAAGCAAAAAAATTGTTTGCTACTTTATTTCGCACCGTTATACCTTCTTTTGACATTTACTACGGTACATGTTTACCACTTTTTATTATTACGAATTATGTGATTAGAAAAAATACAATGCAAAAATAAAAGAGTTGTCTTTTAAGTAAGTTCATTAAAAAAGATGATTTGATGGTTTATCAAGAATTGTACCGTATCTGGTATACACTACAATAAATTAAGCAAACGAGGAAGTTAAAGAATAAACGAATAATTCGAACTCTACAACCTGAAATTCAAGTTGCATTAAGTACTGCCAACCCTTCACTTTTGACTCTGGTTTCTGTCCGTTCACCCGATCACCACAAAAATTCCTAGAAAATCGCACCAAAAACATTATCTAGAAAAACAACACCTACAGAATAAAGAAGAAATTTGACAAGTTTGGTACCTTCAGTAAATTTCAACGAAAAAAAATCCGCCTTCTAGCAAAACTATCCATTTAGTGTAAAGAATAACCTTTTCCCCATTAGCCGACTTAAGCGGTCAAGAGAGACCCATTTCCTACCCGTTTATACCAGTAAAACCAACTTTGGCCTATTGATACCATAAACGCCCCTGGTCGGTTAAAAATTCAGCAAGAATATTCATGTAAACCTGCCATTCACCCTGACGAGGAGGCGACAACCTTAGAAATTCAGAGCGATTCCGCAGCTTTGGTGGTTGATCACCTTGAAACTTCGTGTCAGTGAACTATAGTTGGGAAGTAGTTAAGTTGGGAAAAGCATATTCAAATATCATGCAGGTTGTTTAACAATACTATATTTTAAGCTTGATCGAAAATGTATTTGAAAATCAAGAAAAATCTATGATGCGTTAAAACTCTATATTATTTAATAGCTCAATTAAGAGCTAAAATTGAAAAGTGAAATCGTTCATTTTAAAAAGTCCATTAATTCTAAATGTAGCATTGGTTGTCTTTAATGAAAAAGGCATGGCACGGTAATCGTCTCTTAGTTGGGTTACATTTTGAATTCATGGAACGGCTCATACTACGGAATACGGTTATTTAAGAAATCTAAATCATTTTTACTTTTAATTTCTTATTATTATACCAAGTGCGACAAAGAATAAAACCTAGAAACTGATTTCACTTAAAGCATATCATTTGGTCACGAATATACCCAGCAAGTGTGATGTTACACCATATTAAACAGAACGCGCAACTGTTGTGTGCGTTGTTAGTATACATTGGGTGTGCCTTATACCTATCATAGGGCTTTTCTTTTCATTCTTAGAACACAATGAGATATTAGCCCGAGGACACAGAAAGAAAATGCGTAAGAATACAACGGGAAAATCACTTGAAAATTCGTGTCTGCTACCCATTATTCCTCTCTATACGTAGCCTACTGTATAGGTTACGTACCATAGTCTACGCGAGCCGGGTGAAAGCGACCCAGACAACGCTAGAAATAAAGAAAATGATGAAGAGAGAAAGAAAGGGAAAAAGCTCAAAACAAAGGGCCACTGGGGCCACCCGCTGTCATGTACCACGCCACAGCTCGATAGAACGGACTGCGAAATGCAATTATTCCGTCTACACACCATCAAAGGTGAATCTCGTCTCCGCCCGATTCTTCATACGCGATCAGACAGGTGAAAGGGATAATGTATGGTATTACGTACACGCACTCGTGGTTCCGCAAGCTGAAATTCAATTGTATTATAACCAACTCTCACTGTATTAAACTCAACTGCACTGTACTTGCGTCAACAAGAATGAAATCATCTTTCTAAATCGAAGATTTTTTCAAAGTTGTAAAAATTTTTTTTAATACCTAGGGGAAAAAACAACTTTTGCCTCCGGTGTAGGCCCGCGTGAAAAGGCTTTACCCACCTACTTTGGGAACATAACGATAAAAAAAAAGAAGCTTGTATTATGATAAAATGATAAATGGCTTGTTTTCGAGCATGAGAATTTCGTAGTAATACATATTTTTTTTCGCCACATTCCCTTTCACGAGTAACATATATAGTAAATGCCATGGGCTATACTACACGGCGTGAACGCGATGAATGAATGGGAATAGTTTTGCATAGCGTCGTAGACTACAAATATACAAAAGAACTTAACCTATTGCCTCTGGTTATTTTCATAAAAAATGGTCCCGTTCAGAATATCACCGCGAACGTATAGGTATAATATAAAGCCGTAAGGAGAAAGAACAACAGCAGGTGCATGGCAGTGGTCATCCTGGTCAGACCATTTTCGGAATGGAGCAAGGAATTCTCATTTCCCTTTCTACGCCGAAAGCAGTGTATAATTCGTGTATGGAGCGTCTTCTAATAACCAGCTCTTAAGGGAAAAGGAAAATGAGTTTCGAATCCATATATTTTTTTTTTTTGGGGGGGGGGGGGGGGGAAATGTAGGTCGGTTTTATTGAGGATTTTTACTTTTGTGAGAGGAAAAGTAAAGGAAAAGGAGGACAAGGGCATGATGTACCCAGAGTTTTGATATATTTATAGAAAAAAAAAGATTAATTCATTTTTCCCTTTTAAAGAAGAAAAAAAAAGATGATTCGAACGACGGGATTCACGGGACGCTACTTCACTTTCCTTGGCCGCGTGATACAACTGATTACTATCATTAACCAATCTATTCAAGGGTGTGACGAATAAGTTAAAAAAGAAAAAAAAAAGTTCCAGAACGAGCTGCTGTTGACTTTAACTATAATGTAAATCATGGAATGCATGCATTAATGTTGTAATTCGAGACCGTCTTGGGCGGTGGCCTTTATGCCACTCATCGTCTAAAAAATTTTTTAAAAAAATTGCAGTGAAAGAGAAATTGATTAAGTTAGCTGTAAGATGACGAATTTGCAATTCATGCTGCGTTTCAAATTGGGGCATTCATGTTCGAAATAAAGATGATGGACGGCGACTATAAATATTATTTGCATTATTCTAATTTTCCTTGCCGTCCCTTCAGGAGAGAAATCTGAAATATTCGTTTAAATCCAAAAATATCCTTTTTTTTACATAAAGAGTTCCACTTCACTCAAAAGGCTTTTCAAATTTTTATATGCAGCAACGCATGTGCGGATGTTCCATTCTAATAATTCGTTCATTTCTGAGTTCAGAGACAAATATGAATATCATAGCTTTTGTCCGTTTCACTTCAATTATAATATCTACAGTAATATCTATACAAAGTACGTCGCTTCCAAATATTTAATATATAAGCTATTAAAAACTCTTGCGCAGCAATCAAATTTGTTATTGCTGTACAACATATAAACTGGGTTTAGGTTCACGCATACGGCAATAAAAAATAAATATGAAAAAAAATCTACGAATCGAAAGCAACCATTTATAGATTGCCACGATACAAGAGTTTCGACGTGTACCAAACAGCGAGGATTCTACATGTATGATGTGTAATTGTGGGAGGAAATGTTGAAATCGGTCCAACCTGAGATAAAAAGGGCACGACTGTCCCAAAACTGTCGCGTTATTCTGTTCCTCGAACGAAAGGTAATATTTTTTTCACTTCTAAATAGAAATCCAGGAGCCACAAGAGTACTTGTATCGGTTTGAAATGAAGAAAGCTCAATTGATATTGATGCTTAGCATCCATTTCATTGCGCTTATTCCTTCTTTTAATGTTGTCGATTGCCAACGTCGGCATGGTGAGTAATTACTGCTTAAATGTGCTTTAATAAATTTTCAATAATATTTTTATGGTTGATGGATCTTGAAGGATCGGAAGATATGGCCGATTTTCTCAATTTTGCTATGCTAGAAAATCCAGAAGATGATGAAGAAACAAGCCAGGTAATATTTTTATCAACTGGTATCGATGTTTAGGTTTAGATAACTAAACCAGCTAAAATATGTGTGTGATTAATTGCATAGGGTATTCCGGACGAAATGATCTCATCATCGGCCCAACTGGACGAGCAGGAGTCTGAAACAGATCTATATAATGAAAATCAGCCACGACAGCGGAATGGGCCTAAGGATCGCCAGAAAACACAGAATAATAAGGGTGGTGATCGCTGGACTCAATTGTCGGAGCAGATTCAACGTCAGAGCCAAAGAATAGCGGCACTTGAACAGGAAAAGATGGGACAAAAGAATGAAATAGCAACGTTAATGAACAAAGATCAAGCCAAAGAGAGGATGCTCCAAGAGGCCAAGGATGAGATCGAACGTTTGAAAAACAAAGTAAATAGGCTAGAAGTGGAGGAAATTGCCAGAATGCAAGCTAACCAACGTCAAAGCGAGTAAGTTGTTCTGTAAAAGATAAGTCTTAATTTTGCACTGCTTTCTAATTCTAATCAATACTTTTGATAGACAGCAAGGTCCTCTGATGAAGGATCCCCCATCAAGCTGCAAAGATCTTAGTATATACGGACATGATGCAAACGGGTTCTACTTGGTCAGAGGAAAGAACAGCTACTCCAATAAGCTGCAAGCTGTCTACTGCAATTTCAACAAGCTAACAAGATCCGATCAAGATGGCGGCGAACCAAGTAAGTACAGTAGTTTATTGTATTTATAAACATTTTTCTTTCAAGTATCTAATGAATGTTTTCCATTATGAAATGGACAGAGGAAAAACGAGCTGGCTTTGTTGACGTCAAATCGTTCGCTACTGGAGTTCATTTCAACGTTCAGAGGACCATCCCACTCTTTAAATCGAACACGGTCGTCACCTACCAAGTAACCCAGATGAATGATGGAAAGGCGATGAATGTGAATACTGGAATCTTCGCTGCCCCCGCCAACGGAACTTATCAGTTCTCTTTCACCACCGTTAAAGGAGATTTGGTCCACCCTCTTGAATTCAACTTCCGTCTGAATAGTGTCAAGTTCGGCGGCTCTTCTGCAGTCACAACCGTTCACAATTCAACTGTTTCCCTGCAAACGATCATCAAACTGAAGGCTGGCGATCGAGTTGATGTCTACAAGGAAGGCAATGGAACCATGTATGATGACGGCAAACAACACACCAAATTCATCGGATCTTTGTTGGAGGAAGATTTGGTTCTTTGAATCATCTCTGAACGAACCCGAATGTAACTATCTTTTTTAACCTGTCCTTTTTTAAAAAAATACTATGTAACTAATTTTTTTACTTGAATGTTTTCTAGATGGACGAATCTACCAATGCACTGAAGAGTAAGGGCTAATGGTATTATGGACAATATATATTATTCATTAAGAATGAATAAAATTGGCTATTAAAATACAAATTTTAAAATCATAGAAAAAAATACACAATTGCAGCATCCCAAGCGTATTTGTATTTAATTTTTTTTATATGATGAAGCAGAACCATTACTTCATTAGCTTTTTTTCTGGAACATACGGTACAAACTGATTGGGGGACGTGGATCTTCTGTTCCCGGACTATTCGATAAAAAACGCGGACCTTTTTAGATATTAAAAAAGGCTAGACGCCAAAACAAAGCTTAAAGGTCCCGGAAATTAATTAATTACACCATTCGATACAGGATTTAAAGCCAAATCGAATGATTCAAAGTACAAGTTCGCAACTATTGGATGATGAGACAACTGCGGTAAACCGTCTCCTTCCAAAGTGTCTTCAGTGTATCGTAATTATCTCTTGGTTCTGTCAATGTTATCTCACGTCGAATGTTATAGCTAACCTACTTATAGATCTTATGAATTTTGTCGAAGCATCTGGTCTTATTTTTAGCTGGGAAAAGGTCTGCAGTTTTTATCGAAGGGTCTGAAGAATAGGAGGTCCACGTCCGCGGTCCACGTCCGCCGATAAGTCTACCAGTAGTCTCAGGTAATTTGACGGAAAAGTTCCAAAATACTAACAATATATTTTATTTATAAAATGATCTATTGTTTACATTTTTCTTCTCCTACTCTAATTTATACAGCGCAAAAATTTAATACAATAATAAAAGTAAGTAAAAGCGGAAATTTTACTTTCTCGAGCAACAGCCAAATAAAGCCGTTTTTAAGTATTATTCATGCATATTATTTTAATAAAAAACGATGTAACATAATTATAGATAATTTTCTGGAATACCGTATTTGTTGCAATATGCTCTATGCTTTCTATCAAGCAAAAAGGGTTTGAAAACGCAACAACAACAACAACGTAGATATATTAAAGTCATCGATTTTTCGGGATCAGAATTCTACATAGCAGCAGTAGCATTGGATTTCTGAAAACAGGACAGTAATAGTGTGGCTGCTGCTGAACGATAAACTCGTCGCTCTCCTCGCGATTATTTTGGTGTCAAATTCCAAGTTGCCAGAGTCAAGTTCTCTTTTCCGAATTTCTGGCAAAGAAAATGGCTAACCATTTTCATCGGCTCTGTTTTGTTCTTTTATTATGGATCTTCTATTTCTCATCCGTTACCTGTCAGGGATCACATCAGAACCACCATAATAGGAGGACGACTTCTAAGCCGCCTGAAAACGACAATGGTAATAAAAGTCCGAGTATTTTTCAATTTAAAAAATGGTGTCGGTTTTCAGTAATTATTTCTTATTCCGTGAATATATATGTAATACATTACCAAAATATTTGTTATGCAAGAACTATTCTACTGATAATTAAAGTGCTATCCTTTCATCATCATGTAAATTTCTAAGTAGTTTGAACCTCACCTCAAGAATAACACGATATTCCATTTTTGTTACTTAAAAATAATCCTTAATTTAAAAAATGCCAAGTTAAAATTAGTAAAAATTCGACCGATATTAGAATAAATGCTATAAATTCGATCTATTCGCATTTGATGTTTTTTCAATGATTGTATGAAAAAATATATTTTTATCTCAGTTACTGTAAAAGATTGTCAGACCTTTATTACGGTTCCGCGAAAAAGAATGTTTTTGCAGGTTTTCCCGATGTTTTTTTTTGTCCTGATATTAAAGACGAAAAGTTGTGCAATAATGGGTTTTCACAATTTTCTTATTTTTCTTTCTTTTTATGAATGTACCATTTCCTTTGAATCGGGAAGAGGGCGTAATTAGCCCGTTTATCAACACGACGACATTGAGACCCGATAACAACCCGAAGTCCGCTACAACAGCACGCAAGTCATTTATTGATTTTTTTGTATCTTTGTGTACACAACGCAAACCCTCTTTGGTTTACACTTTCTTACTTATTGCGTTTGACCTAAACTGGATAAATTCCTGCGTTAATTGAAAATTATTTTACAGGTCCACTTATAGGTATTAGTAATGGTCGTTCAATCAAAACTCTAGCAAAAGTTTCAATCGCGCCATCTGCCACCACAACAACCAGGACAACCACCGCATCACCTGGTAAACGCTTATTACCACTTTCAGGTCATATTTAAAATTAAATTATTTTGACACGATTTTTTTACACAAGCAACAACCACAAAACGGAGAGCGCCTCCGAAAACAACTACAAAGTCAAGGAGTAGGTCTAAAATAACTACAACCAAATTGCCCAGAAAGTCGATTACTACTACGACCAGAAGGTTTACTACCCCAACGACAACTACAACAAGCACTACGACTATTGCTCCTACCTGGTCTAATCATCACAAACGTAAGTGTTTCATCCAAACTTCCCCCATGTAAATACTTATGAATCCACATATTTATATTCCAATTAAATAGATGAAAAACATGGTCAATATAGTAGCAAGGAATGTAAACTTCATCCGGAACGGTGTATCATAAATACTGGGAAACCACCAAAGAAGAATGACCACCACGGCCATTCTAATAGTGATTTACCTCCAGGTATTCGAATCGATTATTATTACTTATTAAAAGTGCATTATTTTATCGGTACCGCGGACGACGTCATGTTAAGATATCGCACTACTATTAAATTTCACTCAAATACATGCACTACGGCAGACTGGTACATTTTTTTTAATAACTCAGAGCTGAGGAACATAAGTTGGTCCCACTACATTCACAAATCTACCCTGAAACTCCCGTCCGGTGAAAGGACAGGCAATGTCAGCCCAGACAAAGCCCATAATCTTGCATTTGGAAGCGTAAGTTATTAATCGGATTATCTCTTAAATATTAAAAATGGGAACTGAATCACATAAAAAAAACTATGGTACTAAAATCAAAATGTTTTATTTATAGCCGGACATAGAGTTCCAGACGTGCACTTTGCCTGGAGACCGCTACACTGTGGAAGGACGATGCCGTTTTCTGCAGTACTGTGCACGACCCGAAATCATCGCCAGCTTAGAAGCCTTCTTGAAATTCAGTTGCATCATCGGCGACGAAAAAAACAATAAGGAGTAATTTTTATTATTATTTTTTATAACAAACAATTTCTTTCATGTAATTAATCTGGCCTTCAGATTAGATATACTTGGGGTTTGCTGTCCTTCAGAAGATGATGATGATGTGAGGCCAACGTACACCGTCAAGCCTACAACTCCAAGATCAAATGGGGGCAATAAAGTAACGACTACTACAACTCGATCACCTCAAGTTTCAGGTAATGGCCAAAAAACAAACACTATTTTATTAACTAAAAAAAACTGTGAAAATACAGGATGCGGAACGAACAACGTTCCAGCAAGCCGGATCGTTGGTGGTCAAAAAGTGGATGTGAAAGGGAAATTTCCTTGGATGGCAGCTCTGTTGCGCGACAGATGGGACCAATACTGTGGTGGTGCTCTTATCAGCAATCGGCACATCCTCACAGCTTCCCACTGCGTTGACAAGTAACATGACCTCTTTTTGTTATTCAAAATTTCCTATTTACTTTTTTATTGCACGTGTGAATAGTATTACGTTATAAAAAGAATATTTTAATATATTATTCAAATACTGTTTAAAATATGTTTTAAAATATTGCTTGTAATGTTATTTTTTTTATTTTTTTTAGTTTCAAGCCTTCGCAAGTAATGGTTCGATTGGGTGAAAGTAATATGAATAGCGCACAAGCAAGCCCTTCTCGTCAAGATGTGGCCGTATCGGCAATTTTCATGCACGAACGCTATGATCCTGTGACTTACCTAAACGACATCGCCATTCTCCAGCTCAGAGAGAAAATAACAAATTGGACTGATATGATTCGACCCATCTGCATAGCTACAGCAGAACCCCCCAATCTCGAAGGGAAAATGGCAACAGTGGCAGGCATTCAATCATCCTCAACCTTTATGAAATGAAAACTTTAATTGTTTTAAATGTTTTAAAAAATAGGATGGGGATTGAAATCAGAGGCTGATCGCACAGGAAGTACATATCTGATGGAAGTCGATGTACCCATCATGGGAATAAGTCAATGCCAAAAGTCTTACAATGACCTACAATTGCCTATCGTTAAAGAGCAGATTTGTGCCGGCTATGCTCAAGGAGGAAAAGATTCTTGCTCTGTAATATAAGACTGCATTTGAAAAAAAACCAATACTAATTAAGATTTCAAAAGGGTGATTCGGGAGGGCCCCTGATGCTGCAGACGGATCTCACGCGATCATGGAATGTTATAGGCGTCGTCTCCTGGGGTAATTTATTAATTTAATATAATTTATTATATTTACTTTTATTCATTGTTTTGCGTCCAAGGTGTCGGGTGTGCTCAAAAGGGACGACCTGGAGTTTATACGCGAGTCGAGTCCTATTATGATTGGATCCAATCAAAAATGGCTCATAAATAGAGGGTAATAATTAAGCGCACTCTCAATCCAAGTATAATCAATGCGCCAACTGTTACCGCCATACGAATATGCCATTATGTTATCTATGCGCTATGCTATATCTTTCAAATCAACAAGCAAGACCCAGCGCCGGACCAATAATAGCTCCAGCACAATACAATTTCCTCTTTTATGATATTCCATTTCATTTTTAAAAAATATTAATGAATAATAGGTACTGTAACAATTTAACTTGTGCGAACGTAATCTACGTATGTAAAACAAAGGTTTTAACATCAAAATAAAAATATATTAGCGAAAATACTACTTGGGTCATTTCTTTAATGAGTGCGAAGTTAACAGTGTTTGGAATTCTGCTGATCATTATGATGACAAGTTGTGGTTAATATTGATCATTATAAAGAAAACAGCATATTTACTCCTTTTTTTTTAAATAGAAGAGGATAATTTAAATGT
Source organism: Chydorus sphaericus (assembly GCA_030141595.1). Lineage (NCBI taxonomy): Eukaryota > Metazoa > Arthropoda > Branchiopoda > Diplostraca > Chydoridae > Chydorus > Chydorus sphaericus. Next base: position 8,504,322 of record CM057935.1, read on the forward strand.
ACTTCGATGTTCTCAATTCATCCACTTTGTTAAATGAGTCCACAATAAATAGTTTGCGCTTGGCTCACGAGTTACGATGAATAATAATTCTCAATAGATAAAAAAGGGTGAAAAAGGGTGAAAAAAATGAGGAAAAAAATGTGACTAAAATATTCAGTGAACAAATTTTGTATTGTAATACTGATGAAATGCAAGATTCGCTTATTATCTAGGCATAATTGTAAATTAAGAATCAGATGACAGAAGTACAGTGACATTTGTGAATGTGTTCCATAATTGGATTTGGTTGTAGAGGTCCAATTAAAGAATGTATAATTTGTAGAAGTATTAAGAAACTGTAATTACTAGGATGGGTTTAATGTTTAATAAATCACATTCTAGCTGTTAGGAGGTCCAGCAGTTTCTTTGCGACTTGCCAACGCCTCAGCATACCAGGCGAGTTCGTCAGCCATTCGCTGAACGTTTGCTTGGAATTTTTCGTCCGTCGGCTGAGACTGCTCGTCAAATTTCTTGTGAACAACGGGCAGGGCAACTCTACTAGGTAGAGGGACGATGCCTAGCTCGTTGAGGAAAGGCTGGACAATAGCAGCCGCCCTAACTCCACCAAAGTCACCTAAGGATTTTCATAAAGAGTAATGCACTTAAGTAAAAATTTGTTTGTCAAGAACAGTCAAGAACTAATTAAAAGATATAAATTTAATATCTTTAAAAATATTATGTGATAACTTGTACACGCTACATCACTCGATATAAAAAAAGAAGGGAACAACTATGCCGCTTTTTTAAATCTAAAACAAAAGTGTAAAATTTCATTGAATTAAACTTTTAAAAAAATATTTACCCATTGAGTAGGATACGATAGAACAAGGACGGTGTCGGTATGAAGATGGTGGGAAATGGTCCATCAAGTTGGCCAAAGCCGGTGGAATACCGCAGTTGTATTCGGAGAGTACAACGACAAATCCATCGGCTGCTTTGATTTCCTCGTTAGCTTCGATCAACCAACTTGGGGCGGCACTACGATCCTTCATAAAGTGGAGCGGCTGCCGGACAACAGGTAAATCCATTGTCAATGGATCTATGTTTTTAAAAAATCAATTAGGAATTTCGAAGAATTTTTATCAAAATAAAAAAATTGTAAAAAAAAAAGAGATAACGTAACGCAAGAAAAATAGACGCATCAAATTTTACAATGACAATAAATAGTCCAAATTTGTTATTAGTGTTTAATTTATTACCGAAGATCTTGGCTGACAAGCCATTTTTCTCAAGTATAGCCTTGACGTAATCGGCGACCTTGGCTCCTTGACGGCCCTCCCTCGTAGATCCCAAGAAAACAATAATTTTCCTAGCTGCCATTAGTATATCCTGGAAATCCTATGGAAAAGAAAACAAATCAGAAATCAAAATTAAATTATAAAGACATTCAAATATGAAATAACTAAATGCAAAAAGACTCCTATGGTATATTACCTTGAAATTTTAGATGTTGTTTAATATATTTGTAGACTTGCTTCAGTAAAGACTGTTTGTTGAATGGCACTTCCAAAGCTGATCCAGCTTTATAAAAGGCTACAGAAGTTCCGTCCAGAGTACGCTAGGCTCCACCTACGTCCATAGAATGTAACCTTGAATTGCAGCTGTTACATAATAGTCGGGACACACGGCGGGGGAGACCAAGCGATAAGAATAGCTCCTTTTAAAGTAAACTGTGAATTCAGCAACCAAATTAAACATAAGAAAAAGATAGGTAAGGAATCCATCACCTTTTGCTACTTGAAAGCAATTCTTACCAGTTCATTCCATAGTCAACAAATCTAGAAAAATCACGTTCATGAGGACGACTCACGAAGTCACCATGACAAAGCTAAAATAAATAATATTGAAAAACCAGCGTTGCCATATGAACATTGGCTCTGCGTGCAGCGCAATTCAATGCCGTTTCCATGGTTTTCCTTGCTTTTCCGTAGTTCGATTTTCCTGTTTTGAGTTCGATTAAGTATGTTGGACTTCATCACTAATTCAAATGAACCATTTGCTAATCAAGTTATTGACTTGAGCAACAAGTTCGTCAGGAATGAGTTGGCACTTCACAAATGAGAGTATAGTGTGACACAATAAAAATGTAACTATTTTATTGAGTATGTACGTTCAAGTAATCGATAAGTATTCTAATCCTAAGAAATTACTTAAATGTTGTTTTGTTTCAGTAATATTTTTTTAGTTTAAGCAAATAATAGCCAATAACAGCTTAGGCGGATGCTTATTCTTATCAAATTGTGTTTCAGCCTTCATTAGCCACCGCCAATCATCTGATTTATTACCGCTATGCTTGATACGGTTTACCGTAAAGAAAGAAGAACGTGACGTACGGCACAAAGCACTTGGACTAGAAGCAAACGCTGTCATTGAGTTGGAATAAAAGAGTGCGGAATCCAGATTAGATAAGGGAGAATGAGATAAGCCCTTATTCTTGCATTTTGTTATGAGGGAAGCAATAAGGGAGGACAGGGAAAATAATAATTTGTATTGTGTAATATTATGCGATTGTATTGTACCAAAAGAAGATGAATTATGCATTATTTTATATGCTGTATAGCACCCAATGGCGAAGAGATGCTAAGTACTCGTTACAGAAGTAACGGTCCTATAGTTTAAATTTTAAAAGAGATTGAACTTACTACATTTGTCAAAACTCATTTTTACAGTGTTGCAGTTGCAGCTCTTATGATAATCGTATTTAAAATTTATTTGACGACAGAAACAAAATATGATTCATTCCTTCACATTCTCTTTGAAATCCCTTTTTCTGGGATGCTGCTTTATGTTCTTTTCTCTATCGCTAGATGTTCTCGTAGTGCTGTCTAGTTCGAATTTGAAAACGGGAAAATAATATAAAAAAGATGTACAAAATGTACCTTTTACTGTATTGTAAGTGACTCATCTTAAAAATTCAACAACCGGAATCTAACAATAATGACGTGGTAAAATCGAGTATATTGTTCGAAAGTTGTAGCATGAATAATAAAGATCGTATGACAACATAGGGTGTACCGGTAATCGATTAATCCTTTTTTTATTCCAATACTTTTGCTTTCATATCTATTGACGGATGCGATGGCGCATTAGACGTATGTATTTGTAGATTAAGCCTTAAAATTACATATTAATACATTGCGTATTTACAATTTTACATCAAGAGAGTAATAAAAAAATATATTAAAAATAGTGTGATTTGTGAATGCGTTCATCACGACGTAGTCGCCTATTCTAAGGAATAAAATTAAACCTTCTCCGAGGTAGCTTCTTCTTTAACCGATTGTAGGACAGATTCTTTATTTTCCACAAGAGATCCTGTATTTTCTGGATTTGCATCCTCCGGTTTGCTGCTATCCTCTGTTGTGTTACTGTTCTCCTCAGCAGCAACTGCTGGATCGTCCGACTTTGTCACAGGTTCCTCCTGCTCCGCACTCTTGTCTTCCACAGTTACTTCCTCCTTATTGCCTTCATTTCTAGATCCGTTTTCTTCCTTGCTCTTATCTTCAGAGTCTTTGTCTTCCACATCTAGAGGCTCCGCTTCTTTCTTTATCTCACCTGATGGTGCTTCTACCTCTTTACTTGCGTCCTCCGTCTTTTCTTCCGGTTTTATCTCACTTGATGATGGTGCATCCATCTCTTTACCATGCTCTTTACTTGCGTCCTCCGTCTTTTCTTCAGGAGTACACCCTTCATCCACCTGAAAATGAGATAACATTTATTTATTTTTAAATTTAAAGATGCATTACATATTTCAAGTATTACTTGTTCACTTGGTAGCCAAGGGGCTTGTTCTTGGTCGGGACATCTTTTGAAAAGGAACTTGAAAATCTTGGATCCGTATTTACCCGTAGTAACCCAATATTTTTCCACCGTGTACAATCCTGTTTTTAAAACAAGAATAATTTTTAAAAACTGTTAAATATAAAACAAATATTGCTAGTTCACCATCGTAGCGGTATCCGTATTCAGGAGCATAGTCATTATTGAGTCCGGCTCCTCGGATAACCCGAACAGGATTACGGCTGGTCACGCTTAAGCTCAGCGCCAGATTTCCCCGCGTTAGCTCTTGATCCCGACGGGTTTGAGAAAACGAAAAGTAATTTGGATGAGCTCTGTTTCTACGAAGGGCCCTTCCACCTTCACCAGTGTAAGTGAAACAGTGACCCCAGTCAATGTCATCCTCGTAGCTACCCGAAAGGGCGATAGAATAAGCTCCCTCTGGACCTATTCGAAAAAATAAATAACAAATAGTATAAGTTAAAACTGTATCAAATTAGTAATTTAAAAAAAAAATAATAGTAGTAATAACGTAATAAACGTATGGTTCTTATTTTTTATTATGAGATCTTAAAAGAATTATACAATACCTGCGTGAATGCCAGCGACTGGAGGTCTCATGACTCCGTCGTAGGAGCTCTCCATTCGGGTTTCCCATACGTGACCCACTGCTATTCCCGGCACAGGTCCGTAAAAATTGGGCCGATTTTTAGGCAGTTCAATTTTAGGTGCTAGTTCGTCCATTTCCTCACGACGGCGTTTCTTTCTTCGATTTTTAGCTCTACTGTCATTCAAAGTATTATTGTTATTGTCATCAGCATTTTCAATGACTTCGTCTGAGTGCTGAATAATGGATGGATCCTTGAAACATTATAAGAATAAAAGTCAAATGGTTATGATAGGGGAATAATTTATTTTTTTTTTTTCTAGAAAAAAAACCTCTTCTGGTGACATTTCATCTGATTTACTGCACGACGGTCCTGCTGCTGTATCGTCATCAACGGCGCCTCTCTCTTCTCCGGAATCTAATTTCCTCTTTTTAAATAGAGGCTCAGTGTCAGTTGGTTCTCCTTTCAAGGTTTTAGGCTGCATTTCTGTAAGGAGCTATGCAAATTTATGCAATTATGTATATTTTTCATATTTTTTTAACATAACAATTAAATCATTTCAACTCTAAATGCCAGTTACCTGCTCTTTACGCATGCTCTCCAAAATCCGTCGGTTCTCTTCAATGGTACTCAGTCGCAGCTCTTCATATTCACTCATTCCTGCTGTACCGGATGCACCACTTACTACTTCGCTAACAACTTCCATTTCTAAGATGTAATTTAAATTTAAGGTTGTTTTTTTCTAGTAATAGTCGATACTGGATTCGTGATTTAAATGAAAAAAAAAATTAGGGTGTTTTAATTCTATTGAATCTTCTCACAATTGATTAGAAAGTTCACTTAAAATGGACAGGTTTGTAAAAGCAGACGATAATTTAAAAGAGTGCGACTGTATGAGCAAACCTGCTAAAATACGGGCCATTGCACCTGCATTAAAGGTAAGAAAACAAGGTGAAATTTGCGATCTAGGGTTATGCGCTCTGCTGACAGCGCTCGATGCGGCCGTGGGTAATGTAATAATTGAATGATTTCCACAAAACCACAAGTCAATAGTCCATGAAAGGCTATCTTCATTATGGTGGAAACATTCAGATTTAAAAAAATTTTTGGCTTAAAAATTAAAATGATTCCAACACTGCGATGTTAACTATCTCGTCAACTTTTTTGTTCATTCACTAGAATTATAATTTATATCTCTACAATAAAACACTTAACTGAGGATGAGGCAAGACGTTTATGCGTGGGTAGAAATTATTCATACCGAAAAGACAAGAGATTGATGAGCCCCACGTTAACGTGAGATTATGTGATGCAACAATTTATGAAGTTGCGCCATATATGAAATTTCTCTTTTTTTCCCTCTAACAAACCCCATACATCAATCCATCATCATCAAAATATAAACACTTCATAGCATTCACAAAGAATGACAATCACATACAGCAAACCTAAAAAATTTGGCAAAAACAAAAATTATTATTTTAATTTTAAAAATCATAATACTGATTTGCCTCACTTTTTGACTTCTATAACATTAATTAGATAATTATAAGTTAAAAAATATGAGAGGTTCGATTTTATTAAGGTTTGAATAAATGAAAAGGGGGTAAAGTTTATAAAACTGGGTTTGAATAAAGAAAACACAGTACAGTATCATCGAGTTAATTTTGAGCATCGCAAAAGCCAGTGGACGGGAAAATGCATCATCTGCAACGCTGCTCAGTTGTTATGTGCGATAAAGCTACGCACCTTCAACACCTTTAATTAATACCGTAATAGCTGTGCCGCTCTAAAAATTTTTGCTAGCAAAATGAAATGTTGCAAATTTTTATATGAACTAAAGATTTGTACGGTATATAGGCGTAGGAATAGTAGGCTATTTCTCAAGGATCTTTTCGCTTTCTCCCTCTAGATCTTTCTCTTACAGTACCATAAAGCCAGAAACGCCTCTCACAGCATTCATAAAAACGAAATGGAAGCCGCATACTCTCACACCCACAAACAAAAGTCGAATTTATAGAGCGTGTGTCAACGGCCATCCAGAGCAAAAGAAGATATAGGTAACACATCACTGATGCTGGTGAAAGTGACAATGTTTTTCGGAGACGACCGACGACCTAAAAATCAAAAATTGGACATCAGACAAATTTCCAGACACACCCAACAGGTTTAGAGTTATTCGCAAACATAGCCTACTGTCGCACCGATGAGTAAAATTGAGACCATCATATTAAATTGTTTTTGTGATTACTTTAACTATCCCTATTGCATAATACATATAATTTCAAACTGCCAAGTGCTATCAACAAATCTGTTCAAAAGTGATTGTTTTTCCCTCTCTGTCTCGAGAATTATTAAATGCTTTTCGAGTATATTTAGTTTTAATGAGAAAGCTACATGCATGCCATTTATTTGTTTACTTTAACAGCATCAAGAATGACTGTAAAAAAATTCATTCTATTACTTTATTATACTGTACATATAATTTTTGACGACTGTGCTGACGGTATATTATCTAAAAGTAAGAGAACGGAGCGGTCGGCTGTTAAAGGACGATGATGGCAGCGGCGGCGGCGGTGACGACGGCTGCAGCTGCTGCCGCTGCTCATGGGTAACGATTGCATCTTCTCTTCTACCTACTTTCACTTTCCGTATGCTGATGAGCTGGGCAGAATAAGGTGCGCCGCCCGTCTCTATACATTTAATAAGGAATCCTTTTTTCATTCACCTATCTAAAACAAGTTGCGACTCCGACCTTGACTGAAACTTGGAAAGAACACCCGCAGAGTGTCGTCCCTTTTTTTTGTTTTTGGCTATTTTGCAAAACATTCGCGCGTGTATCGGTATATGTAATGACCAACGTAGCATGCTGATACGTTTCGTTTTTTCTTTCAACTCACCAAGTAGAGAACGTATGCCAGCCTCAGAAGGCCGAGACGGGCGCAGACATAAAGCTTCTGTAATCGGCGTTCATCGTTATTCGGTGGAAGAGACGAGCCTTTCAACAGCCTTGAAGAGACGGGCAGTTAAATACGAATAATATTTACAAAGCTTTGATTTTCGAAAGTGACGATGGATGTAGCTGATTGATTCATATGGCTATTTATTTTCCCTTTATTTATTTTTTAGAACGTAATCAAAGGTTGTTTAGAATTCAGAATAGAAATCCATTCAGAAAATGTCCAATATTAATTTAGTGATAAGCTCAACTCTATACACGCATTAAAATATCAAATTCTTTAAACCTTGGGTAGAAAAAAAATTAGAAATAGAAACAACAAAGCTCTATTGAGGCTTTGGTCCCCCATTCTAAAATCAAATGAAGTTCTTCTAATCATCTGCACTTCTATTTGACTAATAGGGATTGGAGAATGTCTCAACCCTTATTGATCTCTCATCCCTTTTTGACGATACAAAAGATTTCTCCATTCAAGGACAAAAGTGATTGGGCAGTGCGCAATAATTTAAAACAATCAGGTCATTTTCCTATTCCATTGTACTAATTGCAGCAATATGAAACTAAAATTATATTAAAAAATAAATATGCTACATAATATATTATCGAATCAATTTGATACTTACGCAGCTATTAAACATCAGTACAGATTTTACACTTTTTTTGAATTATAATAATAACAAAATTAGATTACGCAAGGAAAGGGTAGAAGCTCCCATCAAACAAATATCAATCTTTAAAATTTGTTTTTCAATATAGAACCTTGGACGATGTAAACTCCGTTTTTTTGCGGGTTGCAGCCTTTGAGAAAATCAATTTTATTTTTAACTAGTTCCTGTAAGGAACACAACTGATTTAATAACAACAATTTGCAATTTGTGGAGATTTACATTATAATTACACGAATAGAACAGAAAGCTTGGCGCTGTTTTGTTGATGGTATCATAAAAGGTTAAGCCCATGTTACCGATTTCACTTTCTATCGCATGTACTGTAATAAAAAAACAAAACAAAACGATAATAATGTATGCGACAAAAATATGCTTTCCTTATTAGGATATGTACTCACTTTTATTGGGCATCAGTTATTTCACTTTTACTTTTCCAAGTTTTCTTTTTGTCACCGTTAATTTTATTTTTTAAATTCTAAAACAAAATATTTTTCATGATACAGTAGTATTTTTAAAAATTGAAAAGTGCGCACTTCTCTAACTATTTTTTTGAAAGGCGTAACACGTTTTACCGTTCTTTTCTTACTTAATAGATTTGTAGTGGACCTAAATAGCCAGGCATATAATAAAGCAATGCGGTATTCATGTAACAATTACTGAACGGGCAACATATTACAGGTATCGTGCACCAATAAGTGTCCGTTCGTGCTGCCCTTATTCTAAATTGTACTAAAGTGCTAACGAAGAAAGTCATCAATCACCTACGTTTTTAGACGATAGCTTGCGGCACCGTCTATATGGTAGCCTACCATACGCACGTAGTCAACGTAAAATGCTACTTTTATAATATAGGCACACACGCTAGCCACTCTCTCTTTCAACCAGCATCGTAACCTTGGCCGTCTGATGAGCTGCCGTTAGGTTACATCGGTTGCAATTCATTCACTACTTTCAGTCGGGCACAGCCCTTCTCACAGAACAGACTTCTCATATTATTATTGAACTTATGAATTAGTATATCTAATCAAGTATTTCAAAATGTCGCTCATTTTTCTAGTTATACAAGTAGTGAGTGTCTTGCTGCCCAGTGTCTCTGGAGCAAACATTCTGGTGCTATCGCCAATTACTGCTCCAAGTCATTCCAATTTTATACGACCCATTGTAGGAGAACTGGCGAGAAGAGGTCACACATTAACCTACTGGAATGGTTTGAAACCGGACTCTGGATCTACTCCCAACATCCGGCAGCTGTATTCGGAGGAATTGGGACTTATCAACAGTGACCACAATATGGGATTCGATGATAGAGACAAGCCGTTCCAGCTCTTCTTGGCATTCTACGACAGGACAGTCAAGTACTGCACAGCCATCTATCAAGATCCGATCTTTCACCAATTGATGACCACAGATGAGCACTTTGATTTGGTCTTGGTTGAGGGGGTTCTCAATGAATGCGTCCTGCCCTTGATCGCTATTCTAGAGACCCCATTCATCTACCTGAACAGTATCGCTCCGACTCCCTGGCTTCTTGATGCTCTTGGTTCCCCTCAAGCATTCGATCATTTCCCGAATCCCGCGTTTAGTTTCACAGACGAAATGAATCTATCACAGAGAGCGCTTAATACGGCTGCAGGTCTCTTTATCATCGCTTTCAGGAACTGGATGCTTTTACCTTTAGTTGATCAAATGGCTTTTAAGATGCTGGGTGGATCCAACTTGACATCTATTACGAACGTTGAGGAGCGCTATTTGAACCTCGTTCTTACTAACACGCATTTTAGCATGAATTACCAGCTCCCAAAGACGTCGGCTCTCGTTGAGGTCGGTGGGTTACACTGTCGCCCAAGCAAAAATTTACCCAAGGTAGTGTTTTAGGTCTTTAAAATGATTCATATATACTTCGATTCACTTAGCTTACACTCGTAAATTTTATCCATTCAAACAGGATTTAGAGAATTTTGTGAAAGGGTCTGGAGATGCGGGTTTTATCATCGTCAGCTTTGGTTCCATTTTACGTGGATCCAAAATGCCTGAAGAAGTGCGCAAAATCTTCGTCCATACTTTTGCTCGTCTGAAGCAGCGAGTCATCTGGAAATGGGAAGAAGATTCAATAGGAAATCGAAGCAGCACGATTGTTTCGGACGTCCCTGATAACGTCCTACTCGTCCCGTGGCTCCCCCAGCAGGATCTTCTGGGTAATCCCAAAGCCCGACTCTTCATCACGCACGCCGGAATATTTAGCAACCAAGAAGCAGTGTATCACGGAGTTCCACTGATTGCTATTCCGGTATTTGCCGATCAGCCGATCAATGCCCGAAAAATCCACGATGACGGCTATGGCATTTATTTGGATTGGAATCGGTTAACTGGCGATTCTCTCTATGAGGCTATTGATCAAATCCTTAGCGAACCAAAGTAAGTATTTTTTTAAAAATAATGTTTAAAATATCAAAATTCAGAACAGTATTATTTTATTATTTCATTCAACAGAAAGATAGTAATAGTAATTATACAGATTGAAGCCATTAGTCTGATTGATTGCTTTTTTATAAAATAATTTATATTTAGAGATAATAAATTAATTGTACTTTCAATAGGTACACAGAGGCAGTGAAAAGAGTGTCGAAGATAATGCGCGATCAGCCCGATCATCCCCTGGATCGTTCTACATATTGGATTGAATATGTCATCCGCCACAAGGGTGCTCCTCAATTGAGGACAGCGTCGCGCAAATTATCACTCTCTCAGCGAGGACTTTTAGATGTTATGTTCATCTGTGTAACAATATTTATTATAATAGCCTTATTATGCATTTACTCCATCATTAGACTTGTATCATCAGCGCGTCCAAAATTCTCAATTCATTTGCAAAAGAAAAATAATTAGGAAAAATACATACATCGTTGATTTATTTGTGAATCATTTTTTATTTTTATTTTTTACATCTCGATAATTGTTTTTCTTTTCACCGTTATTATAAAAAATAAAAAATAAATCTTAGGAAAGTTGATTTCCTCAGTTAGCACATATGCTACTCAAAAGGAATACCCTTCAAATCCTCAATCACCATGCGCAACAGACGATTACGACAAGTTTACAGCGCCCTCTAGTGTTTTTCTTCCAGACGAACATTCTAGATGGCTTTAATTAAATTCATTTGGCAACATATTGTTACACATTTTCGACAGAAGCCAAAAAAAAAATTCTCGTTAGCATTTTGCACTTGCATTGTTGTGTATACGGCCAGATGCGAGCAGCTCATCTGTCAAAGAATCTATCACGCTGTAAATAGACTTAATCAATCATGGGTATGTAATTGCTTCCCACCCATTTTTAGTAATATGTTGTTGATTGGCCTACCGTTATTAAGGTTGTAATAATTTTTTTTTTTAATGTCATTTTAGGGTCATTAATACTCTTCGCATTTTTCTTGCTCTCCATTGGGGTTATCATTGAAACCAAAGCTTACAGTTATGGTTCAAGGAGCAAGGCGAGCCACTATCGCCGTCCGTCATCCTTCCAGCACTCTCACGCTCCTTCAGTGCCCTCCTTTTATGCGAAGCCGACCACGACAACTACAATAGAGCCATACTACACAACTTACGATTCAGGCTACTATGCTGAAACGGTCGAATACCCACCATCAGATGCACCCCCTTACTACTACGTCGAAGAAGGTACGACGGCCTACGCTTACGTAGACCCGGGAACGTACTACGTTGATGCTACTCAAGCTCCACCGGCAGATGTTTACCAAGATTACTACCCGGCGGAAACAACATTAGCACCAGAAGATTACTACACCACTATCTCTGAATATTTGTATCCAGCAGAAGATACAGTGCCAGTGGATTATTACACTACTTATCCTCCAGAGGTTCAGCCCAATTATCTATGATGATGTGCATTTGTGCGGCTATGTCTATTTTGTGTTTTGGAATACATTCTGCACCTTGAAAACAGCTGTTATTTACGTTTTTTAAAATTAGAAATCCATTAGGAGGAGGAATATTTTAGTATGACGCAAAGATACAAACAAACTAATTCAGTATTGGTGGATCAGTTGATGAACAGAATAAACCACATAAATATTTTAAAATTAGTAACCTTAGCAAATGATTTTTAAAAAAAACTAGTGATCTGGACGACCCTGAGACAAAATTATTTGCATCGACCGGGAATCGAACCCGGGCCGCCCGCGTGGCAGGCGAGCATTCTACCACTGAACCATCGATGCTTGTTTTCATCGTTAATAACCCCTATAATATAAAAAGGAAGTTTGCTGTATAGCAAAAATGTAATTACACCATAGAAAAGACAAATTTCAAACAAATTGCCGTAGAAAAAAGAAAGGCTATTTTCTGTTGACTGAATTAACGTTCTATAGCCATATAATTTATTACATTATGCATAGCATTATTTGAATTTTTAGTTACAGACGTCCTATTTATTTTCACACTTTCCAAATCCATGAGAAAGACAAGAGACCAATCGCAATCTAATTCTAAGTAATAATTTGGTCATTTTTCCTGTAAAATTGTATTAGAAAACCTCCCAGAAAGACACGTTGTCACTTGAATTATAATGATATGATATTCGTTGCAAGAAAGATTTCAGTATAATAGACGACCACATTATAAGTACCTTACCTTAATACCATCATTGTCTATACGAGCTACAAAGACTTCAGTTCATATTCTTCTATATTACGTTTCACAGCAGGCTCCTCCACAAAAGCGATAATTAAACTTTTATTAGCTGCAAAACACCTGTGAGCAGTTTTCTGGGTTTATTATTATTACCATTATGTAAGGGGGGCACCAGGGACAAGATATAAAATGAATAAAAATCACAGTAACTTGCGGTTAACACCGATATATCTATCATATAAACCATTTTATTTTTATCTTCCATTATTGATGCCGTACTAAATTGACAGATTTGTCAAACTGTTCCAAATAGTTTGTAGCGAAATAATGTAAATGATTATTTTGAAAGATACACTTTTCATCAAACTAAGGGAATTAGTCAAACGGTAACAGTAAACTGCAGACTGTACTAGCTTGAGATTATATATTGAATAACTTTCACGAGCTTTAAAAAGATATTCCTCTAATGCGAATAATAGTAATAATTTTTTAATGAGTTCTGGAAATTCGCGTCAAACAGAATCTCTTTTTTGTAGAGGAATATGCAATGAGAAATTAATTCGCGTTGCTATAAAAGTAGGTTTATTTTGTTGTTCAATGAAAGACAAAATTATTATAGCGCTCAGTAGTGCCAAGCGCTAACTGTAATATTTTATTTTCTTTCACGTATTGCGACCATGCGTAATTGCGCTAGCTATTTCTTTCTTTCTTTCTTTTTTTTACTATTACCGGCTTCTCTTCCTGATTCGTTGTTTGAGTGCGGTCATGTTCATAGCAGCTCGAATTCCTTTGTCTATGCTCCGATCGATGTGCGTGGAAACCCTTGGAGCTATTCTAATTAAAAATGCATTTGCCTTCCTCTTCTGGTGGGGTTCATCGTCATTCCTTTCTCTTGAAAAAAAAAGAAAACAATTTTCTCCTAATTTTCAGATATTCTCGCCTTAGTCTACAGTGCAGCTGACACGCGATCAGTCGTGTTTCTATACATTCTCAACGATTTCGTCAATTTCTACTGTTTCTTTTGTACCTCAATTGGATTTTAGTGCACATTTTTACATTACATAGTGTTGGTAAGTAAATTAATTTAACTATTGAAATGTTATAAATATATTTTTATATATTTTTATTACTAAAGCCTCAGAAATATTTATTATATCAACCTCAAAATAATACCGTACATTAAAAAATGTATCGCAATCAACAGTTGTGAAGTGTTTTTCAGTTGCACGTTAATTTTAAAAGATTAGAAGAAAAGACGTATTGCCAAATAAATGCCAACGAACTTTTTTCCCCGTTTTGTTAACTTTCAATTTTATCTGAGTAATAAAAAATAGGCCTAGCCGGGCTTTTCCTTTCTTCTCGTTTGATTTAACACTACTACCATCTTTTTCCCTCGACCCCATTTCCCAAGCAACGACGATTACTTGCTTTGAGCTCATGAACCGTTAGGGTGAGCGCGGAAGAAAGAGAAAGTAATCATTATTTCTCAATTTCATTTCCAGAAAAAAAAAATTAGACAGATATTTTACATAGAGAACTCAAGGATAAAAATTGCATATATTATATAACCTACCATTCACAATTTATTATTCTATCCTTTTTTCAATTCGCATTTCTTTTAAAAAAGAAACCCTTCTTCTACTTTCTTGGTTTCGATTAACCACAAATGGAAAATTCTTCAAAATTTCCATCGACTTCATTTAAATATTCCGTTACTTATATGCATTTCCAAGACTTGGACCAAGACAACAAGTGATGTTTTCCCCGTGAACGCTTTACAGCTTTTAATGCAGTACACTGGATGTAGGCTACGCGCTTCACTCTTTATATAGGCAACATTTCCGTATTCCGTTACTTATATTACGTCCGCTTTGAGCTGGCAATGGGCCACTTTCTCTTATCGCTGCGATGTAACAGTTACATAGCTGATACCGCATGAAGTGGTACCCTTATATACGCAGTACTATTGCGCCTCGCGGCGAAATGATACTTCCCCAAGACTGTGGCGTTGTTACGATATTTATTGTTACCTCAGTACCTGTGCACGCATAAAACCTCCTTGAGTAAGGTAGGCAAAGTCGCTTAGATTCTGTTCGTAACTTTACACAGCATCAGGTTTGTCATTCCTCTTTCATTATCTGTCTGTGAGTGTGATGTTGGCGCTACGTTGAATACATGTGCAAGGGATAATTTCACGGCATTTCGGTTATGAAGGTTTTAACCTATTCCACAAGAGGAACTCTTTGCGTGACCGTTCCGCGTGAGAAGGATGTGCGCATGAGATTTACTGGTGGTGAAATTCAAGAGAGTTGTGTATAAAATAGAATATTGTTATTCGTTGGTTGAGGTAGCTTTCGTCATTCGTGCTTGCAATAGTAACGTATAAGTAATAGAAAAGCACAAACTAGATAGCAATAATCCATTTCTTCACAATGAACGACAGCATCAAAACTTGAGTTCGATTGCTGCATATTATTTCTGCTGTGGGTGATTATTCGCACACTGAGACACAATATAGAAATAGTTGTTTATTATAATAAAATATATTGTTATGTCTATTTATAATACCCATTATTACATTTTAAACCACCAAATTTATTTATCAGATTGTTACGTTTTGATGTTGCTGCCATGGCCTTAACACGCAAGCACATTCTTCATGTGTGGTGGACCTTAATATTGTTTGCAAAATGCTGCAAAGGATCCAACATACTGTTCTTATCACCCATCACGGCTCCAAGTCACAGCAGTTTCTTCAAGCCAGTAATTCAAGAGTTGGCGAGAAAAGGTCACACCGTCACCTATTGGAATGGATTGAAACCGGATCCCAGTTTGGATCAAAATGGAAACATCAACCAACTATATTCACCTGAATTTTCCAAGTTTAACACCAATCACGATGTCCGCTTTGAAGACCGCAATCACCCTTATCTTCTTTTCATCGCCTTCTATGATCGGACAGTGAATTACTGCAATGCTATCTATCGAGATCCTATTTTTCTTCAATTGATGACTGGCGGGGAGCATTTCGATCTTGTTATAGTCGAAGGAATCTTGAACGAGTGTGTCCTCCCTTTGGTCTCTGTCTTAAATGCACCTTTCGTCTACATGGTGGGCATCAGTCCAACTCCTTGGCTTTTGAATGCGGTGGCCTCTCCTCAGGCTTTTGCCCAGTTACCTCTACCAGGTCTCTGCTTCACGGACAAGATGAGTTTCATCCAGAGAACGATGAACACGATGCTTGGACTTTTTACTCTTTTCTTCAGAAAATGGGTTTTGATGTCGGCGGTAGATCGAATAGCTGCAGAAGTTCTTCCAAGTCATCTAGCAACTAATTTGACATCAGTCATTCAAATCGAAGACGAGAGGCTCAGTTTGTTGATCAGTAATTCGCATCCAAGCATTACTTACGGGATGCCCAAATCTTCGGCCTTTATTGAGGCCGGTGGCCTCCACTGTCGGGCTCCTAAACCTTTACCGCAGGTAAAATATACAAATTCAATCTGATTTGCGTATAATAATAATTCCGCTTCTCGTATTTTATTAGTCTGTTTTTTGAGAGTAGGTCACTAGGCCTGCTGTTTACTCTTCAATAGAGTATGATGCTCTTATTTTTTTTTATAAGCAATATAATGCAATTGTAATTGCAGCATAGAAAGTTGTAACTTAAATAATAATCTAGTATGACTAATTTCTTTTATTTTAAAACAATAGGATTTGGAAAACTTCGTGAATGCTTCCGGAGATGCCGGTTTTATTATCGTGAGCTTTGGCTCGATCTTACGTGGATCCAACATGCCTAAAGATGTTCAACGCACCTTCATAAAAGTTTTCGGCCGTCTTCAACAGAGAGTTATCTGGAAATGGGAAGAGAGTTCAGCACCCAGCATACAGAACAAGGATCAAAGAATTTCCGACAACGTTAAATTAATGTCGTGGTTACCTCAACAAGACCTTCTGGGTCATCCCAAGGCTCGGCTCTTTATCACTCATGGAGGTCTTTTTAGTAATCAAGAGGCTGTCTATCATGGCGTTCCGCTGATCGCTCTTCCAGTGTTTGCTGACCAACCGATCAATGCCCAAAAGATCCATGACGATGGCTATGGCATACTTCTTAATTGGGACAACCTGACTGAACAAAATTTATATGAAGCCATTCAGGAAATTTTAATCAACCCACAGTAATAATAATTGAAATTGTTCTAATACGGCTCGATAATGATTGGCACATTTGTAATAATTTAGGTACAAGATAAAGATGGATGAAGTGTCTAATCTGATGAGGGATCAACCAGAGCAGCCGTTAGATAGAGCAGTCTATTGGCTTGAATTCATTATACGCCACAAAGGAGCCCCTCATGTTCGGACAGCTGCCCGCAACCTATCCATTTTAGAACGGGGAATGGTGGATGTCATACTACTCTTTGCGGCAATTGCAACAATGACACTCCTTCTTGTTCTCTATTTTGCAAGGATATTTGTGCTCAAACTCAAATCGCAAATTTCATTTTCATCATCAACTACCAGGAAAAAGCTTAAAAACAAGAGCCAGTAACAATTAGAGCCGATGTGAAAGCATTTAATTCAGTTTTTACAAAATGTTCCCATTGAGGTATCGGATGTTTTACGTTTAGGTACATTTGATTGTATATATTGTCAAATACTTGAATGATATAACTTCAGTATTCCTCTACCCTTGTCTGTCTTCCTTCTGCTCACCAAGATACCATACTGATATTGATCAACATGACTAAGGTCAACACATGATTGTGATCCTTGAAGCGTCTAACTGATTGATTATGTTTCGTGTGTGTATGCAAAACCATCAGCTTTGCTGAGCCTAACTACTTTATTACTATTACCACTCAATCTTTATGTCTATTTATTTGGGAAAAATCAAAACAATTTCTTGCAGAATTTATAAGTCACGGCAACTTATACGTAATATATGTGGTACGTTTTAATAAATAAAAAAACAAACTATCGTATTTTATTATTTCTATTACATCTTACTTTTAAAATACGATCCGTAAAACTTCGTACAATATTTATATATTAAAAACCGTAATGAAAATAATAACAGTTAAGAATTGAAAGATAATAATAAATTCACATTTACGCATTTCCTCATTAGTTATTTTTCTTTTCATGGGTTCGTTCCGGTAGTCGGAATGTTTGCACCATGATTTTTTTGAATAAATATGCGAGAACTAAAATAAGTATTATACATGCTGATAGGGTGGCTAATGTAACATCCACAAGTCCTTTTTGGATAAGCGATAGTTTACGGGAAGCCGTTCTTAAATGAGGAGCTCCATTGTGCCGAATAACATACTCGATCCAGTAAGTTGCGCGATCTAGAGGATGATCTGCTTGATCGCGCAAGAGCCCCGACACTTTCTTCATGTTTTCAGAGAACCTTAAAGTAAATTTCGATCGTTAATACTTTTTTTAACTTTTACACACTGTAAATCTATAATATATTATAAATAACGAATTTTCATAAATGCTTAAACTATAATATAACAATTGAAAAATGATTCTTACTTTGTATCCATCAAGACTTGTTGGATAGCTCCATAAAGGGAATGTTCTGTCAATTGATCCCAATCAAGATGTATGCCATAGCCGTCGTCGTGTATTTTTCTTGCATTTATTGGCTGATCCGCAAAAATAGGAATTGCGATTAAAGGGACGCCATGATAGACGGCTTCTTGGTTACTAAAGATTCCACCATGGGTGATGAAGAGCCTTGCTTTAGGATGACCTAGGAGATCCTGTTGAGGGAGCCAGGGTAGCAGCATGACGTTTTTAGGGACATCCGGAAGGGTTGTACTGATATTTCCTTGCATTTGGTGGTGTGAATTTCCCTCCCACTTCCAAATAACTCTTTGCTTTAAGCGCTTGAAAGTATCGATAAATATTTTGCGGGTCTCTTCTGGCATATTAGATCCACGTAAGATTGAACCGAAACTGACGATAATAAAGCCTGCGTCACCGGAACCGTTCACAAAGTTGTTCAAATCCTTTAAAACAAATAGTATATTAACACATTAAGAGGCTAGTAAAGTTTTTTTTTTTTTGTCTTTGCCATCGCGTTAATAATAAGATCTTTATTTTTAAGATAAAATAAAATTAACATGTATTTACCTTTGGCAAAGGTTTGCTGGGTAAGCAGTGCAACCCGCCGACCTCAACCAGAGCAGAAGTTTTTGGGATCTGGTAATTCATACTGAAATGCGTGTTGGTAAGCACAAGGCTAAGATAGCGCTCCTCAATATTCGCAACGGAGGTCAAGTTAGATTCATTCATCAGCATCTTGAGAGCCATTCGATCCACCAGAGGTAAAAGAACCCATTTCCTGAAGGTGGAAAGGAAGAGTCCAGATGCCGTGTTTAGAGCTCTTTGTGAAAAACTCATCTCGTCCGTGAAACTAAAAGCAGGGTTTGGGAATGTGTCAAACGCTTGAGGAGAACCCAAGGCATCCAGGATCCAAGGCATTGGAGCAATGCTATTGAGGTAGATGAATGGTGCTTTAAGAACGGAGATCAAAGGCAGGACACATTCATTCAAAACTCCTTCAATCAAGACCACATCAAAGCGCTCGTTTGTGGTCATTAACTGATAGAAAATTGGATCCCGATAGATGGCTGTGCAATAATTGATCATCCGGTCGTAGAATGCCACGAAGAGCCGGAACGTCCTGTCTCTATCGTCGAATCCCATGTTGTGATCGCTGTTGATGAGTCCAATTTCTTCGGAGTAAAGTTGTCGAATGTTTGGAGAAGATTCCGGGTCTGGTTTCAAACCATTCCAATACGTAAGTGTGTGGCCTCTTCTCGCCAATGCTTTAACTATTGGTCGAATGAAGTTGGAATGACTTGGAGCAGTAATTGGCGAAAGTACCAGAATATTGGATCCATGGGTCCAATCAGCCCAGAATATACAACATGTAAAAAGTAGCAAGAAAAAGCTTCGCTGACACCTGGTTGTCGCCATTTTAAAAATAATAATAATGGTGAGACCTCAGCGAAATTCTTACACAAACTGTTGAACCAACTGGCTGGTTTCGTTGGTTTTGAAGATCAAGAGCGTGAATAGAGAGACTTTAATAGATGCGCGCTCACTATAAATGGAAAATGCGGAAAGAGAAAGTGAGTAAAAGTCATGTTCGTTCATACCCGCAACTTGAATGGCAGGAAGATTAGGTGGCAGTTTTAATGGCACGGTTTTGGGGGTCATATAAATAGTTTGACCATAAAATAGTCGGTGAAAGGAAATATCGAATGCCAATCAGACAGCAGCATTTTTCTGTAAAATCAGTCTGTAAGACGAGGCTCAGTAAGAGAAATATTATTAGCTTATCACTACTTTCAGCAGAGTATATTCACTATTTTAGTAAATAAACTGCACGGCCAAAGCTAAATTCACGTCACGTTTTTGCTTAGGAAATCATTCAGGAGGAGCAGTATAATTTTCCCAAAAACTTTTAAATGAAGAAAAGGCATTTATTGTAATAAACTGGTTCCTCTTTAACAAACGTGAATTCTCCTATTGGAAACTCAACATCCGTTAATCTTTTTTTTAATGTTAGGAAAAGGAAGTGCACTCGTTTGCCAACGCAAATTCTATAACGATGAATACTTTTTACTCTTTATCTCACTTTCCATTTTTTTAAACCTTTGATTTTGTGTAGGCCTTATTATCTAAGAATTATTTCCAGAATAAATTATTTCAACTTGGAAGATATAACAGTTACACGGATGATAAGAAATATAGTATTTTTGGTAGCATAGAGAAAGAGTAATAATCGTGAAGGACACGCTTTCGAATAAAACCGTGCGCGTTTATAACGTTCACGCTGTCGATTCACGCGTAATAGCCTATGAGACACGGTCCTATGCTCTTTATTTGACACCCATGTGTCAGTATAATATCAATCTGTTGATATGCCAAACAGTCGGATGATTTAAAAACACACGAACACGACTTTCTCTTTGTAATTTGCACCATGTTGTCAGAATTCACTTTGAAGAGAGAAATAATTCACCAGGATTCAAATGCTGTTTTCACATAAAATGTAGCCAATTGATAAATATTGTATATACCTATTGCAAAACTTCCTCCGTATATCAAATAATAATTAATAAATCTTTCAAAAACACAAGGCGACACGATGTTATGCTTATTTTTTTTTTAAGTACACCGAAACACGCAGACGATGATATATGCTTTGTTGTTATCTATTTAATCTGTTTATAATTGATACATATACATTTTTAATCTAGAAATTATGTTACGCTAATGTCAGTAAAACGGGTTTTTAACATTTAACAAAGCTGGGAATTAAAAAGGCATCAAACCACACTCTAGCAGAAAATCGTTTGGTACATTAAAGGTCCAGTCGCAAATGCATTCAGGTTGGTACCAAACGGTACCTGCAGGGCATTTTGTCGGTGGCTCGGGCTTTCCTCCATTGCAGCGATGATAAAGAGTGCAGTCATCTGGATCCGGAACGATCTGGCACGAACCTGTTAGTCCATCGCAGCTTACTGTATGAATAATAAATGTAAAACACATTTAAACGTATTATATTTTTTGATGAATATATAGTAGATAACTAAGCAATTAAAAAACCATAAGTTATATATTTGTTTGTTTTACTTGGCTCTCCCCCGCCAGACTTGGTAGTTGTTGGAGTAGTGATTGGGTTTGCGGTAGTCGTTGGGTTCCCGGAGCCTTGAGTGGTAGACGGTGGAGGCCCCCCATTATTGAGCGCTGAAACGATAGCCGTTACGATTGGGCGAACTCCTCCTCCGCAGTCATTATGAAAGTCGTCCATACTGATGTCCCAGACGATAGCTCCGCCGATTTTGTTATCAATAATGTATTGGGTTTTGATAACGGCAGACTCAGCAGTGTCGTAACCTACCCAGTTATTGTCTCCGTAAGTGTAAGGAGAGCCCCTGGGGTCAAGGTCTACAGCCCAGCCACCTTATTGATGTTGTATTATCAAGTTATTAATAGGATATGAAGTAATACAAGAAATATAATATTGTCAAGTCATTGTTACCTTTGATTTTCAAGCAGAGTTCATTGTAACCGATGAGACCACTTTCGTTGGTGTAAATGCCAACAGCTCCCGCACCATTAGCTGGGGCAGGTGGAATAGGAGAGCCAGTAATCGTGAAAGTGCGTCCATACAGAGGAATTCCCATAGTTAATTTTCCAGGATCAGCACCTCGTTTGATCCAGTGTTGAACACCGCGGTCGACGGTAATATCGTTGGCGGCATCCCATGGGCGTTCGTAAAGTGGGGCGTGATGGTCAGCCATATCTGGTTCCCAGGAGCCATGGATATCGTAAGTCATGATGCTCACAAAGTCGACTAGACGGGAAACTTCAGGAACATCGTATCCAGAATCAACCTGTTGTATAGAAAAACATAATATTTAAGTAAGGATGATTATACTATAGTTTTTAATAAATATACATTCACACCTTTGATGGATTGCAAGAAACAGCAGAGGATAGAATTAGTCCTTCACGATCGAAAGCATCTCTCAAAGCTTGCAAAAGAGCAATGTAGCCTTTCTTGTCTTCCTCTCCATCTGGGTATTCCCAGTCGACATCAAGCCCGTCGAAATTGTACTGCTTTAATAGTGGTATGACATTGTCAACAAAGTTGGCAATACGAGCGGGACTTGAGACCAGAACAGAGTATTTCTTATCGGGAGTGATGGAATCATTCCAGCCTCCCAGGGCTAGGAGCGTTTTGAGTTTCGAGTTTTTACTTTTTAGACCTGTGAAGGCCAAATAATTTCCCATCTCTACATCAAGCCAGGGATCGTAGATTTTGAGCGTGTATGTCTGCGGATCCAGAATTGCAAAGCCGTACATTAAATGGGTGCATTGCATTGGGTCGATGTCGTTAACCGTAAACATTCCCCGACCTTTTTTTTAATGAGAAATATATTATTGAGAGAGATTATACATAACTTATCAATTATTTTTAAAGTATGAATTACCGGGACGGTAATAGGCCCAGTTTGGGAAGTAGCACACCATCCTGTAAGCATCGACGTAGGAAGCGCATCCAATAAAGAGCAATACGGCTAACCCAAAGAGCTTCATCTTTTTTTAATAGCCAAAATGGCAAACAGAACTAGGCAATTGTTTGCTCCCGTATTACAGATACTGTACTGCGCGTTAAACTCCGGAAAGTGTATAATTATATATGAATCTCTTATTCAGTTGCTTTATCCTTCATAGGTATATATTTATACATCAGATAATCTTATAAATTTGTTTTTGTTTAAATTTGTTTTGTTGAAGGCCTGCTAATCAGCTACGTAGCGTTGTCACTGAAATAAACAAAATTCTTAATATGTGAGATTATTATGTCATCATCCGTATGTAATCAATCTTCTCTGTGTGATTTTTTATTTGTTAAATATTTATACAAAGGTAAAAGAGAGTATAATCAAATCGATTTCAAACTATAAAAAGCTACTATAATAAATAAGTCTACATTTTTAGCTTTGTTTCATCGCAGGCTTCGTAGCATTTAGTTTACGCAATTTAATGTGTCTCTTGAAAATAAACTTTACCAAAAGATTTTTGGACTGGCTAATTGGTGGACTTAGTTCGCGGACTTGGAGTTTCTAAACTGCGGACTTAAGGGGATTTCGAAGATTTTGAGTAAACCAATTTATTTTAAAGCCATTAGTACGGAATATTAACCAATCAATGAATACCATATAAGGCAACAAATAGTGATGACAACTTCAACCTAAAAAAGTTTATATACGTATTAACTTGGAACTACTTATAAGGACATATGCTTTTAGGATAGACTATTACAATCAAATTTAATAATGATGCTTCATCATTGTTGCAAATTGCCCAAGCTTATTTGATAAAATTCGAAAATAATCGATTGATGATTGATAATGTTGTTGTTCGTGCAGTTGTTGTTGCTGCTACTGTTGGTGTCGGTGTCGGTAATTGCGTGGTGGTTTCGGGGCATTTGTATAAGAGATTGATCTCTCGAATATCACTCTTTACATATGAAAAAATAAAAAAATAAATACATAAAGCAAGGTTTCAATCCTTATAAACTTATTCTATTCTCAAAAAATATTAAATAAATCGATAGAAACATAACTAAAAATACCTCACTGAATCCTCGTTCATTTCCAAGCCTGCTTCCATCCCTGGCGGTCATAGTTGGACGTCCATTCTTAGAGAAACTGGTTTCGTCATATTGCATTACGGATCCTGATGTGCATGTCAAATTTAAATTTATACACGAGTTAATAAAACTACACGGTTGCTTTTAAACACAGAAATAGGAATACTGAAAAAATAGATTACATGATATTTTAAAAATGAATCCATACCTGTATCATAGCGAACTCCCAGGTCATCAAAATTGGAACGAGAAAGCCTTCCAAACTGGGGTTCCAAGCCTATGGGGAAAAAGATGATACAATAATGTAATGCAAAAAAAAAAATTATAATCACATAAAAGCATTAAGAGAGACATATTATTTAATTCATTCTAGCACTTTCATGCAAGTCAACAAGATATTTCTCATAGATTTGACCATCTACCAGCACTCATTTAGTAAATTTTTCATATCTATCCTAATCAATAGAATATTGTAGTCTACCTGGCTTGATGTTTTGACGATGAATGGTGACAAAACGATCACGATCCGGACGTGCCTGTTCGTGGTAAAAACCAATTGCGTGCATTAATTCGTGAATGATGGTTGCCAATGAAAGGCAGCCATTCCTTTGCAGGTTGACTTGCTGGGGCTCTGATTCTTCTTGCCCTACCAAGCTCCAGCATCTAAATTTTAAATTACAAAATATCTCAAATACAGAAGCCGAAGCTAGGTTAACATAAACTAAAACTATTGAAAAGTTTGAAACCAAACTTTGCGGCCATTGTGACGGCCGGCTGTTATTTAACAGTTAAAAATTACTGTATGAATTATTGCGTACGCTTAATAGCCTACCCAGTATTATCCGCTTCTATTTTCAAATAGCTTATTTGATCAGTTCGTGCAATGAATCGAACACAAGTGTTTCTATGGTATTGATCCATTGCTTGCAAGATCCTTCTCCGCTCTGTAGTGGCTTTAGTTTACAAAAAGGATGGATTATGCATGGTTTGCAATGTAATACTTCACAAAAATGTATGTACTAAAGGACGGCGAAAGTGTGAAAGGGACCACCCCTTTTGGCCAAGTATTGACGACAAACATTCGCCGACCAGTCGGCATCATCATCATTTTCCCCATAACTCCCATAATATCTCCTTGCGTTAAATTTGCCATTTCAAACGGATGAGACTTATTTTTGAACACTGTCGGAGGTTGGCGAATTAGTCTTGAAGTTTGTCCTTCAATTAGTGGAAAGACATAATTTTTTACTATTTTTACTTCATAATCTTGCAAACGAAAGCATTATTGCATTACCTTGGCTAGAAAAAGAAGCCTGTTTATTTGACGAACTCAAACTAGATGAACTAGGTCGAAGTATAAAATGAGCCTATATAATACAACTATAATTATTCAAGTATATCTAAATTGCATAATAAATAATAAATACAACTATGATCGTAATCTATGGTGATTTAAATACCCTTCTAGTTTCGCGACTTGGAGAGACCTCCGCATCGTTTTGAAGAATATTCGTCGCTGGTTTACAATCGCTTTTTGGTAAAAATGCCAATTGGATCACAAAAGAGAGAAAGATTATATTTATGATTCTCATTTCCTAAAAGTTAATGAAAAAAAGCTCGTGAATAAGCTTTCCTAAGACAAGGAGAGGAACACAAATAAAAAAAATTGACTGTTAAAGATTTTTATAACGAGCTAATTACATAGGGGCTCAATGTGAGAAAGGATATTTCCCAATTGAAAAAATCCACCACAACTATTCCACCGTCACCGCAAAATAATGAAATATTGATGAAATAGGCTAATATGTACTGTTTATGTGGTATTATGGCACACAGGGTTATAACGCCGCATCCGTTATTTTTTTTTAATTCAACCGCTTTTCCCTGTCTACTTTTCTCTGTTTATAATTTCCAGTTTACGAGATACCTTGAGGTGATAAAATATGGTAATTATGATGAAACATTTGTTTAACCTACGGACCGTATTTATTTTAATTATTATGAAAATAGAGAAAGCGAAATTCATGCAAATGCCAATTTAAGGGTGTTTTATCATTGTTTGTAATTTCTCAAAACTTTTTTTTATTCCAAAATAGTCGATTTGGGGAGCATTTCAGAGCTATATTGTTAAAATTTTATATGAAAAGATCAACTTAAAACTATATTAAGTTATAATGGATAGCGTAATCTTAATCAATAAAGAGTCCCGGTTTCGACAATATCATGTTGCTACTGATAAATGTATTGGCATTTATGTTGGGATTTATTAAGTAAACACGTTTTCTAACACAAAGATTAGTTGGTATCTTGTGATGGCTCACGACATTGGTATAGAGCGTTGATTTCCTTGATATCACTCTATTTCCGCATCAAATCAAAAGAAAAAGAAAATACATCACCATTAAGTGAATACAATTTGCTAAAAAACTATGGTTCACATTCTTTACCTGACTGAATCCTTCATTATTTCCAAGTTTACTGTTGTCTTTGGCCGTCAAAGTAGGTCGTCCATTTCTGGAAAAAGCGTCTTCCTCATACTGCATTACAGAGCCTTCATGTGCCCATTGGAAAATAGCGGCGATTACCAGTAATTGAAATCGAATGAATCGCAA
The DNA here is from genome assembly GCA_030141595.1 of Chydorus sphaericus. Lineage (NCBI taxonomy): Eukaryota > Metazoa > Arthropoda > Branchiopoda > Diplostraca > Chydoridae > Chydorus > Chydorus sphaericus. The sequence continues at coordinate 8,530,828 of CM057935.1, forward strand.
GTGCACAACATGATTTTCAAAAATATTATAGACCCATTAAGCAGCTTTTTAATTTCGCTTAATTTTATATATTTACTATATACCTGTATCATAAGGGATTCCCAGGTCATCAAAACTAGAACTTGTCAGCTTCGAAAAAGCGTGTTCCTGTCCTGTGAACATGTTTATTTTTAAGGAACAAAAATTAAAAAAAAGTGTTTGGTTGTATGATTCCGATACCAGCTTAGCTAGTAAGCTATTTAATATTCATATTAAACCATATTAATAGTTTTCAAAAACATAATCAAATGCACCAATCGTCACAATACGGAAAAATATTGACTTGATTTTTATGCTAAATTATTTAAATATTACTAGGACTGTTACAAAATAAATGATAAGCAACCTATAATCGCTACCAATACAGAACCAATATGTTTAATTTTGTTTTTTGTCCATAAAGTAACAATCTACCTGGTTGGATGTTTTTGCGATGTACAGTGACGTAACGATCGCGATCCGGGCGGGCTTGCTCGTGTTGAAAACCGATAGCGTGCATAAGTTCGTGAATGATCGTCGCCAAATCATTAAGGCAGCCAACCTTTTGCAGATTAAGTTCCTGGGGCTCTGAATCAACGCGTCCTACAGAGCTCCAGCATCTGATTATGATCATCTTAAATAATTAACATTAATCTATTTACAGTATAGCCTATTAGAAATTTGTCCAAATAGAAAAAAAATGGAATCGAGCTTGAGTACTAAACTAATATACCCAGTCTCTTTCGCTTGGAATTGTATATAGCTTTGCTGATTAGTTCGTGGAATGAACCGAATACATGTGTTTTCATGGAATTGTCCCATGGCCTCTAATATTGAATTTTGGTTTTCGCTACCTTGATTTACAAGCCAAATAATCAAATTGAAATAAATTTATAAAATTTTGTTTTGCGTACTGAAATCTGATGAAAATGTGTAAGGAACGACTCCATTTGGCCAACGATTCACGACAAAGTGTCGCCGACTACCATTCTTCCCTCTCTCCCATTTTCCTTCTACTCCCATAATATCACCCTGCATTAAATGTGCCATTTCAAAAGGATGTGAATGGTTTTTAGGTGCTGTCCGGAAACGGCGATTCGGTTTTGAAGTTTGACCTTCAATAAATAGATTATTCTAATAAGGGTGGTATAGTAATTGTTAATCACAAATTTTAAAGTTAAAAAAAAAATAGCTTGTTATTATAATACTTTTCTATGTCTATCTGCCGCTAGCTGTATTTCGTTGATTTAAAATATAATATTGAACTATAAGTATTTTAACTGACTTTACTTTTCATTCGTGTTGATGTTGTAGCTACTCCTCGCCTAGAAAATGTCATAGATGAATCTGCTTGTTCTTTAGGTCCTCGCCGATAACTCCAACTAGATGACCGCTCCGGAATAGAAATACCCTTCGGTTTATATGTTAAAATTGTTATTCTAATTATCTAACTACTATCAGCGTGAGAAAAAAATACCGTACCGATGGTGCTGGTTCACTAATTGACGTGGCATCTACATAATTTTCACGACGAAAATTCGGCATTGCTTTACACTTAATTGGAATTATAAGTGCCATTTGTATAACAAAAATAAACAGGTTGACTTGATTTCTTTTCATCATTTTGTAGATGCGTTTCCGACGGTTCAAAAATAATTTCAATATATAAGCTGTACCTACAGCTTTCTTATATCTACAGTAGCCTAGCTAGCTGCTATTATAAAGAATTTAAAAACAGGATATTTCCCAATTTTAGATAATCTAGCGGTTATAGACTAATATCGCACCTCGTAAAGAATCGAAATAAGTAGCCTAAATATTATACACGCCACACTGTTCACATTTGAAAAAAGCGGTGTACCACACCGAATGGAAATACCACATTCACTGGATTGCTTCGACTGTAGGCCTACATTAAAATACACGTAATATATTCCTACACAATCATGAATTGTAGAATAAAGTAAACAATTGTTAAAAAGTCTTCATATTAATACGGGGTTCTAAATAATATATGGACATGTTCTAGAAAATAAAAAACTTATTATACATAGAAAAAATTTATCCCTTACTGCATAAAAAATCCGAAGAAAAATCTTTATTTGTTAAACAGGCATAATAACTGATAACTGTAAAGAGATCCGTTGTTTAAAGAAAAAAGTTTGTATTTATTTCTCCGTGCTCGAACATTCAAATTACTTTTGAATTACATTAAAGAAGACATTAACATTATGTTCATGAGGATTGAAACGAATAGTAACCACTGTTTGATGTTTTCTCTATGAAGTGGCAAGTCTAAACATTATCCAGAAGTTTAGAAATTGAAAATGACTCCCCGGATGAATCCGTCACGGATTCCTTCACCCAGCGGGAAAGATTCGGTGGAAGACGAACCGAATCGGAAGTGGACTCCTTGTGTAATAACCCAGGTAGAAGCGGTACCTGATAAATAACAAAACAAGTTATAACAAATTATTTCATTTCTAAAATAGGGCGGTTAGGGATATTTATCTAATTACCGAGTGGGTAATAGCCGGGCCGATTGAGAACAACACAAATACGGTATTCTCGATTACGTTGGACATAGACAGGGCGATTAAAGAACACGTCCAGTGTTGAGCGTCGAGGAGAACGGCCACTGAAGTGAGAGTATGTCAACCTGGTTCCATCTCTATCCAACAAATGGCAATAGAGCAGCTCGGTGTAGCCTCCCGAGCTTGGATCACTGGCAGCCGGATCCTCTGGACGACTAAAAAAATAATAATAATTAAGTATAGAACACAAAAAATTAAAATTAAAATGATTTACTTTGAGCCTTGGGAGGAGATGACGATGCCTTGGATGCATACGTTCCGGTCGACAGTGAGAGTGACTGCGCAATCAAGGATTCCCGCATTGTGCACAAGCGTTTCACCTTCCACTCTCCGGAAGCAGTAGACTCTTTGATTCGCCGCAGCCGACAAGGATGTACCGGCTGAGGTGGAAGAGAGGGAGTAAGCTCCATTTGATCCTGGGCCAGGTGAAGAGCATGAGGGGCCGTGGCTGTGGCCGTGGGATTGTCCGACTCCATCCATGCTGTTTATAATTAAGTTGAATTTATTTTATATTTAACTTTGTATGTAAATTGATGCATTACCTTCGGGCAGGAGTATTGCGACCAGAGCTGCAGGCATCATCTAGTCCATGGTCGAATCGACGGCTGACACGTCTCGGCTCTCTAGACAAGGAAAGCTGAGAAGGCATGGGCCACTTATCCCGGCTACTGAGATTCATAAGGATAGCGAAGCCCTCATCTTGCGTTAGGATGCCAGAAAGAGCAGGAGAGGATGCAAACTCTTCTGGAGTCATGGATAAGAAACGAATCTGACCGATCGTTGTATTGAGCACCTAAAACAAAATACAAGTCAACGCATGTAAAAATTGTTAAGTGTATGTTAAAATAATATACCTGACGCATGTTAGTTCCCGTGATTTCCAGGTCTCTTTGGCTACACTGACGGCTGGCCCAACGTTTGGCGGCGTCAAAGAGTTCCACTTCACTAATATCGAGTAGATCCTCTTTCACAATAATAAGCAAAGTTGACTCAGTGATCTCCTCAAAATCGGAATGACCCAAAGATTGCCGAGTACGTTCCCTCAGTACTGACAAACAGTTTGACTAATAATAATAATATTTTTAGATTAGTAAATTAGAAATCAAATTAAATAAGAAATAATGTACTGTACTTTGAGTGTCTCATCTTCATAGAGGTTGGCAAACTCTAGAGCTCTGCAAACATTTTCTGGGCCAAGATCAGACCACATGTATTGAGAACACCTGGCCACTAGTTTTGGCAACATGTACTTCTTGGCGGCATAGCAAAGTTCAAGGGCTTGATCAAAGGATCGTAGATCCATTCTTTCTGTATAAATGTACCTGTAAACAATTTAAGGATATTCAACATCCTGTTTCACTAAGTGAAAGAATTAAGGCAATAATTACTCAAGAAGATCTTTGAAGGCTGATGGCTGCAAGTCTGGAACGGTGATTGGTTGATCTTGGCCAGCATTGCTGCTACTGGCTGCTTGGGCCATTCCGCCATAAAACATGGCCTCAAAAACTGGGCTGCCCATGGCCAGAAAGATTCGGTGGGCCTTGATCAACTACACACACAATTTTTTTAATATTTATGCATAATTACAATAGGAATACAAATATTAAAATATACCTCTTTGACTTCATCATTACCGCCAACTAAAAATTCACAATCGGCGTAGAGACTCGTCTCTAACATGTGCCTAGCACGATCTCCATTCGTCATTTTAGCAATTTGCCAGTCCAAGTTCACAGTTCGACGAGAACTGGCCATTTTGGAGGTATTGTATAGCTTTGGACAATATTAAAATTGATCGATGTTGATGCAAGGAATGTTGAGTATATATTTTTTGTACTGGGAACGACGAGGAAAAAAAAGTTTGGTGAGAGAAAAAAAACTGTCAGTCGTAACTGCCTGAGTGCCTGTCTGCCTGAGCCAAAGATCGGGAGCTGATGTTTGGGAAATCAGAGCCATCCAGCGGTCAAGTAAAGTACCTTCTATCATAGACAGCATATTGAAACCCGCCAATTCCAATTCGTAATTATGTTTAATCGACTCTTATATTATTTTTGCTGTGCTAGTGAACAGCGCATACGTAAGTATTTGCCATATATGATGGAGAATGTAGTATTTGATTGCATAATTGGTAGATATATTTCATACTGATAGAATATATGAAAATCAAGTAAAAATGTCAATACCCTAACCTTTTGGAAGATCATATTATTATTCATACCGTTTCAAGTAATTATAATTATGGATTTTTCACTACGTGAGTACGTGTAATAAAAAGGCTAAAAATCAAAGTAATAGAGGATAAATCGATAGGAAAGTATTAGATACTGATTGGTAGGATCTCCTTTTTTTCTAATTTGTATTTGCCATGTAAATGTTGTTTGATTTTCTATAGACTTAGTGAATGATGAATATACTAATCTTCGTTTATTCGAAGATGATTATAGCTCGTTTTCGTGGTATTAACGTACAATACTGAACGTTCGATACCACACATTCCAAACTCAATATACATGTAACCATTGTCACCCCAAGAAGAGCTCCACTAAAAAAGGGAATAAATGAGGATTATTATAAAAAAAAACTAATATGTGTAAATTGTATAAAATATATTGAACAACCTGGTTACGCAAAATCCAATAGTCCCTCCCATTCAAGGTGCCCCAGCCCACAATAGATGCGCAGTGGTTTTGGTTGGAAAATCCTTCAGATATTCTTAAATCATCGACACATCCAGGATCAGTGAAGACACCGTCTCTGTATTTGAATGGTACACTTGAAATAAAAAAAAAGGAAATAGTTTTGATTTTTTAAATGAAATACCCGTAATAAAGAAAAAAGGGTCTTTTTGTAACTGGATCAAGGCTTTTTGAATTGAAGTTAAACAAGAAGCAGACAGACAGAACTTTGTTGGCCATCAATGCACCTTGCATATTGCTCACTACTTTCTCATCGTACGGAATGCCATTATAGCCTCCTTTAGGTATTAACATTGGTCCGTCCACATGGTTTGCTTCAATTACGTTTCTATTACAATGGCCCGTCTTCTCCGTCTATAATTGAATGTGAAATGAAAATCATTCTACTAAATTACTGTATTTTTCATTGTGAATATATGATATAGACACATACGCTAATCTTTTTGGGGATTATAATTAATGGGAAGTACAAATATAAAAAAATTATCGTACAGTGCACACTGCACCGTAATGGGATCAAAATGGTGCTCTTATAAATTAACTAAGATGTATGAGTTGGTGTGATTATTTGAATTGACTTACGTAAGGATAGGAGGCACTAGTGTGAACTGGCTCACGGCTCATTTGGAGCTCGAGGTATGCGTTTTGGGGATCACCCCCATTGCATCCTAAACTGGAGGTGGTACAATCCACAAGTTGTTGTTCACTGATCATTTAAAAAGATATTGGAAACATTATGAACTAATGAGCGTATACACAAGCATCACTTATATAAGGCTAAATAAAAATAGAGCATTTATTTTTATTTTACTAATATTGAAAATTGCTATTGGATCCAAACCTGAGCTGGACGTAATCACCGTCATTGTCAAGACAGTGGCTGTATTCGATCGGAGCAATTACTGAAAAGGCCCAACAAGATCCACACTATAAAAACATAAACCGAATTTCAATATATATAATTCTATATTATGATAGACTTGGATTCGTTTGCTGGTTAAGTATGTGAATTTAAAACAATTATAATAATACAAGTAACATTTTGGTTCTTAATTTTTTACATTTATTAATGTTAAACTTATTTTATGATCAATAATATTACAATGTTGCCTTGATCTTTTATAGGAATTTGACTGCCGCAGACGGTCGAACGAAGATCAAACTGTAAAAAAGTAATGAGGTATGCTATTAAATTAATTATTATAATTGGGTTATGGCTCTCTCTAGCGAATTTCATGAAACTTAAAATCAAAAAATTTACATGGGATGGAAGATTTTGATCCTTCTTAGATTCTATATTGGGTTCAGCACGATGTTTCTCCCTTGACCATAAGATTTCTCGCATTTTGATTATTTCTTCGTCTCTAAGAATGCCCATTATTTTCACCTCTTTAAGTGTCTGCGGTAAAGATCATATCCATTCATTCATTTAAGTCTAAGCGGACTTCACATTGAAACTTAATTTCAACAGAGATTCAGTCTTACCATGGTTGAGAATTTGTTGTGTTTAAGGGTAAAGGTGTGATTACCATTTGAATTGAACCGCTCAATCATATCATCCACTTCAAAAAATACTTCCCTTCTCACGTCACGCTCGGCATCCGATTGAAATTTCAATTCGTATTTTAGCTATGTAAAAGTAAAACAAGTTAGTTTTTTTTTATGTGTCTTACTATAAATTGAGTTTTATTTTTATTTTTCTATTTTTTTTTTTTTGCAATGCACTACTACTTACCACATGACGTTCCCATTTAATTCTTTGGTGAGATAAACCTGCAAAAGCTACCATTGGATTTAGGCCTCCCATACATGATGACGTCAACAAAATCCTTAACAACAAAAAGGCTACCAACAGTAATAAGCGAATCATCATCTACATTTTATAAATAGGTTCATTAAAAACTTCGCAGAATAGAAGATTTTTATTTTTTAATACATGAAAAATATAGCTAATAAAAAGAAATTTGAATTCGACTCGATATGGTGATCATTTATACCTTACCATGTATATCAAGAGTATGCTTTCTTGATTATCACTTATAAATTGGGACAGACAATATGCAGTCAAATTTCATGCATCTCCGTTCCAGCACATGATTTAAGAAAAACTAAACTTGTTTCAATGTGAATACGCGCATATGTATGAAATTTATTCATTGATTGTGACTGACCTTCAAAATGTTTTCGCACTAAAGTAAAAATATTCGATTGGAAGGCACGTACCCGATATTAAATTCGCATCTTCCTACGTCTACCATCCTATTCATATAGGGAGATATCCAGCGCTAGCGCATACGCATTTCGATAAGCGCTTGAATTGAATTGAGAAAGTAGTGGCGATAGTAATTGACTGCATATTAGCGATTCAATATATTTATCTTTGAATTTACCAGAATTTAATCCAATTAGTATACTCAAATATGATCTTTGATAGAATTTGATCCATAATACAGAAGAGTTTTACTCTAATACGACATCTGAAATTCTGAATCCATGTACCGGTATTCCTGTCATCTTCGACAGAGGTCGGAGAGTTTCAGTAATAATAAAAAAAAAGGTTTCTTTACAAAAGTAGCGCATTTCTACACACGTTAGGTCGCCGCTGGAAATATAACTTATGTTGTTACCATTGATTTATTCACAATACAAATTTTTAATTAATAACAAATAAAGTGTACCTGTACATAAAAATGTGTAGCCTTTATGGACAGTCCATTTAAAATTTATGTTGTAACTATAAAAAATGTGTGCATTTTAATTAATGATTTCTATGTGCAATCCTCCGAGATATTTTTTGTTGTTGTTATTTATCATAGACCAGGTCAAGTGGATCTCAACTATGATGACAGTATATTTACGTTTTTCCGTACCTAAGCCTAAGGTAATAAATCACAAGCGTGTTTAGCATAGTTTCATGAATATTTTATAAGGAACGAATACAAAGCATGTAAAGAACATCAAAGATGCGCACGGACAACAATACATTAGTCACTTATCATAGTTCCTTGCGTTCTTTGTTTCATTTCTTGGAAATCATCCGCATGCCAGTATTTCTACATCTTAATAACATGTAATAAGGTATTTATTTTATGCGCTAAATAATAGGCTAGTGACGCTTTTAGTTATATTTATGCGCCCATTATAAGATCATTACGATACCATATCATTAAAAAAAATTAATTTTCATTTATTTGGATATTATAGCACGGTAGGCTACCTATATCAAATTTTATATTGTTTAAAAAATAGAACAAAAAAGATATAAATTGTACAGCTTATGGGAGAATAATAACTAGGTTAGGTGAGTAAGGTGGTCTACTTTGTAAAAGAAAGTAGTTGTAATTTGTGTGGTAATAGAGGTGTTGGACCATATTTAAAACTAGCAAAAACGTGCGGCTCCAACCCTTCATAACTTTAAACACACAGCAACAAAATAGTTTAAAAAAATAAAAAAAAAATTCAATCTGAATAATCATTAAAATACTGTATGATTGAATTTTGAAGGTAGCTGCAATGTTAATATGTTATAGCCTATTATCCAGCAAAGCGCCGAAGCAAGCAATACCCTAACAATTTAAGCGCGGCTCCATCCCCTTTCTAAAAATTAAAACATAGAGCTTAAACATAGAGCAGCAGTAAAATTCATAAATACTGTGTTATAATTCTGATCTAATTCAAAGGTTAGCTACATTTTACAAGAATAATAAGTTGCATTCGTGTAATTAAATATTTCAGTTGGTTACCGGATATTGCTCTTTGCTCTTTTCCGGGAATATATGATGTGCATTGAAGAGCTAGTTCTTCGTATTTCTGTCTCTCCCTCTACATAGTACTTGCTAGTTTTTTCTTGTTTCTAAAATCAAGTTAAGCCCAGCCCAACCCAGCCGGATTTTAGAATTAATAAAAGAAAAAGAAAGAAAAAAGATGCAAATCTAAGCACGCGAGATTTACGGTACGGAAGATGGTGATTAGAAGTAGAAGATTGCTGTGCGATGATGTCATTATTACGCTATTATAATAACCGCCAAGACGTGAAATCGTGAATAACCCACAGGAAGCGTCTTCATTGGATGAACTCTACCTTTTAAAAAAATACTAAGCGCCCTTTTCATAACAGTTCACTTGTGTCAAAGATTAATAACATATTTAGCATAAAAAATTTAATATTTTTGTATATGGAGAACAGCTTAACATATTCCGCTTGAAAATATGTCGTCGTCATGAACCACTCCTTTGTTTCCTTCTTTCTCACTTCCTATGTATCGTACAGCTCGTAAAGGTGACTCGGTTGTAGCCAAACAGCATAACGACAGTTTTGGTGATATTTACATAAGGATAGCCGTCAAAAGAAGATAGCACAGGTTGGTGGAACCTTTGTTAGAAAGTTGGAGAGCGTAAAAACGATGTGCGCCGCTGAAATCTTCTCTTCCTTGGGGGCAAAATGGACTCTACCCGGATCCTCGAAAGAACGACGCACCGCCACACGCTGCGCCCTCATCGGTCGACCTACACTAAACGGGCAGTACACGGCACGTTTCGAGTCCTTGAGTTTGCGTTGGCACTTTCCCAACAATGGAGTGAACTCTCTAAAAGCAGCGCATTTCACTTTCACCGCTCCTGCTGCTGCTGCTGCGTATAAACGTCAGTGTGGCTGTAGGAGTGACCGCGTTCAGATCGTCTTTTGTAGGGGCGCGCTCTGTTTAGAATAGTGAAAGAATTCATGCCAGTGCATTTAATTCGTCCATTCTACGACAGAAGCGTGTTATTATTATTTTAAGCGGAAGGGGGAATTATTTCTAGGAACATTCTCCCCTATGAATAAGTGCGGGATTTTTCTCTGTTCCAGTTCCAGGTGATTAGTTCGCACCTCATCATGCCTATAACCAGTACAGGATCAGGTAAATATTGATACAGTATTAATTTTTCAACTGACCATGTGCTCTTATGTTTCGAAAATTTATTCATCATTAAAAACCGAATGGAACATAAAAATATACTGTGATTTTTTCGGAATTCTTTTTGTTAAGAAACTGAACTCTGATCATGTAAATGCTTTTCTAAGTACAATCTTTTGCTACTGATCATTATGCTTTAGGCGAACAACCTGTTGCCCTCTTCCATCATATCTGCCGACTGAGAGAGCAGGCCATTGAATTTCTAATCAAAGGCGAGACGGACAAAAACCGGAATATAGAAGACGAGCTGCAAGTGTTGGCCAACGAAATCCGAGAACTCGGGAGGCGATTAGAAGCTTTCCAAATACTTGGTATTTACAAGATCTTACAGAGAGAGAATGATTACGAATTCGGCGCTCCGATCGTTTTGCATCTCGTCCATGACGAGACTAGAAAACTGTACAACCTCCTCGTCAGTGAATTGACAAAATCTATTAAAGGATGGAAGGGCTTGGATAAGAAAGAATATCCGAGAGTTGTGCCTCTCTGCGCTCCGACTCCGGATGAATCGCTGGATGAAGTGCACACGCTCGGAATGAAACTACAATCCATCGGATGGGAAATGAATCACAGTAGGTCCACGTCCTTCTTATAATGCTCAAAAAATTGTTTTATTATTAATCTGTTTTTCTCAGTACCTTATTCAGAATTCATCACTGCAATAGAAAATAATAATAGACAAAGACAATTTATAGAAACTAACTTGGATGAAAGTGAACCTAGTTTTAGCGTAAATAATGGAATAAATTGGCCACTGGACACGCATAACTCCATTCCCAGCATAAGCAAAATTGGTATAATAATTATTTAAAAAAGAATCATGTCCAGTTTTGTGTTAACTTATCATTCTGTTTGTGTTTTCTTTTCTGCCTTAAAGTTGCACAACGTGATCTCGTCGATGATGAAATTAGACAGGTCGATACTAGAAATGAGCTAGCGTCGAGTCGACTTCCTGTCGTCGATCTAATAAACACAAATGGTAAATAGAATGGAAACATGCCCAGCAGTATCGTGTGTTAAAAACTCATTACTATGTTGATCGCGTTTCGATTTAGTTGCGCAACGGGATCTCATCGATAAAACTAGACAGGGCAATGAAACGAAAGCGAGTGAGCGAGCGTCAAGTCGACCTCCCGTCGGCATTAGCACGCCTGGTAAAAGAAATGAAAACATGGGAAAAATTCGAACCGGAATGTTGAATTACTAATATTTCTTTTCGTCTCTAGATGCGCAATTTGATCTAAACAAAGAAATGTCAAACCAGCAAGCCGATCCTATTTCGATAGAAAGAGTAAAAATAACAAGCAAAACAATAACTACTGTAAGTAAAGTTGAAAACAGTTCGATGGAGCGAACAAAAACAACAACAAAAGGCAAGACAAAAATATGAAATATTCAATTGGAATTTTTGCTAATGGATTTGTTATATTTTAGTTGCGAAAAACAATCGCAATGAAAAAATTAGCCAAAACAATAATCCCAATTCAATAGAGCCAGTAAAAATACCAAAAAAAGGTACTTTAGATAAACTATGAAATACGCGCTACATTTGATTAAAACTGTTTCATTGGTATTCTCTTTTTTACAGTTGCACAGCGTGATCTCATCGATGAAATTGATCAAGCCGATACAGTGGTCATGGAGCAGTTGCGTAACATGAATAACGCAGAGCCAAGGAGGGAAAATATGGAAAAGCTGGGAAATGTGCTTCAAGAATTGGGGTCACGATTCGAAACGCTCCTCCTCACTCAGACAAATAACGAGCAACCGCAGGCAGGAGGTGAAAACCTCGCCATTGTCTTACTCAAAACTAGGAAATTGTATCAGCTGATAGGGAAGAGGCTAAGGAAACACTACAAAGGGTCATTGCACGATCTCGGCGTGCAAATGGACAATACCTCAAGGCAAATTTACCGTGTCGAAGTGGACCAAATCGGAGAGAAATTCAAAACATTCGGAAGGGAAATGAAAGAAGGACTATCGTCCAGCCAATACGTTAATAACAAATCAACCAGACCAATAACCTCTTACGGTTTTATTGATCTTCTTGCGATTATTGGTTCCATCCTATTTTATCTGCTTAATGTTTGCTCCGACTTATACTTGGCCGTCCAGTATTATTACCAATGGGAATATTGGTACTGCGGATTAACGCTGACCTTCGTTATGATTCCCATCGTTTTCATTCCTTTATTACTCGTCGAGTATCAGTGGAGCAAGTTTATGCATAGATATCTTGACATTGAAGACAAAAGATCGAAAGGTTGGCTCATCTTCCGATCATCATCGAGTCTATTTCGGTAAGTTAAGTTGAAGTCGATTTCTGCTTTGTGCATTAAAATAGCTTTGATTTCAAAGGTATTTGGAAGCTCTGTGGTATGGATGTAATAGCTTGGAAACAATGGCAAGGATACAGAAACGAGAGAGGGAAACTTCGGATTCCAAACCACATAAACAAACCATTGACGATGGAGATAAGGCCATCGCAGATGCATTCCGAAGTGACTCGAATGCCACTTTCATGCGCTATTTGGAATGCTTTGCACACGCGGCCCCACAGCTGGCCCTACAATTATACATAATGAAAGTGGGATCGTTTGACTTTAGAGGCGAATACTACTCTACAGGTATTACATAATGTTTTAAATATATTTCGATTTTAAAGGTAATTGACATATATTCTTTTCATTCCGTTATAGTCTTGATAAGATATGTATCGATCACGACTTCATTGATTGGTTTGTCATGGATACCAACCAGTTTATACCGAACGTTGCGCTTTAACGCGTTCAATAGTTGCAGTGAAAGTTTAGCTGATTATAAATCAATGAAAAAAGAAAAATCGTTTTGGAGAGGAGATTTGGTTCTTTTCATTGCCAATTTCATGATAATAGGTATAACCTATACATTACGACTTATGTTTACTTTTAAAAGCGATTGGTACATTATTACCTACCCAAAACAGTTTCCCGCGTGATTGCCATAAGTCAATTCATTCCCTTGGATTACACATGGACCATCTGGATTATATGCCTTGTTCATTGGATTGGATGCTCTATTTGGTTATATATTGGAAATTCCAAGAGTGCTCTTTCCGTCTTTGAAAGGGTGTCGGCATCTTTTGTTTTGGGCTTTATGTATATTTTCAATTTCTTTGGATTCAAAATCGAAAACAGCAGTAAAGAAAATGAAGGGCGCTACTTTGTGAGTTTCAATCTGAACGACGTTTTCCTCAATTACAAATATTTTACGGTAATGACAATTTTAAATCACAAGTATTCTAATATTACAATTGATGGATATTATTTTGTAAATAATTCAAATCTGATTAAAATTAGGTCTTTTTCCTTGAGAATACTATACTTCTTGTCCTCTACATTCTGAATGCCAACGGATTTTCAGCTCATATATTCTCCATTTTAACGGGGGATTTTAATGCTGTTGTTCGAGTCAACTATTGGTCGTGGTACCATACATTCTTTGCAGCCAGTCAACCGATAAGTTTCTTTATCGGTTTCAATCTGCTTCATCTCTACCCTCTCTTCTACCCATCAAGTTATAAAAAGTGGCTGAAATCAGCCGAAGAACAGAATGCCAACCAAAATAATAATGAAATAGACGAGTAGCTCCTGAAGGGACCGCAAGTGTATATAGATATGCATTGACATGCCCATACTTTTGGTTGTGATGTATTAAGCTATATGTATTTCTTCATATATTTATGTTCATTAAAACTATTATAGTTTCTGATCTTGAATCAAATTATGAATTGAATCCAAATCTGCTAATAACTTGGAAATCGTAACAAATAAATCGATTTATGAGAGAAGACTATATACAATGTTCGATTAAGAAAAATAAGTACTAATACATCATAGGCCATTAGGCCTACGGTACGGTACGTTATTGGTGCGATGCTTAAATTGCTCATTCGATTATTTCGTTTAAGCGTCTAAGCAGTCTAAGCTGCTATTTTGGCAGTTAGCATAGAATAAGTACATAAATGGTCTTACACGATGAATATGCCTTTTTCTATAGCATGTATTATAGCCTATTACCTAGAACCCAGATAAACTCGAGGTCTCGAGTTTTAACTGGGTTCTTTGCTCATCAAATATCAGAATGGCATATTTATCTCCTATTAATAATTAAAGCCAATTAGACTATGACCTGAACGTTGTCCAGCACAGCCCATCCAAACAAAAAGGAATTAATTGATCTGATGACAAAACATACGCTAAAAGGTATACCTTTTAATCGACCAGTTTGTTTTTCTATAACTGCGCCGATCGCACCCTGAATGTATATCAATATATGTCTTTATACCAACATTAAAATAATATATTACCGGACCAAGAATCCAATATAAGTAGGCATTATGTATACGTCAATGAGTAATATAAATGCATATAAAATATTCCACTTCACGACAAAGCATCTTGCTGTATACCTACACCATTTTTTTATGCGCAGCCTGCCTGAATGATAGGTATTGGTCTCAGCTCCGACTTCACAAAAGCAGTCACCATAAAAATTTTATGTGTAGGCGCTAGGCGTGCAAAATGTTTGTTTATGTGTACATCCAACACGACGACAACGACGTTGTACATTGGAATTATGTCCCAGTATAAATACGAGGGAGGGATGTGACATTCAATTTGTTATACTCGGCGAGTTGTCTTTGTCTTCTTCTATACTGCTGAGCAGCCAGGTCCATATTCTTTGTCGAGAAGATTGAATAAGGAAAAATGTATTCTGCCATACACTTCCAACTAGTCACTTTACTGGTCAGTCTATTTCTAAAACCATGAAAAATAAAACAATTTAAAAACGAGTGCGTTAATGTACGTACCGCCTATAATGCACGGGTAAAATGCATGTACCGTACCTATAGTTTTTTAGTGCACCCTAAACAACTTTTTTATCACACAAAATATAAACCATTCTTACTTTTTATTAACGTTAATTTAGATCAAACAATTTCTGTTTTACAGATAGTGGGGCTCATGATCGGATCATCAAATAGTCAAATGCAGAATTTTTTCCCCATCGCTGGCGATGGATCTTCTCTGCAGACTACCAATCCAACTGCAGAGACGTCTTT
Source organism: Chydorus sphaericus (assembly GCA_030141595.1). Classification (NCBI taxonomy): domain Eukaryota; kingdom Metazoa; phylum Arthropoda; class Branchiopoda; order Diplostraca; family Chydoridae; genus Chydorus; species Chydorus sphaericus. The sequence goes on from CM057935.1 coordinate 8,546,195, forward strand.
AAACAGCTTGAACGTATCGTAAGTTGACGGCTGCAATAGTTAATAGTTTAAAACCTATAGAAAACGAATACAAGGCAGAAAGTACCTAATTGCGTATACGCGATTTGCCGTTCGATAGTATTGGTGCGGTAGGCATTCTTTGGTTGCCCAATTGAGTTGGTTTACTCTATTAAATGAATGAAGGAATAATATACATAGCATTGATTTTTTTCTGAAAGGACAATAGAAGCTAACAGGAAACAATGTAAAATCGGAATGAAAAACTGTATATACCTGATATGTAACGGAAGTTCTCTTATTTTTCTAGCTACACGATTTGTCTCCCTTAACCTAGCAAAGATACATACCGGTATAATTGTTTTATGAAAATAAAATTTAAAAAAAACAAAAACAAAAACAAAAAAAAACAAAAAAAAAAACAGCCAGAAAATTATTTAATTTAAAGGCGATTATGCAACATCGGATTTTATTATTTGAATAAATTTCAATTGGATTAGATATTAGATTAAAATAGGCTCAAATTACTGAAATAAAAAAATTAAAACTGTTGTGGTTTGACCTGTCTCCTGTGTATGTATAATAAGTATTTAAAGGATAATACTGTAAAATGGTTACGGTACGGACGTTCACTGGTATTGATATCCTCATTCTCATTTCTTAAGCGCCAGCAAACTTATTCCGATTATGGAAATTATTCCTACCATTACTTTTATGAAGGTCGTCGCCTTATCGACGCTAATGTAGAATTAAGTCTAATTCAAGACCCTTTACTAAGACTAAGCGACTTACAACAAAGGCTGAACGCAATATAGTGATTAATAGTGAATATAGTGACAATATAGTGATATAGTGATTGTGGGAAAACAAATTTAGCTACCGGTACTTAGATAACAAGTATTCAAGGATCTCAATTCTAAAACCGACTTCCGAAGAGTTAATAAAGATTAAGATATAACATGTTCTAGATTTCCGTATAAGCGCGTGTGTATAAGCTGTTTTAAGCTTATACACAACACGTTTGAATATCTGACTTTCAGAGTTTAAGTTACACGACTGACACTCAGAGTTAAGTTATTTATTACACGGGAATCAATTGCGGTAGTAACTAGAAAGAACCAATAATGGAAATGATAGAAAGTTCGGGAAAAAATATTAGAACTAGCAGTGTTCTGACAAATTTATCGATAAAGTATACTTAATCCATTGAAATATCTTACCTCTTTAAACTCGATAGTCAAACTACGCTTCTACCTAGCACCACCTCGGCGGCAATCAATATAACAGCGTCCCAAAGTATGGTGACCCAATCTCCTGATTCTACACTTTTAACTACAACCGTTGGTTCAGTTGTCCAAAGTACAGTGACCGTATCTCCAGCTACTACAACTATCACTATAACCCAAGGAACAGTAACTCAAGGATTGGTCTCCCAACTAGTTTCGGTAACGCAACAACCTGCTACTCTCACCAACGCAACTAACCAGGGTAAAACTAAGTTTCGCGCTTTTCATCATCATCCATCCTAGCTAATACCGGTAATAATGTTTATAAAGTTATCCAAGGTTCATCAACTACTCCACCCATTGGTGCGACCCAAAGTACATTGACACAACAAGGCACTGGTTCTAAAGCAACATCCGCTCAAGGAATCGCAACTCAACAAGCTACTAGCGTTCCGAACACAGCTAACCAAAATTTAACATCTCAAGGTATTGTGATCAAGTAAAAGGAAAATCTGATTTAATGACATAGAAATCAAATCCAAAGGTACTCTTAACCAAGACTTCGCAGCCAGCACGGGTACTCAACTCACTAGCGGCACTTCAGTCCCTGCACAATCCCAATCAACGATCTTACAACAACCCACAACTATAATTTCTTTTGCATCCTCATCTTTTCCAAGCATAAATCCAGAAACGGTAACTTCCGCAGGTTCCGTATCGCAAGGAACACCGTCTCAGCCAGCTACAATTCTCATGAGAACGAACCAAGGTACGTCTTATTTTAAGTGATGCACTATCAGATATATACGACTAACTCTTATTATGCATTTTTTAAGGAACAACAGGTCAAAACACTATCTCCCAAAGCGTATTAGGACAAAGCCCAGGGGCTCTACCAGCAGTATCGCAGGGGCTTCAACTCAACTAACCACTGGTTTCCAAAGCCCCGTCAGTCAAACCATAATAGGTGAAGGGACCTTCTCTCAGAGCACAGCAGCAAATAACAATGCAGCGCCACAAGGTACATTGAATCAAGCCCAAAGAACTGGAAACACAGATATGGTAGCTTCTCAAGGCACGGTCGGTGATCAAACCACTCTGAACTTGCCTACATTGGATCAACAACTAACGACTTCTAGCCAATCTAGTGGCAAAACACAGCCACCAACAATTCAAGGAAGCGCTTTTACGACTTCCTTTGTAGATGTTACTACTTTGTCTACTACAACACTACAATTGTAAGTAATAATTTAAAATCATGTTTTTTCATGAAAAGATATCGTATTTACGTTTATAAATAATAACATTCCAGAAGAAATGCCTCGTCCGATGGATCTAGTAATAAAGTGTTGACAAACCAACCGTCTCCATCTATGCTTTCAACCTCTTTAAATTCCGCAATTACGACGACTATTCAACTGCAGACCTCTCCAACAACATCTTCGATCGGCACTACATTAATGATTTCCACGTAAATGAATTAACTTTTAACTTTAAATCGGTTAAGCCGAAAAAAAAATCATTTTCAACATAATCAGCGCTTAAATCTTGGTACTTATAACAGTATTTTATTTCATTTAGACCAAAACCAAACGCTGCTGTCACATATTTTGTACCATCCGTATCACTATTAAACAATGATTTTGTTGGTTCACTAACGGAAACATCGCCTACACCCAATAACAAACCTTTGCAAAATGTGTAAGTGAAATTCATATTTACATTTAGTATGTTTAATACTATATAAGTAAATTGCATGATTGGTATAGTATAACATCAAATTGAAATCACATTATCGAAGCGCTACTTCCATCGTGAATATTTTTCACTACCTAACTACATGTTATGTTTGTGTAAAAATAAGAGTTTCAATAAGATTTGGGCAACAGGCCTGAAAATGAATGAAATTACCCCCCCCCCCCCCCCCCCCCCAAAAAAAAAAAAAAAAAAAAAAGAAAAAAGGAAAAGAAAAAGAAAAATCAAAAGAAGATTAATTGCGTTCATTTTTAACTGGATAAAGCAAACATTAAACGTTTGAATATTAATTTAGTTATTTTTTAACAATATAGAATAGCAGCTTCTAATTCCAATTCTTCGTCCTGGGCCCGATTGCTAATTTCTTCAAATTTCGGAAATGAAAGTTCAATTTCTAACAATACTCAAACGCCGTAGGTTTAGTCATTTGAACTATATTACCATTTACCAAGGCCATATTCATTCGCTTTTATAATGACAGAGGAAAATCAGGATCCAGTAATTCAATTTTCAACCGTTTACTGATGAATATATCAGCAACAGTAAATGCCAGCACATCTAATAATAGTTTGTATGTTATTTTTATTTATCCAACTCATTATCTAGTGTAACGTAATGATAATAATAGCTTTTGAAGATATGCACCAGACAAAATGTTAATTCTAATTGAAAGACTTTAATTGCCTATAATTTAAAGTTCCTTAATTCTAAAAAATAATTCAATCAAAAATTTCCAAAATTCAACAAGCCTAAGCCCCCTAAATGTATCTATTGGTACAGCGTATTTATTTATAAATAACAATTTATTGTAGGAGACTTGGAAATTGAAAGCTTATTGACTACCTTAATTATATTTATAACATAAATGTAATCGTTAAGATAATTTTTCTTTTAAAATTTCACCAGGAGCACACCTGTGCAAGTAACGATCTCCTCGACATGGTCGTCACCCAACAGTCCCAATAGACCGTTACAAAATGTGTAAGTGTGCGCATACAAGTATTGTGGCGTGCATTTGTATTGGGTCAAGAACTTTCAATGCGGATGCTGTTTAGATTAAGCCCTATATAATAACTTACATTCTATTTGAATACAACTATTTTTTAAAAAATGCAGGATAGCAGCTACTAATTCCAATTCCTCATCTTGGTCTCGTTTGGGGAATTCGTCAATTCCACTCATTCCCAGCAATACTTCAATTATTGAGTAACAATTATTACTATAGCACATCTCATTTAGCTTATTATGACTATATCACATATCATTAGCTTATTTCAAAATTTAGGAATAACATAAAAATAAATAGTAAATTAAAAGTAGAAATCAAATTATTTTTTTAAATAAATTAATCTATATATTAACTATATTGGTATAACGATTTAACGATTATTAAACATAAAATAATCGATCATGATGTTTATAGTGAAAAAGGAAAATCGGAATTCAGCAATTCGATTGCCCACCGTTTGAACTCATCAGCAGCATCAGTAACTACCAAACCGTCGAATAATAGTTTGTATGTCACTAATTTATTATAATTTTCAAAAACTTATTCCAATATGCATCCAATAACAATAATATGTGCAAAGCATTTATTATGGTCAATTTAAAAATCAAATTCATGAGGACGACTGAAACGATTTTTTAAAGATAATTGTTAATTTTTTTTTTTTCATTTCATTTTTTTTTCTTACTTTAAATTCACACAAAGGAACAACTTAGTTTCAAATTCTTACCTGTACCTCTAGTTACAACGGTTAAAGCTATTGTATGATTACCACTAAAAGCATAGCGTTAAATACCTAAACTAAACAACCACAAATATGAAAAGAGCCCTCATACATTTATTGCATCAAATATACATTATCGTCGCTTATCCCATAGAGCTCCTTCGACGACTAAACCAAGCAGCGGACCTACCCAACCACCACCAGGAATCATTACTTCTCTACCAACAAGGTATGCGTTGAAGATCCACGGTTTCTATTTTACAACCCATTAATAAATTACCCGAAATTCATTTATCAGTGACTTTGACTGTGACGATTTATTTTTTCCCCCTTTAGGCCACCCAATTCTGCTCCCGGGCACCTTAAACCTTGCATTCAAGGATTGATTTTTGCCGTAATATTTCAAGTTTTCTCTGCACCATTTCAAAATTGGATTTCTCATTGCTTGAATAAGATAGTAATATTTAGTCCAGATAAATATTTTCAATAATATGATATTGTTCCTATAAGTCTTTAATGAACGAATTAAAATTAAAAAAAGAAACACTGCACACAATTTATATAAAGTAATAGAAGTTTGCTGTGCCTATGCGGTTTAAATTCGGTGACAAATACACTTTCTTTGCAATCACCTATTTGTATGGTAAACTTCTTTAATAAGGGGTTTAAAAACTGTTTAGCCTCATGGTTAATGAGCGCAAAAATAGCGCTCTTTATTTTTATCGAGAGGGACCTCTTCCCATCCCTGCATTAAAAATGATACATATTGTATGCTAAAACTAAGCAAAACAAAAAGGAAAATTTATGTTTTTAGTGATGCCGTGTGACTGTTGGTAAGTCGAAAAAATTATTATATTATGGGTATTCAAATTGTATCAGTTTATGTAAGGTCCATCTTCCCCTGCTGATTCTGAGTTGCCATGGAAACGCAATGTTATTATTTTAAAAAAATGCCAATTTGAAAATCCTGTGAGAGAGGGGACCGGAATGTAAGCAGGGGAACAGCGTCGCTAAGGACGGTTGTGGGTTGCTACAACACAAATCGACAAAACTTATTATTACTCCAGTGTTTCTAGACTGTTAGAAGTCTTCAACCAGACTAGTCAGATGAAACATTTTCCTTAGTTTCAAATTGGGATACGAAAAATAATCTTAGATAGCATGTAAGAAAGATTCGCGGAAAGAAAGAAACGCTCTTCTACCAAATTTGAAGGTAATTCCTGATTTTGAAAAAAAACTTGATCAATTATATCTAGTTGTAGAAGATATAGGATCGTTATACTTGACGCACAACGCGGGAGAAAATTCGTACTTAATGCTACTACGTAATGCATGCGAAGCTGATTAAGTATTTTTATTTCTTTTAATTTGCCTAACATATAGGTACCCTATACAAAATATTTATTGATCAAATGCTTATTTAAAATGTTCTTACTTCATGGACTCGGATTTAATTTTAGGCCAGTGCGACAAAATGGAAAAATCCAAACATGTGTACGATAGCCTATGCACCCATCCCACCTAGGAATATGTTATATTACAGTCCATAACGATGTAGACGCAACATGGCTACATCGATGGGGAACGATGCTGAGAGTTTGACTGGAGGTAGGCTATGAATGCGATTTTATAAGATTAATATTAGTTGGTATTAGTTTATGATAGTACATTTTCGTTGCAAAATACTTAACAAGCCTTTTTTACATTTAGTGATAGTATAAACTTGAGCTGTTGAGCATTCTAAAAGTTGCTATTCGTTCATTTGGTCAATAAAAAGTTTTGTTCCACAACAAATAGTTCTGTTCCACAAAAACAAGTTTTTAGTGGTTATTGTTGCTATGCTTGAAAAACTGACGCAAAGTAGCCGCTGTATTTTTCATATACATAGTTTAACAAATGTTACCGAGGTATTGTTAACCATGATTTTCTGCGCAACTTTCTTCCACTACAGACTTACTTAACGCTGATGGACTATTCCTTTTCCTCCGAGACTGCTGCGGTCACACATTTTCAGAAAAGAGATGTTAATAAATTGTTTTGAGTTGTAATTATATATTAAAAGCTTTGGTGGAAAATCAATGAAAAAAGATGTAATTTTATTATTATGTATATGAGTCATTTGGCCTATAGTCTATACAGCTACACAGCGGCGGAAAAGAGCTTTAAAAAGTCCGAAAAGTACTGAACGACGACTTTCAGTACTTTCCGGACTTTTTAAAGCACTTTTCGCCGCTGTGTGCTTACAGAAGCGCGCATTGCCCATTATTTTTTAAGTGTCATGAATGATGCACCTTTTACTTATTGCTTTACATTCCCTCTTATTGTCAAACATAGTTCAGGATATTAACTGAACTTGTCTCATACTCACCCTTATCAAATCGATTCCGTCCATTGATTGATATAATGAGTAAAAATGATTATTTAAGCAGATTACATAATTGCTTTGTTCTATGTCGTATTGCACTATGATTATTATACATGCCGTTTTTTTTATCAATTTGATTGAATATCAACTAAGCCATTTTTTTTATTGTTGTTATCTATTTTTTTTATCCTCAATGATGATCATACAATAAAAAGACAGTACGGCACCGTAAACAGAAAAAATAAAAATATATCGTAACCCATAAGTAATGTGGACTTTTAATTTGGACCATTTACGTTGATTTGACTTAGAATTCTGCGTCGAAGGGTAGATTTATTTTAATACTCGGCCCCAAACGTTTTTCCAACTTCCAAGGCATCTAGCTTTTTCAAAAAGGTCCGCGGTTTTCATCGAAAAGTCCGTCGAATAAGCGTCCGCCGTTAAGTCTTTACCGAAAACATATTTTTAAAAAACATTATGTATACATAACTTATAAATTTACTTATTTTTCTTTTGAATCTTTGCTATAGCTCCTCGGTTGGTACGACTTCCCGATTCACGGCAATAAAATAAAACGTTTTGTAGGCGTCTTGTATTTGACCACCAGATGGAATGACGATGTCATTCTATCGACTAATATCGCCTATCTGTTATGTCATGAATACGGAAGAGGGGCTCGTGTGGAGTGATTTATATTCTTGTTTGGTTTGCTTGTTGTCACTGTTAGTTTGGTCAGTTGAGCCTAAATTTCAGTAGACCGTGATAGATAGTATTTGAACTTCTGGACTATACTTCCTTGATTATATAAGCCTTTCTCGTCTTTTCAATCATGCGATTGATATCTTTTCATCTACCGTACTCCTAGATTGCTTCTAAACTTTACACTCAATAAATTTTATAAGGTTGTATGATTTTCAAAATGTTTTCTAACTTTTTTTTCATTCTATTTATCTATAAAATATAAGTCAATTACGGTATGTAAAGTTTTGCGCGTTAAAAATTATTATTACAAGTTTTCCTTTATATTGCATAGCGGCCTACTGTAAATACGAGTACAGTACCGCGATACGTATAGTTTTTTATTCCCAATTTTTTTAGTAGCTCCAATAAAGCGGTACGTTAAAACCGGTAAGACGCAGACTTTTGTGATTTTGCCGCAAATGCGATTCCAATGTGAATAGTTGCCCTAGGGTCTTACAGAGCCTATTACTGTACCGGCTCTTTATCTTATGATATAATAAAGCTTATGGTTATTTGATTGTATCAATCTACTCAGTCAGTCGGTTTCTCAACTTATGTTGAGCATATAAAGAAAACACGCGAGTGCCATTTGATCGTGATTTCCTCTTTCCTGTACATGCAATGTTCTTCTCGTGGCCTTACAAGTGAAGATTTTGAAAGGAAATTATAAATTAAAAAATTATATATAAAACTATAAGCATATTTATGAATAACCTATATAATTTTGGATCATATCTTAGAATTACTTAAAATTTGGGTAATTTGGATTTTGGCCATCTAAACTTAAAAACCTACATTTTCTTCTTTACCGCAACAAAAATATTTTGTATGAGATATTTCAACGATTATTGCAGATCATAGGGTACAGTTATCAAACGGATGATAAAATAATTGAAGTGGTTGAAGTAAATTTACGAAAAACAGTAAGTAACTAGCAGTTCATCAATTTATTTTCATTTTTTGAGTAAATTTATTTTTCTATATTTCTTATTGAGTTGTTGTGCTTATTGAGTTGTTGTGGTCACGAACGGAAGTAATTTTTCTAATTACCCGATTGTGATTTGTTGACAGTTAATTATAAAAATGTCATATTGCCTTATCTGGCAAATTGAGCCTGTATAATAATAGGCCTAGTCGCCTGGGTGTATATATACTTATAGTCTATGCTTAATTAAGGTATTATGTGCATTTCTTTTTAAATCCTCTAAGCCAAATAATATGCTCGAGAACCTATCATGTATCGTAAATACCTATTCCCCTCTGGTGTTTAAATTGTCCAACGAATAATTAGCTACCAATTGACTCACTCTTTATTTATATTTTTTTTTAAATCAACACTGAGAATTCTGTTATAGTTAATGAAATGCATTGGTAAATCGTCATGATTTATTTTATTTAAATAATTTTTTTACTGCTATTTTGATGGATGTATGGCAGGTTTTCTTTTACATGTAGCTTATTGCAAATTTGATAAGAACTTCAGTTGTTTACAGTAAAGTCATCAAAGTTACGCGGCGTAACTTAAGCCTTCCTTAAACCTAATTAAAAGTAGATCGCAGTTTTATAACGTTATCCTTCAATTACGGTGATAAAATTAACACCATACAGAAATGTAAACCCTTTTAGAGACAAAATACAATATGCGCAACATAAACATAGACTATTTCTCTTTTTTTACGCCATTTTACATGATATATTTTGCTTAAGTTTTTAATACATTTACAGAATCCTTAAAGATAAACAATATTTAAAAATTAAAGGTTATATACAGCAGTAACAGTATGTCGTTGTACAATATTTGTTGCGTCGTATATGAAAGGCTATACCGAATACTATCTTCTAGTAACATGGGTATTGTAATACTGTATGTAGTATGGTCTAATAATCTCTCGGCATATGCGCGTTCCATTGAGTCATCTCGAACCTGATAAAAAAGGAATGAAAACTTACAGATAAGAGCGACATATAACTAAGTAAGGCACGGGCGATAACAAAAAATAAAGTAATGATCCTTCTCGTTCTCATTTAAACTTAGTTACCTGCTGGAAATACTTGTAGCAACACTAGAGTTTCCACAGTTGATCATACCTTCATAACTTGTAGAAAACTTATCTCTAAGTGCATCCGCTGGAATCTAGTTTAAAGCTATAGGCTGTCACCATTACTAACCCAATTCCTGCGGCTATTTCATGGTTGCAACTTGTGCGTAAAAACACTAATTAGGAGTATTCAATCATCTTCTAATGTTGGAAATTGAATTCGTATGATAAAAACAGACAGATCAATATATTTCAACCATGTCTGATACGTAAGTCACACCTACTATACACATTTTTGTTTTTAGGTTAAAAAAATGTTTTTACAATTTTGATTTAGCCTTACCACAACTTGATGAGTGCAATATATTTGTTCATTAGGTGTCATAAATTTGGAAAATGGCAAAGCTAGCAAAATAAAGTATGATTCATGTATACACCCATAAGATAGGGTTAATCAAATTTCTTGAAGCTGATAAGTAAAAAAAACATCATAATAAAGTTTGTGTTGCAAATATGCAGTTTTTATATTTCAAATATTTGGATACTGCGCGATATAAAATTACTGTTCACGCAAATAAGTAATGGTTCCCTCAATGCTATAGCTCACTTAAGTGGACCGACATAAAATATTTTTTGTTAAATAGAAATGGTCTTCATTTCTCATTAAATTCATCAAAAAATAGCTCTAGAAACATGGCATCTGTTTACAATTTTTCTTCATGGCAACACGCCGTGAGTTATATCGCAATATGGCTATGGATTTATACGCTATATTATTTGAAACCATCCGGTAAATGAACAAAAGATGCTGAGCATGCGTGTAAACAAAGCGAGATGTGTCCCTATATTCTCTTACCGGCATGACCAGCTGTAAAACATGCCGGATCATCATTGTTGTGATATACCACTCTTCCAGATTGCTAAGGGCAACAGGATATCCTAGCGCTTATATTTTCGTGACTAGGAATCGACTCATTCTTAATACCGGTTTATTTGCGGACCGCTCTCTTTCCGTGTTCCGCGTGCTTTCAAGCGCTCCGTTCTCATACATAGGATTCAAGCCGTACTATTCCTGTAATCTCAACCGAATTTCAATCACTGTTTGCATCGTTTGTAAAGGAGTGACGAGCCGTTCATCATGTCGGAAGTTGGGCCGGCAGAGGAGAGCCCAGACGTGGACTCTGATGAAGAGGATGATCTTTATCATAGGGGATCTTTTAGTAGTTCGAGCCTTCGTCCACGGATCATGTCAGCCTCTTCGTCGTCCAATACCGGACACGAGTATTCCGCTCAGCTTCAAACCGCCTCAACTAATAATTACATAAGCGACGACGACCATTCTCCAGATGAAATGATGAATGATGCCCTGGATGAAGGGTTAGTTATTTTAATTTGTCTTAATTTAGAATTTTATCCAACCTACTATTCCATAGGTATGGCGATTTGGATCTTGGGATTTTACACAGGACCCTCCCAAGAAATTTGTGGTCCAGGCATGAAGCGAGACCTCAAGCTTCAACTTACACACCGAAAAAGAATTTGAAGAGATATTCAAAATCTTTGAAACACATGATCCCAATCAGGACGAGCAGCAACAAGTATTTGAGCTACCGTGTCAGCCTTTTTTATGAAATTTTTGTAATACTTTTATATTTTTATTGGGATAAGATCAAAGGAGTCAATGCCTCTGGACAATGCTGGATTTTTTTCGTTGTTAACATACAGCTGGGTCTCTCCATTTATGATGAAAAGTTATAGACAAGGGCTCCAAGCAGAGGACATTCCCCTGGTATCAACTAGCGACGGCTGTGATCATTCTTCCCAAAGGTTTTTAAATGAAAATTTAAAATATATAAATTTCAAATTGAAACGTTCCATTATTTTTAAATGTATTATAGAATGGAACATATGTGGAAAGACGAAATACTGCGTCATGGAATTAAAAAAGCTTCCCTACAAAATGTTGTTTGGAAGTTTATCAGAACCAGAGCTATCTTAGACGTGTGCCTTTATCTTCTATCACTATCATTTGGATTTCTTGGACCTGTAAGTGTGAAACAGTAAAATTTTTATTCGTTATCTTCCGTTTGATCATAGACATATACAGTACCTTTCTAACTTATGGTCATTCTTTATTATGTAGATATTTTTCATGCGCAAGTTAGTGCAGTTTTGCCAAGAAAAGGAAGCTGTTTGGTGGCATGGAGCTTCTATGGGCAGCTGGACTGGCAGGATCCGAATTACTTCGAGTTCTTACCTTTGGACTTACCTGGGGAATTGCTTACAGGTACTTGCGGTTTCTATTGGCTTTATTAGCTCATGAGATTAAAACTTTTTTTCTTTTCATTGCATTCATCACCTTTTTAATATAGGACCGCAATCCGTTTAAGATCCGCTCTCATGACGATGCTTTACAGGAAAGTGATGGTATTGTCTCATATGGGAGACAAGTCTATCGGCGAGGTACGAATAACACATAATCCAATTATTTTAAAGCATGCTAAATGAAGTTTAATTTGTAGCTTCATCAATTTATTCGCCAACGACGGTCAACGAATCTATGAGTTTGCTACCCTGGGACCGATGATTATAGGCGGTCCGTTTGTTGCCATCGTGGGAACGGTTTATATCGTCTGGCTTCTCGGTCCTCATGCTATCATTGGAATGCTTACTTTTGTACTCTTCTATCCAGTCCAATACGGAATTTCAACGCTAACAGGTCGGATATGGATTTATTTATGAAATAGACCAAAAGACGTTAAAATTATTGAACTATGAACCATTGTACCGGTATGTATAGCAACTACCGGTGCCGGGAACATAGATGAATATAGCCCTAAAATATTCATTTTTACTGAACATTGCATTTCAATTTTGCGACTTCCTGAAAATAGGATATCTCCGCCGTCGCACAGTTGGTGTGACTGACCAACGCGTTCGGCTGATGAATGAATTACTTACATGCGTCAAACTAATCAAAATGTATGCCTGGGAAAAACCCTTTTCTAACACTATATCAGGTACTCAGAAAACTAACCCTATAATATTTCATTTGAAAGGAGTGAAATGTTTAAAATTTTAAAATCAAATAACACCAATCTCACCAGATATACGTAAGAAGGAACGGGCCCTGTTGGAAAAGTCAGCCTATGTTCAATCATTCAGCATCGCTCTTACACCTGTTGTTCCTATTCTTGCGGGTTGGTGCTTTCATCTGATTTCAACGAAAGGCCTGCTGACTTATTTTCAACGATACTTTTTTTTTTATCTTTCTAGTTATCGTGACTTTCCTGGTTCACATTGGCACTGGGCATGATTTAGCGCCCGCCGAGGTACCGTCTCTTTTATTATACATCACAGATTTTGCCGAATAGAAAAAAATCTTTAAAATATATATATAGAAAAATATAGCTCAAGAATTCAGAACTTTAATTTAGTTTCTTCCTTTCTACAGGTAAGACGACTTCGGTCTGATTTGCGCTTTTATTATTTCCTTAGATTTTAAGTAAACGAAACGATCGCAAGAATCGTCGTTTAGAATTGTTTAATTGAGATTCGTTGGTAGGAGAAATCACACGCAAGGGTCAGTAATACCATCATGTTGATTTCAGGCCTTCGTTGTTACAACCGTGTTTCTTCACCTAGGCCGCAATTCCTTATCAGTGGCTATTTGGAGTAGCGATTCCATTATGTCATTCTTGGTCACTCTTTCAAGATTTAAGGTCTAATATACTTAGAAAAAGAATATTGCTTTTTAAAAAATGTGCTTTTATCGAATTATTTATTATTGAGGCAATCCATATTTTAAAACCTAAAGTATCAGAATATGATGTCGCGCGCTTTAATTGTGAAAATATATACTCAATAGGTAAAGCGGTTTGATTTTTGTCCTGCTGCTATAGACATTAGAATGCTGCTTATTGGAACTCGTAAGTGTACAGCTATTGACGAATCCCATATAAAAACCAGATCGTGACAATACTTAATTAAATTTGCGTGATTATAGAATATAGATCCTATAAATGAAATGTTCTCTGAGGCAACTTCCTTGGATTCTTTATCATTCGATTCTTTTATTTTCCCGTTTCGGGGATATCCATTATCTTTGGATTCAAAATCGTATATTATTTGTATTCAGGGCTTTGCTATAGTTGCTGTAATGGTTGCTCGAGTGAGGCCTTCTTTGAACAACGCCCGCGAAGCCCTCAAAGCCTGGGACGAAGCAAGAGTCATTTGGCCTCGCGTTAAGGTTTAAGACATGATTTCTTTTCTTTGATCTTATCATTCACTCTTGTAACTGTAGTTTTAAATTCTACATCCTTGTGCTCACTTTTGGTCCTCACATTCCTTTCAGTATTTGGTTTTCTATACTTAACACGCGAGTCATTTCTTAGATTCCCCTTTTATAATTTTAACGTCCCCGTTCCCTATTACTATGCATATAATATAGGTGCCAGCTTGCTTCTTCTTTCTTATAAGAGGCTTTCTGTGATAAACCCGTATTTCTCCTCTTATTGTTGCTTTTACGAACTTTTAAAATAATTAAGTTGTCGAATATAAATGTTCTAAATGCTCCATATATAATAATAAAGCTTCTAATTTTTTGTTTTACTGTATTTACGCAGTAATCGTATAGCAGCATCTAAGTAATGCCGTAATACCAAGCATGCTTTTGTACCATTTATCGCTACTCATACCAATGCTTCTTCTATTTCATTTATAGCTTTCAATTACTTTTATACAACAAGTGGTTACAGAGCTTACATAGTCTTACCTAATGATGCAAATCCTATAAATATAGAGTGTTCTGTGCATGGAAGAGATGAAACCCTATTCTCAGAAGCCTATGGATCGCAGCATAGCGGTGTCGATAGCCAATGGTCAGTTTTCTTGGCATCACATCGCTGAAAGGAAAAATAACAAGCAGCAGAAGAATCGAAAGTATATTTAATAGCGCTCCTTATTTATCCATGTCGATTAGAGTAAAAGTAAATTATTATTTTTTCAAATTCCTGCAGATCAGCTTCAAACCGAAGCAAAAATGATGGTGTGGATGCCATGGAACCTCTAGTTGCAAAACCAATTCGAGTTCTATTTGACATAAACGTCCTAGTGCCAAAGGTAGAGTACATTCTAATAAATTATAAAAATTATTTAAGCGATCATCGAATAGTATCATAATAAAATTACACGGATATAACTTACCTTAACATTTTATTGAATTAGGGCCGTTTAGTGGGCGTATGTGGTGCAGTTGGATGTGGGAAATCTTCTCTTATATCCGCTTTACTTGGCCAAATGAAAGTTGAAGAAGGAACTGTATCGATTGACGGCTCGTTTGCTTACGTTTCACAACAGGCATGGATTATGAACTGCAGTCTTCAGGATAACATTCTCTTTGGTGAAACATTTGATGCCAAAAAGTATGGTTGAAGTAATATCTCTTATCTTTTTTTTTTTTGTTAAACTTTTTGCTCTGTATTCTTTCAGGTATTATAATGCTGTTTGGGCCTGTTCCCTTAATCAAGTAAACTATAGTTTACTTATTCAGAATTATCTATTGTCGATTAAGCTTTTGTTTGAAAGTTGGAAATAACTATTATTATCATTAATAAATTAGGATATATCTGTTTTACCTGCTGGGGATCAAACTGAGATTGGTGAAAGAGGAATCAATCTTTCTGGCGGCCAGCGACAAAGAGTCGCCATCGCTCGAGCTCTCTATGCTAACAAGTATGCATGTTATATCATAATTTGTGGCTTATTGACTTTTGGATAACAGTTTTCTTTCAAAAAGTTTGACCTCGATATTTTAATTTGATTTAAATTTTACAGAGACATTTATCTATTGGATGACCCATTAAGCGCAGTTGATGGCCACGTTGGTCATCATATTTTTGACCATTGCATTCGAGGTGCACTTAAGGGGAAAACCATTATTTTTGTCACTCATCAGCTTCAGGTATTGCTTGATAACCCAATATTGTTTATCATCGAGAATATTTTGATCGACTGATGACACATCCATGTCATAATCAACAACGCTAATTATTTTTGGTTTCAAAGTATCTCAATCAATGCGACGAAGTAATATTTATGGATCAAGGAAAAGTTATGGATCAAGGACCGCATAACATCTTAGTGAATCGTAATGAGGATTATGCTTCAGTCATTCGGACCTTTAGTACCAAAGAAAATGCCGATGGTGAGGAGATTGCCGACGATGCTGTTAGCTCATCTGATGTTGAAATGATCAATGCCGGGTAAATTCTATTTTCTTTGAGAAAAAATTTAAACAGGAATTCAATTTGTTAATATTTAGAGATACTAAGGAATTTCCATCGCCATCACAAATGAAGAAAAGAAAATCAATTAGTAAGAGCTTGTCCGCCTCTTCAACGACCAACGATAGTCCGAATAAAAAGAAAAAGGATGTTGAATTGTCCAAAACCGACGCCAAAAATGCGGGTCGTCTTATTCAGGATGAGAAAATGGAAATTGGTTCTATTCCGTGGAAAACTTACCAGTTGTACATAAAAAGTGCTGGAGGTTACATCATTTCCTTCTTAGTTCTTTTGACATTCATCATCAACATAGGCAGCACTGGTAATTAATGTTACTTTATTGCATCAAAGGAATAATTAATGATAATATTTTCCTATTTCCTTAACAATGAAGCATTCAGTTCATGGTGGCTAGCTCACTGGCTCAATGATGGAGTGATGGTAAAGTCTGATGCATTTTATTTGATTACTTTAAAAATTATGATTATTTTTTCTTTCTCATAGAACACTTCGAGAATTCTGGAAGGCGGAGAAGAAAACGAGACGGAATATTACATGAGTGTCCGAGCCCATCCTGATTTACATACGTATCAAATGGTTTATGGATTATTAATTTTAGTTATCGTCGTATCGAGTTTGTTCCGGAGCTTCTTTTATATGAAGGTGGTGGGACTACTTTTTAAATTTAAATAGGATTACTAATTATATACTTTCTTGTTTTACAGACGTGTCTTCGGGCATCAAGTCTGCTTCATAATCGCATGTTTGTCAAAGTCTTTGATAGCCCGATGCGATTCTTTGATTCTACACCCATCGGCCGAATTTTAAATGTTTTCTCCCGCGATATGGACGAGAGTATGGCACAGTCACACTATTAAATATTAGTTAATATTTTAACAATTAATGTGTGAATTTCAGTTGATTGCCGAGTTCCGACTTCGGTGGAAGCCCTTATTCAAAATCTTTTGATCGTCGCGGTTTCAATTTTTCTGATTTTGTCAGTGTTGCCATGGTTTTTGGTTGCGTTGATCGTTTTGGCAATCGCCTTTGTCTTCTTCAGTAAGATTTTCCGCAGTGCCTTAAGAGACTTGAAGAGGTACTAAATATTTGAACACAATCCAATGTAATAAAAATAATGCTGGTTATTCAACAAAAAGGCTAGAAAATATTTCCCGATCACCAATCTTCAGTCACGTTGGGGCTACTATTAATGGTTTAAATACCATTCATGCTTTTGCTAAAGAGCGCGAATTCATTTTCAAGTAAGTTTACGATTTACTCATAAATACAATAAACTATAATTGGCATGAAATTATAAAACTTGCAATTCGTTCATTTATTTTCTAGATTTATGATCCTTTACGATGAAAACACGTCCACGTTTTTCTTGTACAATTGCTGCATGCGTTGGCTTGCTGTTCGGTTAGATCTGCTTTCTGGTACGCTTTTAAAGATTAACTATAAGCCAAATAAAAGATATAGTTTCATTATTGATCGCTTGACTTCCTATTTAGTGTGTATTATGACAGTTACTTCAGTCATGGTAGTTGCTCTTCATGGAGTTATTCCGGCGGCTTATGCTGGACTTGCATTAGCTTATTCTGGACAGCTCACAGGAATTTTACAGTACACGGTGCGACTAGCAACTGAAACGGAATCACGCTTCGTGTCTGTCCAGCGCATGCATACCTATTTGAAGGTAATATCTTATAGAATATCTTTTTTTATTACTATTGCCATCGTTAACTTGAATATATTAACAGACGCTTGAGAGTGAAGACCAGTCGAGTGTCAAAGACCGTAAACCTTCTGAAACCTGGCCACATAAAGGAGCGATAACCTTTTCAAATGTGAAAATGCGATATCGTCACAACCTCCCCCTTGTCTTGAAGGGCGTTAATTTCGATATCGAACCTCAAGAGAAAATTGGAATTGTTGGTCGCACGGGTTCTGGAAAATCATCCTTGGGTATGCACTTGAAATTTTTTTTTATGCTCATTTCTTAATTTTAATTTTTTATTTTTTATTTTGAATAGGAATTAGTCTTTTTCGGCTTGTGGACCTAACCTCTGGAGTAATAAGAATTGATGGGATTAATGTTGCAGAAATTGGCCTCGAAGACCTGCGCTCAAAGCTGTCCATCATTCCTCAAGACCCCGTATTGTTTATTGGTTCAATAAGGTTAGCAGTATTTTTTTTTAAATTATATTAATTTAATAATATCGAAGAGAATCTTATGCATTAAAAGGTACAACTTGGATCCTTTTAATAAGTACACTGATGTGGCTATTTGGGAGGCTCTTGAGCAAACAAATATGAAAGAGAAAATCAAGATATTTGCCTTTACAACTTGAAAGCCTTGTCGTTGAAAATGGAGAAAATTTCTCTGTCGGTGAAAGGCAGTTACTGTGTATGGCACGAGCTCTTCTTCGTCACAGCAAGGTCTTCACTATTTCATAGATAATTCCCGTCATTATTTAAAAATATATAAATGAACCTTTCTTACAGATTTTATTGTTAGACGAAGCCACTGCCGCTATTGATACGCAAACAGATGCATTAGTTCAACGTACATTGAGAGAAGCTTTCAAAGACTGCACAATATTGACAATTGCGCATCGTTTAAATACTGTCATTCACTGTGACCGTGTTCTTATTCTAGATGATGGAAAGGTACACGCTAATTTCAATTAATTCGTATAATCATTCGTTCATATATAAATTCATTACTAGGTTATCGAGTTTGACAAACCGTCTGTTTTACTTTCGAAACCTGACTCTGCTTTCGCTAAAATGATGAGCACAGTAGAGAACATGGACCAGGATTAACAATGGACAATTTAAATCTAATAAAACACTTAATTTTTTAAATTTGAAATTGTGGTTAAGTTTTTTTTTATTTGCCCATAAATTCTTGGAGGTTTATAAATTGATTACGAGTTAAATATGGCGCTTATTTAATGGGCTTGCATAAAGCCTGCACTATTTCTCTACGGTACTTTTATTCACTTTTTAGAAACGTTCCACTAGTAGTATGATCTTCACAGAGACCAAAAATAAACCACCAATAGGACAAATTATGTTTGCTTTCTTTTGTAATTTTTATTTTTTAAAAAAGAATATGAATGGGATTATAACGATGTGATGCGCAATGGGCGTCGCCGGCGTCTTTTTATGTCACATTTTAGTATACGTTTTTTTTGTATGTTATAATGGGGATTTCAGTAAAAGAAGGATCGGTCAGAGCTCTTAAGCGTTTACTAACAAGTAAAAAAAAATTTTAAACGGTTTACTATATTTTTAAAAACTGCGTTAGTAAAATATTCCGCCCCTGGGTGGGCTCGAACCACCAGCCTTCCGGTTTCACATCTCAGGTTAACAGCCGAACGCGCTAGCCAATTGCGCCACAGAGGCTTATGTTTGGAAGTTGAGTTAGGGTTAAATATATGTGAACACCAGACATATGTGGACACACCTTTTCATGATGTGGATTCCGTTTCCGCCTTTGGGACATATGCATAGTATCATGTTCTTCGCCACTTTATGATATCCCATATGGTCTAGTGGCTAGGATACTTGGCTTTCACCCAAGAGGCTCGGGTTCGATTCCCGGTATGGGAAGATTATTTTAACACTTTTATATCTGTAAAGATTTCAAAATTAGAATTAAAATATTAATTTTTCCCTGCTATTTTTTAAAAATTCGCATGATGCGTTTCTATATCCAATTTTCACTATTGTATGTTACTGCGTGTCAGTGGTTGTATTCAGAAAAAACCTAATATCTAAAAGACATCTTCTAACAATCAATGGTTTTAGATCAAAACTAATAAGGCCTCCTTCTTAAACCAAGTACTTCTTTTTCATTAAAACGGTTTTAACCTTACGGATAGAAAAATTCAAAGTACAACTCTGTTTCATACTATTGAATCAGTCCATAGAGTTTATAACAAGAGAGAATGAGCTAGACAAATCCCAAGGAAAGTCTCATAAAATGTCATTTATATCGTTCATCATTGTATTCCAATATTGGCAATCGGCACATACAAAAAATCCTATCAATGACTTTTATAACATTTTCCAAAGTGTAAATGAATCCTTATTTAGATCGGATCTGCTGGATTATCGTCCGATATGGGTTTGGATTCTCTGTCACCGTCTTCGGAATCCGGAAGAGTCTCCGCACCCTTGGTGAGAGCAGCAAGAGATTTTGTAACAACCCGTACACGGACGAAGTAGTCCAATAAAGAACCACGCCCTAAAGTGCAATCGAATAATTATGTTTCAAGGGTAAAAACAATATATTGAAAATGTACTCATACGGAAGGGGCATAGGCAGCAATTGGTATCATCACAACGCAAAGGACTCGAAATACATTTGTTATGCTCTGAGAGACGAAAGATGTAGGTCCAACTTTGGTAAGCGTTTGAAGCTAAAAATGAAATAAATCTGAAAGATTAAGAATTGCGAATAAAACAATCTACTAGCTAGATTACCTGAATGATTGCCAAATTGGCAAAGGCCATGGAAATGGGCAAGATGAACGAATGATCCACATCCGTCAAATTAGGGATCCATCCGAAACCACCATTGGTCAATCCCACATATAGCATGAAAGCCTCTATTGTAGAGTTCTGATTAAGCATCAATAGGAGACCACAACCAAAGATCATAAAGAAAACCTTGAGAATGAATGGGAAGCATCATAGCCATGTTCCTCAAGGAGACAGACATAATCACCCATAATGGTAGCTGTATAATAATTAAAAAATTAATTTCTTTCCAGTTTTCTTAAGAAAATGAAAACATGTACTACTGAACCTGGGCCCAGAGAAGGATGGAGGCTTTTCCCTGGTGACAATTTTCGCGCTGAACTAACTTGTTCCATTGAGTTTTGGCCTATTAATTAAAACAATACAATTATACAGAATATAGTTTTTTGTTTTACCATTGACTTGTATTACTGATCTCGAGAAAGCCCTCCTGGCTGTTTTTTCATCCCATTTGTATTTCCGGACAGCTATATTTGTCTCTCTTTGAAGTTCTTTCAACAATGAATCCATCTCTGGTTTCAGGTTAGCCAATTTGGCAAATATATAATGCTTTTGTTATTTAAAAAAGAAAGATATTAGATTAATTTTTATAACATGATGTAGAATTTTTTAATAAACTACCTGGTATGCTGCCAAAGGCAATGTGATAACCAGTCTTAATGAGATTGTTGTTACAATAATTGTGGCCCACCAGGGAAGATGAGTAAAATCATGAACATTTTCGATTAGCTGTTGAGTCTTCATTACTGCCCCTGACTGGGACAGGGACATGTACATTTCATTAATGGAAGCAGAGTTTGGCCTTCCGGTTGTGATAGATCTACAAAATTGTTGGTGATTGAAAGATGAATTTTGAACAGGGAGATGTTGCTGAAAAGACTGAACATTTTTAAGTGCGACTAGATGTGAAGTTTTAATGACATTTAATACAGAAATATTGGATAATGAATTCGCTCTACACAATCTGTATAAAATCATTTTGTGTTTGATTGTTTGACACTTTCGTAAACAAAAACAAATACGGGCGTCGTCTGCTTATGAATCGATACATAAATCGAAGAGTGGAAATAATATTTCAAAAAAATCAAAACTTTGTTTTAAATTAATAAAATTTAAAATGTATGTGTTCTACATAATATTTCTGTTAAATTCTAAACCCAATTTCATACAAAATTTTCCTGTCAATAAAAAAAAAATAGTTTTTGTGTTTTTTAGGGGAACACTGTAACCATGGAAACGAGCAGACGACAATTCTTAGCAGGACAAGAAAAGTAATCATGGCCGTCGTTCACTGCTGAAATAACTCGTTTCGTCATCTCATTTCATTAAAGGACAGTGCTAATCTCCACTTGTTAAACCTTCTCCAGAGTACGTACTTGAAAAGAATCTTACTTTGTGCATCATCATCAACAACAATGAGTTGAACAAGGTGAGTCAACTGCGGCTTATTCATGTCTCTCGTTATTCGTCCATTGGGTTTCATAACGGTGTCCTTTTTTTTCTTTGGAAAAATGATCCAGCATTACCTCGATTACTATCCTCTTCCGGCTTTCAACTTGTTTCTGTTTTTTTCCTCCTCCTCGTTATTATTGTCACAGAAGGAAAGTCAAGCGAATGACTATATTTTTTTCACCAGTTATGAAATATGTTTTTGTCAGTGACCACCGCACTAAAACGGATAGCAAAATGTCACGGCCTTGGGTTCTTAGATGATTCATTTCAGTCACGCCGTTTTGGATTTCGCAAAAGGAACACGAGACGCGTGTTTAAATCATCTTTTTTATTTCGGAGGAGAGTGTGAGTCGACATGTGTTTAGACTAGTTTACGGTTCCTTATTATTTGGGATCAAGGAGATTTAGTTCATACATATATACATTTCCTTATTATTATTGAAAGGGTGAAAATGTGGTTCCATAAAGAATACCTCATTTAAAAGTGTTACATTTTCTTTTCTTTTTTTAAATTGATTTTGAAAGTATTTTGAGAAGAAACTGGCGTTCTATTTTACTAATATCGTGCCATTCTCTGGCGTAGTTATTGTGGCTGAAACATTACCCGTTTTGATACGGTCTCGTTTCCTTAATTGAATAAGATGTTCGACCCCTTTTTCACGCGCTTATGACATTAAATGAAAGTCGTTTCCAACTTTCACGTTGTAATCAAGGTGAATGTGATATCCATCAGTCAGTTTATTAAGGTGGTAGCCGAACCCTATTTTTATATCCTAACTGTTTTTCTTTCTCTCATTCTGTCGTATACGGAGGCGTGATCACGATGAACGGTGGTGAGCAAGAGCGTGACTCTCTGGTGTACCTCATCCCCAACGGCTTCTTACACTTGCCCTTGGTGTACTTGTTATTCAAAAAATTCACAGTAAAGAGCTGTCTTTTTAAAAACTATTTTTTTTCCTTCAGCTCCTCTATCTTGGCGTGTGCGTTCATAATAGGACAGGGTCACGCTATTATTTATTATATTTTAAAAAAAGAGAAATAGAAAAATAAAGAAGGCGACAAAGAGAGTCAAATAGCGGGGTTGCCCGACTGTCTCAAAGGTCACGCGCAAGTAGCATTCATTCATTTTTTCTAATTTCATTTTGTGGCAGATGATTATTATTAATAAATAAATAACAGCTTTTGACTGACCCAGTTTCTTATTTATTTACTCTTTTTAAAAGCGGAAGAAGCCTATTTTGATAATTCCTATTTTTCAAATTGAACATTTATTATAATTGGATTTGATTCCAGAGGTCTATATTGGAATTTTATTCAAATTCATATCAGAAAGGTTTGCATATTTTTACATTTAAAAATGCACCTTATTTCTATTGTATGTAAATAAGCCAATTCTTTAGGAATTTGTTCCTCTTTTTAAATAAACCAACAAACATGTTTTGCTTAATCCAATTCATTTTTTTTTTCAAGAGGAACAAAGATGGATCCATCATGTTGTCATCCTCATTCATTTGAAATTCCTCCTGTTTTTTCATTGTGTTTACTCTTGAATCGATTTTTTTTTCACGTTCTTTTCCGGGAATTTATTTCATTCGTGATTCCCTGATTCCACCTCTTGTATTTCCTATGGGAACTGTCGGCTGGTTGTAGCCCTCCCCCTGTCGACGACGACGGCCGTGTTCCCGAGCGTGATGAATAACCTCGTGAAAAAGCCGGTTGAACGATCGATCGATCGAACTCAGGCGTTCATGCTCAATGTTCACGCACCGTTGCCAAGGTCCCGGTCATTATTTCTTTCTCTGTTTCTGTTTTATTTTATTATAAATGAATAGCCACCTAGGTGGCAATAGGACTCTACGCCCTTGCCGTCAGAGAGGGTGGGAAGAAATTATGCTCCAATTTAAATTTATTTTTTTAAATAGATAAAAGAGATTATGTGTAAATATGAGATTATCAAGTTCGTCGAGGTCTTGCTATGAACTTGTTTCTATTTTCCTTTCTTATCAGCTGTTTAGATAGCATTCAGTGCGATATAGAAAAAATTTTAAATAAAAATTAAAAAACTTAAAAATTTTTAATTATGTAAAATGACTCAAGCCGATAGATGTCGTTGGCTCTGTCGTGTGCAGACAGCATGACCGACAACAACCCGCGGCGGCGGCTACTTGTTTTTTCTTCCCTCCATCTGACAGTTGCCGTCCTACCAGGGAAGAGTGTACAAGTGCCTTAGTCTCGCTCTCTTTTATTTTTATTTTTTGCAACTTTATAAAATTAAATCAAGTGCAAGACTATATTAACGCACATCTTCGGATTCTATTCATCGTGTATTTATTACACCCAGGATTAAACCATTTATTCCACAAAAATTAAAAAGAATAGAAAGGAAAAAGGAAATCATAAGTTAGGTAAGCGCATTCTCTCTGTAATAACAATGATCGATTCATGTTTACTCCCTTTTGTTTGCGGATTCCGGATGCAAAAAAAAAGTGTCAAATTGAGCTATGACGTAGATCCAGATCTTTTTTAGAAACTCTGCGGTCTAGATTAATCTCGAAAAAAAAAGATTTAAAATGACCGTTTTCGTAAGAAATTTCTCCTGCTGCATAACTTTTTGAGAAATATGGGGAAAGAAGAAAAAAACTTGTTACCATTTGAGTGAGCATGTGGGAACGAGATCGGTGGACCTTAGCATCATCTACTGCGGAAGAAAACCGCAAGAGAACAAGATGGAAGGAAATGTTGTCCGAGAGGCAATGATCCATAACCAGCCTCTCTCTCTTTTTTACGATTTTTTTTTCTCTCTCTCCCGAATGAGTAAATGGTGTATTTTTGTAGGACTTGAGCCAGAAAGGAAAACCCATTAAATAGTTATTTAATTTTTTTAATAACTATTTGAAAATAATTTTTGGTCAAGCAAAATGTATAATTAGGAAATGGCCCAAATATTTTTATTCTCTTTTGACATTCAATTTTATTGGAATTTTCGAAAGGGAACGAATTACGATTGACGAATTGGAATGATAAAAATGCACTTCTCTAAACTAAATTATAACGTAATATAAGACAAAGGATTATTGTTTGTGCGTGTTTCATTCCCGTTTTTATGTTATTATTATTATTTTAGTTTCGGGGGGTTTCCAGGTCAGGCTGCTCATCCTGCTGGAACATTTCTTTTTTTTTCACTAAATCTCATCCAGGAAAAAATATAAAAAATAAAAAGATAGGCGAATTTTATGAATTTTCTTCGGTAGCGGGGAGTTACGGAACGTTTCACGCCGGTTATTCTAACATATCAACATTTTAAACTTGTAACAGATCCTTTCTTTGCCCTTAATTCTACATAAAATTATCTATGTAATAAATGTTTCGCCCACAAATGGATTTGAATAATAAAACCCTTAATCAGCATTAAGAAAGCGTAGGTTTCAAAGTTCACTTTTTATTTTGATTTTCTAGTCGATGTCGTCGTTGTTAGTTATTATACAGCTGGGAATGAGGGCCATTTGTCCCGGATCGGTTCCCGAAATCCCACGAAAGAGAAAGTTTTTTCTTCTGATAAGAGAATCTACGGAGGCCGTGCCCTCGATATTCAACCGGCCCTGAATATTATACATAAAGAGACTTAAGAATGTAATATATAAAATAATGGCGCTAGAAAAATCACGTATAAAGGGAATTATATCCTCTATAAAAATGAAAAGAAAACAAGTGATGGACGAATGAGAGCACAACCTCATTTACCTCGTTGAATCACCCATTTCATTCAATTTTGAAATTCCGTTTTATGTGGCAATGAAAATTATATGATGACGTCATCCAGTGAAAAACTAGCAAAGAATATATTTAAAAAGTTTATTTTTTTTTCCATGGTGTATTGCGAAACGAAATCAGCCTCGTCATCGTGAGTGATTAGGCTTTCCCAGCAGTATGTCTTCGTGTGCGGTTTTTTTCTTTCTTTATATCTACCTTTCTGGACGTTCAATCATCACAGAATAATATTCAGCCTTGATGACAAGGACATTGAACATCCTCGATCACTATTTTGCATGTACTCTGAATAATGCTCTAGGGCTGAAACTTGCTTCTTTTTTAAATAACTTATTCAAAACATATTTTTATTTGAAGATAAAATCAAAATAAATAAGATAACAAATACCTATGATTGCTCAAGTCGACAACCTTTGGGAATGTCCAGATGTTATCTTATGGGAAAAAGGAGGAAGATTCTTGCAGAAACATGATGTTTAACCAGAGGTTCTGTTTTTCATTCCATGACGAAGAAAGAGAGATGGAAAAAAAGGGTTTTTTTATCTTCTGTGGGGTCTTTGCCCATCTGTCCGTGGTGCTAATTAAAAAGAAATGAGAACTCTCCAGGTCCACTTCCTCTCTCTCTTATTCTAAAGGTGTATATATGTATTGTACGTGGCAGATGGTTTTGGGTAAAAAAAGGGGTCATAGAATTTTATGAAGGGACCTCTCGTCTCGACCCCTTTTATGTTCTATCCATGTCATGATGAGATGACTTTATCTCTCTTTTAAACACATTTTTTCTCTCTTTTTTTCTCTCTCTTCATCATTTTCTGAAATTAATTGATTTGGCAACACCGGATAGGGTGCAAAACTCTACAAAACTTTTCATTACACAAAAGAAGAGAAAAAAAAAAAGAAAGAGAGAAGTTATCACGTTTATTTACAATTTCCTCTATTAAACCATTAAAATTATTTGGCAACACAGGAGAGTGCAAAGACCCTCAAACACGAGTTCCAAACTAGAAATAAAAATTCCGGATCTAATTCCATCCAAAAAATAAAATTCACGAGTACAATCAACTAAATATTTTTTTATTTACTCCGACCGGAAGTTTGGTGGCTTTTTTTTTCAATAATAGAATTCATTTTTTTTTTTTCGAATCGGTCAATCCACTTCCGATTCGCTTCGGCGGCGGACAGTCAGCTAGCCGCGTTTTTGTGCGGTCGCTGCCCGCGTTCACTCTATTTATTTTCTTTCGGAAAGAGCGTTGATCGAACCCGAAAAATGGGCTCTCCCCCAATTTTGGTCAAATGGGAAAAAAATAATAACATATAACTTTCCTTTCGGCATTCAAGCGGCAATATAGGAAAAACAATAATGATCATATACCAATACTATTACTTTAAATTGTGACATTTCCTCTATATATTTCATAAAAAGGAATTCATTTTTTCGTGTTTTGTTGTCTTAAGACGGGACGGAAGTATGCTTTTTTAAGAGACTTGACAAAAAAAGAATCCTTCCGTCACGCTGCTTTAAGAAAATATTTTTGTGCGTGTCGCAGGTATATACTGCAGCAGCAGCAGCAGCAGGTGTGTTTAAATATAAAGTGGAAGAGGCGAACGTACTCCCATCATATGATGTCCAGTGAGAGTCATGTGATGTCCGTCCCGTTTGTTTCGTCGCCTGTTGTTGTTGATGGTGGTGGTAGAGGAGCAGTGCCTCAAGCGTTTCCTGTTGCCATCCCCAAATGCAGCAGTCATTGAGCTCTCTCTCTCTCTTTTCCCCCCTGTTCCGGCCACTGGTTGTGTTGAGGTACCACAGAGAGCATTCTCTCTCTATAGAACCTTCAGGGTAGGGCAGCTTTTTTTAAGTAAAAAAGAAAAGAAGACTCTTGAAACCAAACCAAGTTCATTCTAATGACAGAAGAAAGTGTTTTCTTTTCAAATCACTTTTTTGCGTGAGGTACAAATAAGAGTCATAGCGGCTTGGAAGTTTCTGCCCTTTCTATGTTTGACGTACGAATATGAGCCAAAAACAACTTGAACTCTGATGAATTCTCTATCGGAAATCGATTTGGGGTTGGAGGTACGCCAAAGAGCATAGCCCATGTAAAGATAATCAATATTAGGGTTGAAAAATATGTTTTTGAACTTGAGAGTCTATATATATTAGAAACAAGCCTTGGGGAAAGAGAGAGGGAGGATAATGAGCATCCGCCTGTACATACATAGGTTGTGTTGTTGTAGTAGTTTTAGGAAGGGAAAAGCCGAATGATGTCTTATCGTATAAAGGTGGGAAAGCGAGACAAGTTCATCCCATCATCAAGTTGTAGCTAGGCACCAGAGAAAGTTCCTCCCTATCAGTATACTGACGTGTAGTATGGTTATTCTCTTATAGTTAGAAACCGGCCGTTTTTCACACTTTCTGGATCCGTTCTCTAATTTAGTTTTATTATTTATGAAATTATCTAGTGCAATTGTAAAAAAAAAAACTGGTTATTACTCTCTTTAGGGCACTTGACTTGTCGTCAAATTTTTGTTTTTCAAAATTAAAGTTGAAAGAATTCGAGAAATTCCTGTTAGGCGATTACTATCTCTCTTTTACAAAACCGGATTGTTGTTTTATTATAGCTTCATAATGAATTTTGAAGGGCTATCAATCATGATGATCACGTAGGTTGCCGTCTTCCGACTTTGTCACGTGGAGTGTCCGTTATTGCGTCATTTAATGATGTAGCCTCTCTAATTCTCACATTCGTCAAACAAGGGGAAAACAAAAAGGAAATGTACCTCATTACAAGACTTTGATTAGTTGCTCTTCTCACGAAAAAGAGAAAGCTTCGATGAAGAAACAATTGAAGGATGCGTCGCGCCTATTTACTTTACTGGAATTCCAATGCCCTTCTTAAATAAAATTGAATTTTTATACGACGATATACCTTGAATAGCTATTTTTAAAAAGAAGAAGAAGAACAGTTGCATGTCCGTAGATATTTAAATACTTCCGGCACCGGATGAACTTGAGCCGAAAGGGAGAAGATAGCCTCTAGCCAACTGAAACCGATGGCTACCTAAACCTTGTGGTTAATTTTTTCTTTCCCTTGCTACACCTTGAATAAGTACCGTTAAAGATAATTATACGTTCCTTATGGAATTGGTTTCATGGCGCATTTTAACTTTTCAGGAAAGAAATGAAATATCTTCCGTTTATATACGACTGCAATAACAACTTTGGCAGCATTTCCCCTTTTTTTTGGTTTTGAAATCACTTTTCAATTTCGAAAAGATTTATTTTTTGGAAACGGATTCAGAAAGCAGAAATCCGCTATTGTGGTTTATAATTCGCGTGGGAAGGAGGAAAGTCAATGATTCGAATCCCTTCCAAACTTGCTCCTAATTAGAGAGATGAAAAATACCTTCTCATGCTTTATATTAAACTAATCTTGGTCGTTTGCTATTCATAAACATGTGCAACTTTCTAAATGTAAATTGCTGATTGTTGCACTTTAATTACTCTTCATTTTGAATGAACGTGGTAATTGATGGAGAAAGCTGATGCCAACAGTTGTGATGTCATCTCAACTGTCATTTTATGTTTTCTAGAAAATTGGTCATATTACATCATTCTTTTATTTTTTATTTTTGCAGTTATTAGTGATGGATGACGATTGGCGGGATTGTGGATCGTCGTCTACTTAGACAGGGTGGAGAAAGGAAATCTTTCTTTCATCCGGCAGCAGGATGACTGACAGTTCCGGCCGGATCATGATGACGGCGGGAGACTGCTACATCGAGGATGACTCGGATGCAGCCGCCGCTGTCGGTCGTCGCCTAGTCCGTTCCAGTGGCGGCGGCGTTGCCGATCCTTCGGCTAATCACAATCCATTCTTTGGCGGATCCTTCCAGTTCATCGTCCAGGAGCAGGCCAAATCCATGGTTGCCATTCAGGTAATTTTCAATCTATTGAAAATCATATAATAAAGTAGGCGTAGATTTTGACGAAATACAAAGTCCGGTGACGAAAGTATTTCACGTAGAGAAAGAAATAATGGTGAACGATATGCTCCAATGGTCTCCTTTTTTCGTCACGCGGTTAAAGAGAGAACAAAAAAATAAAATCACGCCCGAATGCTCGGGAAATGACAAATTTTTTTTCGTTGTTTCTCTCACTCGCCTTTTTTTTTTTAAACATAAAAAAATGATGACGATGCGTAACATGTGTGCTCTCATGCACCTGCTGGTTCTTTCCACATTTTATTTGGACTTGACGTGTAATCGATGTAGCTCACGCAGTCTGGAATAGTTTGCAAAGCATATGGCCCGTTTCTGCTAAAATTTATTAATCGATTATTTTCAATTAGAATTTAAATTAAATCAATTAGACTTTCTGAATTTATAATTATTGTGCTACTTTTTTTCGCAATTATCTTGGATGTATGAAAAGAATCTTGGCCGCTTGAGGCATCTTTCATTATTGTTATTATTGCGGTCCGACATGTCGCTTTGCAATAAAAATAGTGAAAAATGAGTCTCGTAACAAACAAGTATAAAAAATAAAAAAGAAAGAAAGAAGTAGAAGAAGCGGCACGTTTGGTTGACCATAGACAAGGCACCGTTAGATGATGATGATGTCGAGCATTATCATCTTGTTGTTATCCGGTGGGAGCACGAGCACACACACATAAGAGCCTCCTCGGCTACATAACTGTATCTTTTTTTCTGCTTATTGTTTACTGTTATCGTTCGTTCCTTTTTCTTTTGTTATTGTTCTCAAACGATCCAAGGAATATGTTTCCGTCCGGAATTGGAAAGTATTTTCTTCTTCTTCTTGTCTACAGAATACCATAGCAGGAATTTACCTCAAGAAATATGTCCAGAATTCCCCCAAAAATTCTATTTTTGTCTTCAAAATGAGATTTTTTTCTAATTAATAAAAAAATATTTTAAAATATTTTTCAGGAATTGCAACAAGAGGTGGGGAGCCTGCTTCTTTTCCGTCAGGCCGTTCTGGCCGCTTTGCCCCACCTTCACCAGTCTGCCGGCTCTGTGGTGACTAAAAGCTCAACAACAACATCCAGCGGAGGCGGAGGGTACCTGATGAACAGCGCCGGAAGCAGCAGTAGCGGAAGCGATAGCAACAACAGTCATCCTCATGCTCATCATCACCACCGACCGGCCGGTCAGAGCTGGGCCAGACGGAAACAGGAGCAACAGGCCGGAAGGTATCCGAGCTTAACGGCCGCTAACGATGGGGCCGCAGAGGAGCAAGAGTCGAGTCCTTCTAGTCCATCTACCGATCAAGGGGCGGGCGTTGTGGTCCCCGTCGGCCATCAAACCCGAACGGCCAACGGCTCCGCAACAGGTTTGTTATTTTGTCTTCTAATTGTTTTATGTATTTATTTAACGGTTTCTTTATTGCCTATTTTTAAATATTATTTATTGGGGTCTCTTATAATCATACATTGTAGTTAACAATTTATTTTGAAATAGGAATTTGTACTATTAACATGTTATGCTAATGATTATGAACCCAATTAATGTGTCACTCTCCGGAACTCGCTATTATTGTCTTCATTAGCCTCAATTTAGACATCATGTGGCGATGAAAAGTCGTCGACCGTAGTCAACTATATTTTTTTCTTCCTATCTTAATAAAACTTGTTAATGAACGGTTACAGTTTCGGATCCCGTTAAATGTTGTATTTTTTTTTTCTTACTCGTTGTTATGTCGCCGCGCTGTTCTTGTAGCTAATTTCTTTGTTTATGACTGGCGTAAAACTGGAATTATTTGGCCCGACATCTGGCCAAGCGTTCCAGATGACCTCATTGTTCTCTTTATCTACCTACCCTTCACTGATTTCGAATATGCTTAGATCTATAACTTCACTTAAAAAAAACATGTTTGAAAAGAAGTTATGTGTAATCATGTAGTAATCAAGACAGAAAGTTAACCCAATTTTGTTTACAAGGAATTCCGGGAAGATTATTCTTTGTTAGGGCGTAACCAAGCAACCAAGCTAATAGATCTATAATTCGATTTTCTTTCATGTCGGAGTAGGCCTAAACTAATATATTGATTAACACTTATAAATAATGATTAATATTTAAAATTAGGGATGGTGTCATCTCAGCAGCACCACAATGGCGGAGTTGCTGATTCTGGTTTCAGTACTGAAGCAAGTAACAGCAATACGAGTCCACGTAGCAGTCGATTCGAGACGGGCGGGAGCAGCACAAATGGCACTCACCTTCTCCTATCCGATCCTGCCCCTCCCATGGAAAAGGAGCTTATCCAGCATTTGGAGAGGGTCCAGCAGCGGCTCGCCCGTCTCAAAAAGGACGAGGAGAGATTACTCACTTTATTAAATAGCAGCCGGGCAGGCCCGGCACCAGCCCGCCATCTTCCCACTGGTTTCAACTCGACCGCCTTCCCAATCTCTTCCAGATGTACTTGTTTTAATCCAATTATCTAAACAAATTTTATCTTAAATTTAAAATGAAATCTTATAAACAGATGGGACAACGCCCATACGGCATCCTTCCGGGAGTGTCGGTGGCATTGGTGTGCATCACGGGCAGCTGGAGGCGTCATCTAGTGGGCCGGAAGAGGCGGAGGACGAGCTGTGGCAGCTTCTGCAGGAAATCCAGTCGGCCGCCGTGGCCTTGCATCATCAAAGTCGGGCGGAAGAGACTCAGAAGGACCCTACTAATGCCATTTCGGCGGCGGTGGCGGGCAGCCGGGCGGAACGGCAACAACAAGCGTCGGCTCTACCCAGACGGAAGCTCTTCTCTTCTGAAAAGACAAAGAAAGAGGAGGACGAAAGAGGCTTCCTCACTCCTCCACCAGATGGATCGTCATCATCAAGGACTGTAGCTGCATCCGCCCCTCCGGCAGCTGGAAGAGGAGCTGGAAGCAGTGTCGGCAGCAGGCGACAGCAGCTGGATAGGGCCACAGTTTCGGCCGTCCTCCGCTTGACCAATCCCGTCCAACTCCAGCGGTCACTCCTCCGCGCTCTGCTGGATATTCAGGTAAAATTTTAAATGTTGGGTTAACCAACCACGCTCACGCCGGATGAATCATGTCACGATTTTTTTAAAAGACTTTTCCTTGAAAAGAAATACCCATGTTATTTTTAAATTATCTCCTTTCCACTTGTTTTTTTAAAACTTTTATTACTTTTTTCTTATTTAAAGTTTAAATTTAAATAAACTTTTCGGGGAATAATCTCAGTTTTCTTTTATAAAATTTTGAAAGCTACTTCATATTTATATTGATAAATTTTAAATATTAAGAAAAAAAATGGGAAATTGGTTAAAATGTTTGTAAGAAAACGGTTCAAGTTTTTCAAACAAGTTTCGCAATATCGGGATTATAAAATTTGCCGTTGCGGGGGAGGACAACGGAGAATTAGATGACCTCGATATGGACTATTAAGCAAAGAGTTTGCTGTTACATGCAACCACACAATTTGGCATCGTCGCCGACATCGTCGTTCGTTTCTTCCTTCATTCTTCCGTCGCCATCTGTGTTCTACGGATCGATGAGAAGAATGAACACAAAAAACACCGTTCTTCTTTTGTTAGTCTTTTTTTTACCAATTTCGGGGAAATGGGTTTACAGCTAATCTAATTCTATTTTTCCGTCGCATATTTCCGTTCATCAGAACGTAAAATTGATTCTCTTAACCGGTTTTTAAAATGTCATTTTCGAATATCCCGCCGTTTTTTCATTACAAGCAAACGTCTGTTAACCGCATTCTCAATTTTATTGCAATATTGTTTATAAAAAAAAATTGACAGTAAATGTGAGAAAACGCGATTTGTAAGATAAAATAGAAAACTGAAGTAGAACGTGGAAAGATTTGTTCGTTCGACAATAATTCGATGAGAGAATTTGTCTTTCATGTTTATAGGGATGCAAAAATGATGTCATTTCTTTCGATCCACCGAGTACGCCTTTCATTTGTCTCTCAAGCGACAAGAAAACGTTTAGTAGAACGTGAAAAAGGGATGTAGGTGGTCTTGTTTCTTCATTATTCAATCAACCTGAAGAAAAAATTGCCACAAACTTTTCCTGGTTCTCTGAAGGAAATGATTTATTTATTTATCCCGTCCTTGTCCCGAAAAAGAACATTTTAAAACGGCCTTCAATGATGCAAAAAAAAACTATAATTTGATTTTTTTAGAAAGAAATATTCTAAATTCCAATCGATTTGTTGAAGGTGAAGTGAAATCTGATGTTATCATTTCGATACATTGTCTATTCTATATATTTTTGTATGCAACCTTAATTTATTTTTTGAGGGCAATTTCTTAAGTCTTTTGGTTTTCAAACTGAAAAGAATCATTGCGGCAAGTAGAAATCTGCTCATCGGTGTACCTCTTTGGAATTTCCTCGTAAAACATGAAAAATAGCTGTCGTGAAATGTAGGGCGAGGGAAGTAAGTCGTAGAAGAAGATCCGTATCATCATCACACATCACAGATGATGAGGAAAGAGGAGGAGTAGATAGCGAATAGAGGGAGAGAGCTCTCATAACGTTACTGTCCTGCTGGCTGTTCACGGGCCATCGAAGCTCAAGTCCAGTCTGGCACCCAACGGCCCCGATTTCTGGCGCATAACGGACATCACCGCGCCCGTCAGTCCTTTAACAAGCCGCTAGCATATTACGCACTCACCGTAAAGAGGCCATGGATAGATTATTCTTTTCTTGGAAAATATTATTCAATTTTTCATTGTATTTCAAGAATATTGATATTTGAAACAATTGAAAATTCAAAAAAAAAAATTCAAAAAAAAAATATATTAATGACAATTTTAATTTAAGAGAATCTCCTTGAATAACTAACTAAATTTTGATTTTTTTTTTTCATAATAAACATAGGCGTTGAAGGAAGAAGCTGAAACATTGAGGTCGGAATCGACGGCCCGGGACGCTCAGTTACGGGCCGGCAGTCGAGCAGCCATTGAACAGCTGACGGCCATCAAGGACGAAAATGAGGACCTTCGGTTTCAGGTATAATTTAACATTTTTGATTTATGTGGTGCATTTTTCTTTTTCAAACTAAAAAAACTATCAATAGCTAAGTAACATAATATTTTCAAATTCAATTTAATTTAGTTGTGGCTATTTTTAGTTAGTTGAAAGTTTGAAATGGCACCAGTATACAAGGTAACACTGAGTAAAGTTTTTTAAGGTTATTGGGTTGAATCACATGGTTATTCGCATTGTATCATGTTTTTAAAATCGATCGATACTAAAGCCATAAACATTGTGATGCCATTTCGTGACCGGCGTACATTACGTGCAGAATTTCAGGCACAGATTGGGCAGTATAATAAACTTTGGATTGGCAGCGGAAATTGCTATTCTTTTTTTTTAACTCGATGCAAAAATAAACTTGTTTTCTCTTATCTGTAATTATTCCATTTTAAACTTAATTATGCATTTCATATTTTGATTTATAACAGCTTGAAGAGCAGAAAATTGAGCTGGAAGGTACAAAAGCCCGTCTGCGGATGCAGCAGCAGTTACCATCCTCCGTACCACGACCGAGTCCATCCGCCACTTTAGTCCGAGTTCGAGCCGCATCCACCCAGACCGATTATCCCGCAGTAACTCCCCCTTGCCGCGTCATTGACGCCTCTTTAAAAACGCGGAAAATATCCAATTCGGACGGGAGCTGGGCGACGGAAGAAGAGAACCGGCCGAATAGTGGAGCTGGTGGAAGTACTGCGGATCTTAGGCGGACATCTTTAGGAAGTGGGAGCCGGATTCCGACTCCCATCAAACCTGCTGGCAGTCCCATCTCTTCCATCATCAGTAAAACAGGATTTCCAATAAGAAGAGAACTTCCGCCGGATCCAGGATCGTCCAACATTCTGCGAAAGACGTCTCTTCCGGCCAGAACGTACCACATGACATCTTCGAACAGCAGTACTCCGCCAACTTCAGCCCTGACGCCTTCGGCCAAGGTACCGATGGCTCCACCGATCCACCGTCCAGCCAAAACGTCTTTTTGGGCCACCTGGTGGCGGAATAATAATAACAAATGATTTTATTATTGAAAAAAATTTGTGTGCTATTATATAATCTGATCTTCCCAACAAGTGATGATGATGATGATGATGATCAAGTTCCCCGTTCCATAACATGTAAGTCCTACCCGACCTTATTTGGCGGGATTTTCAAACATTTTCTAGAAATGATGGCTTTCGTGATTCACGCGCATCAGCACTTGTTGGGGGATTGGAGGAGGCATCATTTAGATTGTATTATATTGGTAGATAGGCACACTTTTTATACATTGTAGTTTTAGTAGTCATGCACCTGATATAATACGAGTGGACAAAATCTTTTAAACTAACTCACTTTAAATTAAAGCTATCTTTTCTCTCTTGTTTTCCAAGGATACATCGTAATTCTATGTGGTTTTTCACTCTACTGTGGTTTCCTTGTTATATGGCGGTGGCACTAAAAGTGGAGGGCGGTGTAAATAGAGACTACTACTTGCATGTTTCCCTCATTTCAAGGTTCTTCGGACCTTGGACTGCTCGCGCGGGATCATTTATTTGGGCTTAAAAAACGAATGTTTTCTTTTTTATATGTCCGTTGAACCTTTTCGGAAAACCCACATTTTCTCACAATAATCTAAACGTTCTTTTCTTTTCTTTTAAAGGTTCGAATTAAAATGTTGACGTCCACTGGTAACTCTGCTCGACTCCGCGCCCGCTTAGGTTTGAGCGACTCTCTATCTTCGACGGAAGATCAAGTCCCGCCGGCCACGAATATTAACAAGTCCGAACGTTCCAGCACGACGGATGATTTGTACGACAGTATCAGCACGCCGGCCAGTCATCATTTACATCAGCGAACAATGATAAAAGGCAATTCCAACCGGAATCTAGCAGGGAGCCCTTACAGTCCTCTGGATAGTTTAGAGCGCTCCCTGCCATCTGTCGGTATAAATTATCACTACCGGTCGAGTAAGAGAAGCAGTTCTTACGCAAGCAGCGCCGGATCCAGCACGACGCCCAGCAACAGTTTACCCTATCATCCTTGAGTTCCTTGTTTAATCTAAAGAAAACCAAAGTTTAGGAAATAAGACATCAACTAACACTACCTTTTAAAGACAAAACTTGCCGCTAATATAATGAAATGGAATTCTCCTCTTATTATAAATAGGTTGATGTGATAAATAATCCTAATGGAAAAGTAAAACTCTTCTTCTTCGTTTAAAATAAAAAAAATATATGGCGGTACCCATTGTACTGTGATATTGATATTATGTTAGGCACCTTTTTCTCTCTTTTTTCTCTCTCTCTATTTTAAATGCATCTCCTACCTTAATAATGACTATATATATAATTATGACGTCAGAATCAATTTTGATTCAAATATTTCTTCCTTGACTATGGCGGCTTAAATGTTTGCTGTAACTTTTTCTTTTGATTCAAGTGTTTATATATAGATGTATGTATTTTCGGCTGTACATTGAACTGTGAGTGCGCGGATCTCTTCGAGTCACTTGTTTTTTATTATTATTTTAAATATATGGTATATATATCGAGTATGTGTGTGTGACATGACAAATGAAACCAATACACACACTTATCGGCTTGTACAATAAATCCAATTCAAATGGAAGCGTTAGAGATGTATTTCCTTATTTACATTATAATGATTTGCAAAAGTTGCGTTGCTTACTTTGATTCTATTTTTTACATTTTAAGTTTACAGATTCTTCGGTAAGGTAAGATATATGTATAAAAAGCTGTAGCTTAAGTAGATCGTCAGCAGTTTTCTTGATCCTAATTAATAATAGGACGATTACTATGACACTTTTCTGATGGTTTGAATCTGTTTGCCTAAATCTCAAATGAGTTGCCGCGCCCACCACAATATCGATTATGTAAGCCTATAAATTGACTCATGGAACCAGAATACGTTTGAAGCACATTACTTAAAAAACTAATGTGCTTCGCAGGTTTCCAACACATTTCATGCAACCGTTAATTCAAACAGTGTTCGAAACCGGTTATATTTATTTATACGAAGACCAGTTACTTCAGGAAGTGAACTTTCTCTTACGGTCATTTATCTCAGTCTATGACTGAAAGAGCGTTCATGCCAGCTATAGACTCCTAAACGAAAAGCAACATCTGCGATTATTAAATTGACCATATTAATAAATATAATTACTAGAATAATTCAAAACCTTGGGATTGTTTGCCAATGAAAAAAGAAGAAGAAAATTCAGCAAAATAAAATTATAATCTTATTTTTCACTAAATATTACAGCAAATACATCAAACTTGACTAGACTATATCGTACACGGTGGATCAGGTACGGTATATATCAACTATCAAGTACGGCATCGCTGTAACTTTAAAGCATTCGATGGACTTCCCTTCCAGTTTATTGAGGAATGGGAGTTTTCAGTTCGTTCTTCGCCAGCAACGTACCAGAATTTGTGACATTCCGAGTAGCCTTCGTGACTGTAAAGTTAGGATTGATTGAAATTATCTTGTCAATTATTTACACGAATTAGAAGCATATAAAATTAGATATTTGCATACTATTTGAAATTAAAGCAGTCAGCTCGCAATTGTTCTCTGTCATCAATCCGCTTTTTGCATTTCTTGTTGGATATTCCCAGGATAATTCACCACTTTACCTTCGAATATTTTATAGAAATGATTGTAAATTTTCTCGTCAGCTCTAAGCCATCTTTTCAATTCTTTTTTATCTTCGTCATCAAGTTTGACCACCTTCTTAGAACTCCTTACATTTTGATTAAATACCACGATGTCTTCTGGCTGCCAGCACATTAAGTAGCGCAAGAGAATCAATGACTCTTCCATTCTCTCATTGATCATTACTAAATCCATCTCTTTTTCAATTTTTGCAATGTGATTGTTGATAACCTTGTCGTCCTGGAGAGAAGCCATTGGCAGTCCAAGATTAAAGGCCAAGCCAAAATTGTATACGGCTCTAGCAATCTGATGGGCGGAAAGGACGGATGAAGCGTTCCAGTTCATCGGATCACTTTGTCGAAGGAGTTGAATGAATCCCTTCATATCTACGTCGAATTCTTTTTCGAGATTTCCGAATGAGTAGTATGACTCAAATATGCTGTGAGGATCTCTTAGAACGGTGAATGCGACAGTGGTAGGACCCAGCTGATCCACAACTTCATTCCGGTTCCAGATAATATGATCAGCCATAAAGTCACCCCTAATAGACGAATTGATCACATATGCTCGATTGAACGGGCCTTCTCGTATGCGCACCTCATCTACTTCTTGCTTCGTCAGATTGGATTTCTTGGCGTACCTTTGAGAGAAACAAGAATAATATTTCTTATGTAACACAATAACTTTTGTAATATAGCCTACTTTAAGAGCATTTTGAGTATAGTGGATGTGCCACACTTGTATGTCTTGAGAAAAGCAATTTTCCTTGCAGGCTTACATCCTGGAACGCTGATTGCGGAATGAAATACATTTAATTTTTCGTTATAATTTCAAAAATAATAAGAATTTTACTTAAATAAAATTAAAACCCACTTTCCAACAACAAAATTCGTGTCACTTTTATTGATGAATCGCTCCGGTGAATAAGGGATTAAATAATAAACTAGACACACTCCAAAGAAGATAGTTGAAGAAATCTTTTTCAATCCATTAGAGGAAATATAATTAATAAATAATCGCCTATTCATTCTGTATAGCGTTTTCAAACTAATTCCAGACTAAAAAGTTAGCGTTTCTTTACTGTAAGCTGCGATTTTAAACTGGAATCTTAGCCTACGCTCCGAATTGCTTTACGTAAGTCCTGTAGAATAAACCGGTTTCTCCGCGTTACAGTTATTTAGATGACACGTGGGCCAAGCCTAATTTATTCATCAAAGGGGAAAATGTCATTTTTGTGTATAGTTATACAGATGATTCGTTGGAAACTCGTTTATCGACATAACTCTCCAATACATTGCTATATCCTGTACTGGCTCGTCTGCTTACTAAGCAGACGAGCAGACGTATATCTAAGCAGTGCTTAGATATACTTAAGATTCATTTAAATCGACTATTTCCATTTGTCATGGTATGACCTACTTATTGAAATTATAATGTATGGTAATAAATACAGGCTATTAATCAGAAGAATACAACTATAACTAAACAACAAGGCATGAAAGCGTTAATATATTATGAGTTCGGATGGTGCTCGAAATATCGATGAATGATTACAAAATGTTTGACCACTGAAAGCCCTTATCGTAACAGTCTTCAACAGAACGATTCTACCCATCGACATTTCCCAATTGTCCAGTACCGGATTAGGGGTACTGCGGGCCTTAGGCAGAGCCTGTGGAGAGCCCACTTTTTGGGCCCTTTTTTGGCCTTTTGCGGGCCTTTTCCTTGCAATTTTCTTGCGGGCTTCAGGCAGCTGCCTAGTCTGCCTGCAGGCTAATCCGGCACTGCAATTGTCGCTCTTCATTGTCCCTCCTTCTGGGGATTTTGTCCCAGCAGACCTTTTGGGCCAAAGTCGAACGGATCAATTGTACTTTTACGGCCCATTAGACTCGCCTTATCCATTACTGAGTGTTGACCCAAATGCTTTTCGGTCATCGATTAACACACTTCAGTATATTTACATGTTAAGGTTGAATGCAAGTCAGCTCAATTTCGATTTCCTTGTAAATTTTGAACAAGTTAACGCCTTGGAATTTAACTATATAACCAATCTCGATGGAAGCATTTCTACTTTACCCGCCATGCCCACTCTTAGAAGTTTATCTTTCTTCTTTTCAACCGGACTAAACGAGGCATTCCAATCAAACAACAACGCTACTTTGAAGAGTGACGATTTGACTTTTTTACATATGGATCTGGGGAAGGTAATCTGAATCATTGAAAACAAATAGGTAAACTTCGACGGCTGGAATATTTGAAAAATGAATTTATTGGCGCCTACTGTGAAATGACGTTTAACGATGTTATAAACATGGCTTGAATGAGAGAAACTAGAAATTGAGAAACTTAATAAATAAGTTGGCCTATTATGACCTCCCCATGTACGCCCCATATTTTTGCACGGACCTTGCCCTTATATTTTTAAAAAGTTATATTAGTTACAGGCCCGCCGTGAGGGAGGGTCTACTGGGTGCGACCGGGAGAGGCACACGGACCCGAAATCCATCAGGTATTGGACGCTAAAATGTCGATTTTACCCCGGGCGACACGAAGGCTCACGGCCGGCCTGATTAGTTATTAGAATAGCATATCAATTAGCTGTATAGCTCTCCTCATATTTCCCTTTAATTTTTTTTTAATGGGATGTTAATTGAGTATAAAATAATTACTTATTTATTTTTAAAAATTATCTTGTTCTGTTTGTTTTTTAAACTAAATTCAATCATTATTAATTTTTATACTTATATACGCTCTGGTGTACGTTACCGTATCGTGCTAATAAAATAGAAAACCTGTAACAATCTTCTTTTGTTGATGTTGTGTGTCTGAATGTGTTGGTTGTTGTCGAATGTTGCTACAACGAACTTGTTTATTATTATTAATTTTGCCATCATAATTGAATTGAAACTATTCATTTCTATTAGCACAAGGGCATGATAATACCGGTAACTTTTGAAGGCAAACCCTCTTACTGTTTGACATTAACGGAAGCGACAGTTAACACTTTAATACATACTTTTTAGTTGTTTTAGTTAATCATTAATATTATGTATACGCTCTGTTGTTTCTTTTATAGGTTGATTATGGTTACATTGTTTCACTTGGTTGTTGTATAAACTAAACACAAAACTTGGCGGTTGCCAAGTAGCTACTATTTAATGTTTAATTAACTTTCAAGCGAACAACACCTACTGTATTTTTCAGTTTATTATTCATTGTGAGGTTAAGATGAAAATCAAGTTGGCGATTGTATTTTTCGTCCTAATAGGACAGGTGAAGTTTTCTTGAATGCAATTTTTATTTTTTAATTTTAAAAGTTTAAAATACGGTAAAAAAATTAACGACACTTATTTCTGTAAAAACACAATTTACACAGGTTTTTAAAGTAGTTTCAACCGACGATGATCTAGATAAATTATTTCAGCAACTTGCCGATGAGCTCTTGGAATCTCAGAAGAATAATGTTAATATTTCTTCATCTCGGGAAGATTTACCGACAACAAATGAAATGTAAGTTTCAATCAAATAAGTCACACAATTAAGCTTAGAAAAATTGTATCCTTTGAAAACTGTTGTAGGAAGCCAACTGAAACTTCAACTTTCACTGCAAGGTAACGACGACTTCATTTGAAATATGATTACGTGGTTATTAATTAGCGTGAACGGTACTGACGGACTATAATGAGTCAGTAATATTTTAGTAAGCAGACAAAAAATCAGATAATGATGCGCATTCATCTGAACATACTGTTTACGATCTTACAAGACCGTTAGATGAATGTCTATAAACTTCAGAATGCTTATGATACTTGGGTACAGACTAATCGGCGGACTATTCGACGAAAACTGCGGACCAAAAGTCCACCGACTTAGAAGCTAAGATTTTTTTTTAATTGGAGAGACCCGGTAGTAGAGTTAAGGCCCATGGATAAGTTGGATTGAGTTAGATTTTTTTTAAACCAAGGGTGCAACATTTGTTGTCAAGAGGCAATAACCTAAGGGTTCCCTCATACCCGGCTAGTTATAGCTGGGGCCTGAACTCACAGCATCATTTTTAAACGCTTGCCAGTACCGTATGTGTATAATTGCTGATGGTCATCATTGCCCTCGTCGTCGCCCATCGTCCCTTTCTTACTTAGCTTGTTCCCGTCACTTTTTTTGACCACGGTATATCAACCCCATTTTGGGCTAAATTCATCGGACTTAAGAGCGGTGATCTCCTGCTATACCTGCTAATAATTCCCTCGGAGAACTCATTGGTCCGCCGATTCTAAGCCGCCGAATAGGCTGATTCACCCTTGGTCCGCCAATAATTTCTACCTGGAAAAGTCCGCGGTTTTAGTCAAAAAGTCCGCTGATTAGGCGGTTCCGCGTCCGCCGATTAGTCTGTACCTGATATTTGAAGGTAGTAAAACTCTTGTCAATATTGCCGGGTTTAATTTAATCATAGACGATGAAAAGCTAGGATTTTATCAGTTTTTGTGTGTTGTTCTATTATCAAATAATTAGAAACGAATAAACAAAATTCCTTTTTTAATTTGCTAAAGAACGGTTCCTGAAAATGCTAGGGATTCATTTAAAACTCAAGAGAGACTTTCAACGTCAACTGCGGCCATTTATCAATACACAGTAATTTCTAATGAAATGACGTAAGTCGGACAAAACACAATAGCTTATTAATATTCAATATGCATATTAAACATTTAAAAAAGAACACAATTGCATGTTAGCATATGATTTTTTTATTGTTTCCCTTATACGTCGTTGAAAGGGCTAAAAATCATGATAATGTTATCACGCCAACCACGAAATCCACGAAATCCAAGAAACCAACAAGGAGCAGAAAGTAACCGGAATGTTACTGTAGGTCAAACCATATTATTTTTACTACTACTTACTATTTTTCTTTTTAGACCTAAAAAAAGAGACCCAAGTACTGATAATCTAATTGAAGCGAATGAATATACTATCACCACCAAAGATACCTACGAAGTATTTAGTATGTCGTCAGTAATCACTACCCTCGGAACTACTAACCCTGTTTCCTTAGCTGTTAAGTAAGTTTTAACATGTACAGAAGGTACAATAATTTATTTAGTGTTGTTGGAATAAAATCTACTCAAACGCATAGAAAAATGCTGACATAATATTTTGTTTTAAAAGAGTTTTCTTTTTGGTTTTGGGCGAATTGTAATTTGTAGGAAAACTTTGAAGACTGCAGAGACAAATTTTAAGACTGAAGAGACTACAATAATTGCTACTCCAAAACGCTCCAAAAATAAAACGTAACTACAAATAGAAGAATTCATTGTATTATCAAATAATCTTTAATTGTTGTAAAATCTAGAACGAATCACCGCAAGGCCAATAGTCTGATAACAATCCCGAAATATGGTCAACATTTGCAAGAAAGTTCCAATATTAGAAATGACCCAAGAGAAAAAGATAGTGCACCAACTTCTCGTCCTATCTATTCAACTTCTTCTGAGTCAGTTTTCAAAACAAGGCGAGAAATATGTTTTAAAATATACACATCTTATTTAAGTTTAAACACTGCGGGTAAGATTCTAATTTTAAATTTCAGTCCTTACGCGCTTTTTTCGTGTTAACGTGTAAAAATTACCAATTAATGATGTAATGTAATTGAATGGCTAGCCTAGTATGTTCAATCCGAACGTCTGTAGACCTTCGTCAATTATGGTCTACAGATAAAATATAATTGACGACGAAGTAGTCAAACTATTCATAAAAATTTAAGTTTAAATTAATTTAATATGTTCATATTCTATATATTCTATGGGCACTTGAATTTTAAGTCCCTTAGCTATAAGTTTGTGAATTTGTGGGAAAATATTCATATAATAATGAATTTTTTTCATATAACGTAACAGCCTGACGAAGAAAAGTGAAAAATCGCCA
Source organism: Chydorus sphaericus (assembly GCA_030141595.1). NCBI lineage: Eukaryota > Metazoa > Arthropoda > Branchiopoda > Diplostraca > Chydoridae > Chydorus > Chydorus sphaericus. The sequence goes on from CM057935.1 coordinate 8,590,707, forward strand.
GTCAATGAAACAGAAGAACACGATGGTTCTGGAAGCAACACGTAAATTGATGCACATTTATATTCATTTCGGAGTGTAAAAAATCGTATAATTTGAGCGTTTTCTTCTACAGTTGTGAGCCATCCGCTTTTATACTAGCAACTGTCATTTATATCTTTTTAAACCCTACTATCAACAATATCCAACCGAATTAAATTATGAAAACAAAATCGGCGATGAAAAAATATTTGAGTTCATCATAGAACTTTTCAGCACGTAAGCAATGCGCATTTTAAATTTATAAATATCATTGTGTAACAAGTCATGTAAAATAAATGGTTTCTTTTGCAGTTGTGGGCCATAGCTTTTATTGTGGGAACTGTCGTCTACATCTTTTTTAACCTCATTATTATTCAACTGAATTTTAAAATGATAAAAACAAAATCGACGTGGAAAAATAATAGTAATTTATCATAGTGTACAATCCTTATTTTATCTAATCTATAATTGGTAAGGAGCACATAATGTTTTTTTTTACTTATTTATTATTTGTTTACATTTATTTATGGTTTGCTGTATTTATTGGATGACATGTTTTTGAGATTTCTGATGATCTGGTTCTAGGCCCTATAGATTCTCTTACTATAATTGGATATTGAATTTTTTGAAGCATTAAAAATTCTGTAATGGAAATTAATATTTGTCCTATTCTGTATTTCTTCTTCTACCATCTAAGATTTAGAATAATCGCAATATAAAATTCAATCCCGTATTTTTACAGTGTCAATAGAAATTCACCCTTGAACAATTTTTTCTACCACTATAGTATTCGTATGATGCCGATAGTGAACCACAACATCGTAAAAATGAGTAGAATCGTAGAAATTACCCACAATAAATTGACATACTTTTAATTCATATTTTTCTTGAATTTAAAGAAAAAAATTATTTTTTTTTGTAAAATTACCCTTAAACCTCATGTCCCAGGTAACCCTCACGGTCATCCCGTTTTACCCCACTCAGTCCAGTCAAACCCTGCGTTTTTTCAAAATCTTTTAAATTCCGCAAAGGGGAGACTTTGATTCATATTATTTTAAAAAAAACCAGTGGGCAGCCAACAAATTTATCTATTCGACGGCGTAGGCCGCATTTACGTAGCTTTTTTAGTTTTGGAGTTATCAATTCAGCGCGAATTCCGGTCCGAGTAGCTCCGCTTTCACCTATTATAGTAACACAGAACGTCGTACAACTGGTTCACTGTGATATTACTGATATATCTTTCATACGACTACAAACAGTTGATGAATCAAAATGATAACATGTGTTACTAGCACTATTGGAAAAAATTATAATCGGAAATCAAACACCCAATTAGAGCTCACAATTTTGAGCTCCTGAGTAGAGCGCGTTTTTCAAACTCTAATATTTAAAAATGGACATTTATGAAACTGTTGTGATAAAATCATCATCAAATAATCAAATGTAAAACAGATGGTTTGTTTTTTAAGCCCTTTGTAATATGTCTATTATAAATACGAATAGGTGATCAAGAATTAGATTATGTATCCAATATTCCAATGCAACCTCCAAAACATATCGTTCTTAACAACAGTCTCTTTTCGTTACGTACGGAATCTACCGTACTAAGTTACGATCGCAGCTTATTGTATAACATTGATTATTGTATGCTGCTGATTAAATTTATTTGTTTCCATCCAATAACAGAACCTGGCAATCATATTCATGGGGAAATACATGTACCAAATTTTCAATAATTATTTTTTGTTATTTTGCAGTACCCAGTTGTATTATGATAATAGCCTCATAGAGTAGCCAGTCCTTGATGATTAAGGTTTTTTGTTGGTTGATTTTCGGCTCGCTTCATCTACACATCCCTTTATGAGTATAGAGAAATGGAACATTAGTAATCGCTAGATCATTTCAAGACATTAATTTCTTATGTGCGGCCAATCACAATAAAGGAAGGAAACATAGCTCACGTGTTTCACTAGAGATTCTAAGAAGCAGGCCATTCCTTTTTGACTGAAAACATCTTCTCTTGCTTCATCGAATAAGTCTTTCTTACCTTCGATGGTTTTATTATTGAATAATTTATCGATGACGTCCCAATTGGCGTCTATAAGAAGCAAAGACAATGAGTCATCAGGACAGTACCTATTCGGTAATCTACGAAAAGACTTAAATGTAGCTTACTCTGTCTGATCTGAGGAATTTTTTTGTCAATAAATTCATTGAGGCGCGTTGCTTTCATGTACTGATTTAAGCAAGATTCAAAATGCTGTTTTACTCCATTTTTATCCATCACGTGGGTGTTATCAATTTCCTTTTTAACGAGAGCTTTATCTAGAACAGAGGTGTGATGGCCTTTTTTGTCCTTAAAAAAGAAACGTCCCTCAGAGGCTTTATTGAATTTAAAAGCAGAAAAAATAGTAATTATACTACGCTTGTTATTGTCTTGACAAAGCTGTGGACAAAGCAATCAGTTATCTCAACCTGAAAAAATGATGATATATGTTAATAGCCTGTGGTAATTAAAAAGCAACACTCACAAGGTCTACCTCTTTCGCGTTATTGTCATAATGATGAGGGTGATTTTTATACTGCTTTTGACAATCTACCATTTTGCGGTTCATATCCTTTCTTTGACCATCCGAGAGACAACGGAGCTGTGCGTAAAAAAACATTAGTTATTCAATAATTGTTTTAATTCCGTCATGTTTAAAAAAATACAACACCATTGTAGGGGCTCCAAGCTTAGCCACTTCAGGTGTGGTAAAACCTATATTAAAAATAAATTCAACCGACAATATAAAAATAAATTATATGTTTTAAATTAATGTTACGTTCAATTTTTCGATCTTCCCAAACTAATAAGTTGAGAGAGAAATCCAGGGCTTTAATAACATCTGAAGAAAGAACTTCCTTAACAGGTGGCCATGTAATAACCTTTGGTTTTTCGGTCGTCGTTTTCGTCGTCGTTTTCTGAGTTGTTGTCACTTTCCGTGTCGTGCTGATCGATTTTGTTGTCGACGTCACCATTTTTTTCTGCTCTTCTTTTTGTTTAGCGCTTAAAGAAACGGTGATGGCTGATCGTTTGGTCGTTACAACTTTTTTTTGTTTTCTTTTATATTTATCTCGATTTTGATTCAAGTGGGCAGCGAAAGAGTCGGCTTGGGTTTCCGGAGCATCTTCTTGCGAGCTAGTGACTCTCGACTGGAAAGACTGGACAAAAAATGGAAAGAGTAAATAGCTAACACCGCTAATATAAATATATTTTAAATCTTACCAGAATCAAGAAAAATGCGATGAGAAACAGAATGGACAACTTCATGTTCGGGCTTAAAGTCCATATGCCAGTCTGAGCGATTGGCTATAAGCTTATTCAATTATAAAACACACAAAAATCGCTATATTATAAACATTTTCAGGACCGCTGTTTGAACGATAAATGATAAACGTAAACGATAAATTTTTTTACAGTATTTTTTTTCATTGAAATGATGAATTGAATCAAATAATTGTTTATGGAGAATGCATAAATAAAGGATACATGGAAAGTAAAAATATATCTATTAAAAATGACATAAATATTTCAGGAAACGGGATCAATTTTTTTTAAATACATATTTGAGATCTGACAATTATAGAAAGACGGCCCCATCATGTAAATATGTAGTTGGCAGAATTCCAACATAATGCTATAGCAACAGTTCATTTTTTAAAGCTTGATTTTGGTAATTCCGATCACAGCATATCCCTGACTCTTTAGAATCGGTTTGTACCGCGTCGCTAGCTATAGTGACGCACGAGACGAGGCCACGTGCTTATATGACGTCATTCTCCATGTCTTGATAATTTTTAATCATTTTCATATACGCAGGTGGTAAAACAGAAGTTCTTCTATCAACTTTCGCAAAAACTTGCTTCTTCGATTTCGATTGTTATAGTTTTTGGCTATTTAATCCACGATTTTCATTGAAAAATCCACCTAATAGGAGGTTCACGTCGATTCGTTTTTAGCCATTATCAAAATGTTTATCATCAATTTTCAGTTCAATTTTTGTCAATCGTCAATTTCAATATTCCAGTAAAACGTTTGTATTACGTGCCTATATCTACCAAGTTATATGCTCTAGTTTTTCTTACAGCAAAAACGAATAGTTCACCAATAAAAACCAAAATCGATACAATGAAGCCAGCCATTAGAGCAACAAAAGTGACTAGAAGATTGCTGAGAGAAAGTATTGGAGAATTATTGCTTTCATCTTTCCGCTTGGCAAGGCATTGGCCAACATTAGGGCGATATTCATTCATCCAATGAACCATTAATCCTGTTTGCTGCATTCGCATGATCCTTCGTCAGAAGCAACGATTAATATGATAAAATAAATGTCAAATTGCTTAAATATTTAATACAAATGTGTACAGTTAGAATACCCTTTATTAATATCTTCCGAGTAGAGACTATGTTTCATAAGAGCCCAAGGAGAGCGTATTATAAAAATCTCCTCTTTGCCCATTTGTAAATTACATTTTTGGGTCGCTTGGAAGTCATCGGCCATGCCTTTGAATAGGTAACCACCTCTGGTCTACATCGACACGTGAAAATATAATTACATTATAAAGTAATAATGATATAAGAGGAAACAACAGATTGCTTACGACAACATAAGCGCACGATCCGCTCGATTTAACCATTTCTACGCATTGCAAAGGTATTTTGCAGCTTGAATTTTGATGCATTCTCAATTGATCTGCAAGATCTTTCAGAATTTATGATTCAGCAGACTTTTTAAAATATTAATGAAATTGATAATTTTTTCAAATAAATGTTTAAAAATTTTTAAAACGCGCAAAAATACTTGCCATTACAAGAGATTCGGACTTTCGATTCTTGTCCGTGACGATCCAAATATCCGCTCGATCTCTTAATTCTAGCACAGAATTTATGAGAGATTTAGTGCTTGGTGCTGTTATGTAAGAGGTTAGTAAGCTGGTGTAAGTGTTGATGAGTATTTAAGTAGCTAAGCCCCATGTAGCGCCAATTACAAGGAAGGGCACGTTCTTACTCTTGTTAGGATTAAGCCTAGCTGATGGAGTGTTTTTCGTTAGTAAATGATGATTTATAAGTACCGTATTTTTTAAAATTGTATAATGTTACCGTCTATTTAAAACTCACCTTGACTTACGAGGAGGCCAAACACGAATCCAGCAATTCTGTTTTCATTCTCCTTGTGTTTATTGAACAAAAAATACCAATAATTCAATAAATAAAAAGAAATAATAACGGCCAGCATTGACACCGCTATTCCAATCCAAACCTGATAAAGACATAATTATTGCTGATTATTAGTTCTCTAACTTGAAATGTTTATTTTATCATTATACATAAAGCCGGAACGGTAAAACTGCTGCCGAAATGTTGAGCGCTACTTGAGGTGCTGGAATCAAGAAATAACCTGGATTGTACACTGCTGGATGGGTAAAATCAACGAGCCTGGATCGTGCAAGTGTTGGTAAAACGGCTCCGACAATATCGCATTCCTGCCAACGATGAATAATTGTGTCATGAATTGAAGACATGAAAAAATAAATCAATAATAAGTTACGCCTTTCTGAATGAGCGCTGCAAGTCCTTTTCTTGGGTCATCAACCTCATCACCAAGTCATTTGGCAGAACCTCAAAGGTATTTCCGTATGGTCTTTGAACCTGCGACCTATATGCTACTTCTTACACCTTGGTCGTCTGGGATTTCATCGGAGATTGGGATCGCTTCGTACACACCATCGGAGAAGCAACTCAAAGTGAAACTACTTGAAGAAAACGATGATTAAACCATATTAGTCCCCGCAGTTGTCCTTTGTTTGGCAATAAAGATTTTCTTTTTTTAATTTATAAATTCTTATTTTTATCTTTGTGTATAAATATCAATGACTGTATTTATGCGGCTGAAGGAAAAGGATTCTTTTAAGTTATGGTTAAGTCGTTAGCTAGTTAAGAGATGCTGCTATTTTATCAACAATTTATTATTCACGGGATATTCAAATTTAATTTGGGTACAGCCGTATAGCATTGTGATTTTTTTTAAAACACCGACAAAAACGCCAATAAATAACTTTTCATTTGTTTTATTTTAAAGAAAAAAAAATAAGGAATAAAAAAACAAGCATTCATTTTAATTTATTCGGAAAAAAACTAAAAAAAACCGTTTCGAAATACTAGACTAATAACAAGAACAACTTAAAGAGAACGCGGAACAACTTTCTGCAGCACAAGCCCCCTAGCGCAAACGCAATGTCTATATATACCCAAGAAAGACTAGTGAAAGTGTGTGTCAGGATGGCCGAGCGGTCCAAGGCGCTGCGTTCAGGTCGCAGTCCAGTTCTCTGGGCGTGGGTTCAAATCCCACTTCTGACAATTCTTTTTTTTATATTTCTTCTTACGCTGGCGCAAAATTGTTTATTTTTATTTTTTTAAAGTAAATTCATTTTTGAGGTGTTATGATTTGAAACCTGTAATAAATGATATTATGATAAAAGGATGATATAATGAACTAATGTAGAACAAAATTGTAGCGGTAATTTTACAAAATATTAAGCAATTACACATAGAAGAATTAAACTAGTGGATTAATACTAATGGATTAATATCCGAATAAAAACTAGTTATAGAATAATTCCGTAAATTCATATACAATTATCAGTTTATTAATATTTGTAAGCCAAATAAATATGTACTATGTTCGTAATCACATAATCACAAAATATACGTAATATTTCAAGTCAAATATAGGCTTATAGGGCATATTTGTTATCGGTTCTCTTATTTAGGATATTAAAAGGTCTTACAGAAGGGAAGAAGGGTGGTATTAATTATTATTAGGCCCGGAAGTAAAGTTGTCTGTATTTGACTGAACAAGAAAAATAGCAGGCGACGATAATAGGGCTGCTCCGGCTACTGCGTTCGGTTTTATTTTCTCTTGCGAACCATTAGTTATATTTAGATGAACAACTTCGTCTTTGTTCGTAAATTTCTTATTGTGCCAGAAGATCATCAATTGCCTAACTAAGCTCTCCATAAATTGCACCATAGTCAAAGCTAAAAAAATGCGCATAGAAATTTGAAAATAATTCACAACTTTATTTACTGCGCATTTTTAAAAGAAAGTAATTTAAATAATAAAAAGTACCTGAAGCTCCAAGAAGGAGACCAAGTGTTCCACCAATGTCACAGAGTAGTGAAATTACGCTGTAGGCGAATTCCTCTTTGATCTCTTCATATGTCATATCAGCGAAGAAAACCTAATATTAAGTTGTCAATATAATAAATTCAAACTGGGGAAGAAAAATCATAAACATTGGAAAACTCCACCAATTTTAATCAAAGGGGTATCATATTTTTTTTGCACAGAGTCGTACTTGATACTGTGCGCAGTCATCGTTACGAGTATAAGAGTCAGTATAGGTTTCATAGATAGATTGGGAACAGCTGACGAGACCACATTGACAGGCAGCCGGATTCCAATCCCTCCCGTCCCAAAGAAGATCCTTTTGGACGTCCTCGGCCGTTTGAAGTTGTTTAGAGCTGTTGCAATAAGGAACAGTCTCCGACAGTTTTTTATCCAAATCCATGTAAGGCATTCTATACATCCGCCAAATTTATATTAATTTTCTAAAATATTTAATTGATTGAGAATAAAACAACCGGCATCCGATTTTATCGATAACGGTGCGCTGGAAGCAAAGACTAACGCAGCGTGATATAGTTTTGGTTCGATCGTTCGTACAGCTTCTAGATTCATCTTGATGATCTACTGATGATAGTGATCCAATGTTCTCCTCTCGAAACTCTCTTAGTGATAGAGCGATATCTTTGGTCCACCCCTTTTGCAAGTAGTAACTGTGGGTCAAGGATTGAATGTCCGTCGTCGCATAAGGATCGCTTATCATCAAGTAAAATTTATCAAGATATTTTCTGAGTTGCTGGCTCTCCTTATTAGTCTGGTTACTTTTTCCAGCTTTAAAACCTACACAAAAAAAGGAATAAATGAAATCCTGTCTTTTGTTACCTAAATGATGTGATCTAACATAGGGTAATGGAGAAGCCGTAAAACGTTCCAGCTTTGGTGACGGGCTCTCCTCGGTATAGAAGGCATTGTCCAAGGACAGTAAACATCAATTCAGGTTTAGAGCAAACGGATTTGGCTTGTTGGCACTTTAGTTTAAAAGAAAATTTAATTATACTTAATTTTGTTTAGCCGTTGTATCATAGACTACCTCAGTAATTTCTTCATTTAAATCCCAACCAGTTTTACTCCAAAGCGTACGGACGTCGTAGATATCAGCCAATCGGTACATGGCAGTTAAAAGATCTTCATCTTTATCTGAAAGTTCGTCCGCTGGAAAATGAAATTTGTACAACTGGCGTAATTTAGTGGGATTCAAATGTGTCGTATCCCTGGTCCTTGTTTTTTTTTTTTCAAAAATAAATGGATATAATATTGTATGAAACTTTAGATTCTTGATTAAAAGAATTTTTAGTATAGTTTTAGATAGAAATATATTGGCTGGTAAAAAAGAAACTAACAGAGTGTCACGGTAAGGGCAAATTGTCACTGAAGGAAATAGCAGAGAATCGTTGCGGATGTTACGGACGCTCGTAGAGACTGGCCAAGACTTTATAATTAATGAATTGCAATATATAGTAAGATGCATAAAATATATTAAGATGTAATATATACTAAATAATAGTTCAAGCGTTCACGGGACTGGAGCACCATCAAGGAGAAGCAGGTCAACAAAATCAGCAACCAAATTATTCTCCTATAGTTAATGAAGTCACATATTGTTATCGGAGACTTTAAAATGTATAATGTTCGCTTATTCACCGCAGAGGATAAGCTGTGTTGTCTAAAACCGTCTTTAATCCAGTGATCCCAACGTCTTTCCAAATAGACGATGAATATTTCATTTCTGCTGTCGTCACTGTTTGCACTTGGTGATGTTCATCCATGATTATGCTGTTCTTCCGTAAAATTGCCTCACCAACGGCGGTAGAAAATAATGAAGGACGTCGGGGATCAAATCCAGTTTGCATTTCCTTCCAAGCAGCTCTAGTCATCCTTACTATGATATAATATGTGTTAACTAAAAGTAAACAAAAATTGTTTTTTCGGACTATATAATAGTTCTTAATTTTTATAGAAACTAGCTAGTCAGTCACCAAGAAGCTCATCGCCAGAGTGGATCAGGATCGGACTACGTCTAAAAAGTTTTAGGAGAAAATGTAAGGGTGAGCACCAAAAAATGGGTGACTGTTGTGTGTATATCGTTAAGAGCTTGAGAGATGGGAGCAGCCACCATACTTTTCACCCAGCAATGTATTGTCAAATGGTATGCAAATAGTTACATTCTAGGCACACCCTCTTTCCCTACTAGTGTCCGCTGTTGTCCGCCTATTCCGTGAGAAAGAAAATGCACAATTATATTCTTTGATCATGAATGTATTATGACGATACACTCGTCCTCTCTGAGTTGTCCTTATTATAGTACGTTTAAACATCAATACGGTATTATGCAAATAGTGGAACTATGGATTTTGCGCATTATGCGCTAGAATCGAATTGAGTAAGAATCCTAGTCGAAAAAAGGAGAATTATTAACTGAAGAGGTCTGAAGTGTGGCCCACCAGACAATAACTACCAGCTTGCATAACATAAAACAATATTATTTAATGAGTCTATGTATGCGTCTTATTTATATAAAAGGTATCAATAGAAGATTAAGTCGTCGCATCAAACTTTATTTGAGTATGACCTATTTACATAGCATCAATAATCATATCCCACAACATCTCCTCCGTAATCGTAAGCGCCAAACCCACCATCATAGTCCCCATAATCATCATAATATGAAGCCACCATCAGAATAGTCATATACAACATCTGCTCCGTAATATCCACCATATCCTCCACCATATCTTCCACCATATCTTCCACCATATCCTCCACCGTATCCTCCACGATAATAACCACCGTAAGCGAATGGAGCGTAAAGATAGGGCCACAAACCCAAAAGTGAAACTGTGATATGGAGGACGACGATAACCTATGGCGTAAGCGTTGACTCCTTGCTGACGGTTTCTTCAGCCTGTCTGTTTTCTCAAGTCATTTCCTTACAAGTGGAATTTTCATTACCCCGTCGGTTGGGAGAGATGCAGCATCGGAATTAGCAGCCAACATCAACAGCAAAAACGTGAAAATAAAGATGATGGAATTAAGATCGCATCTATATTTCAATAATTTACTTTAAATGATTTAACATATTTTTTGGTGTAAAAGTATATTATTTCTTACGGTCGTAAAAACTATGTGGTTTCTCTTAAGAGATTTCGGCAATACTGAGCGCGATCTATACGTGTAGCTCAAATTCAAGAAAAGATAAGAGGAAAAATACGTATGAAATCGTTTGTTGAAAATTCCTTGGGGACATGATGAGGAATTTTCGATTTTAAGAAAATGCTGTTGAAATATTTTTGAAAAAAAATGAGCCAGATATTATCCAGCACGGAGTGGCGTGTTATTTATATGTATGCGTCACTCCTGACTGCACTGTACACCAAGGCCTAATCAATTATACGAACAATAAAGCATGAAATAAGTAGGAGCATAAAAAGGTGCTTTTGTATCCTTTATGCAGCAGTTTTTAAAATATTTTCTTGAAAATAAGTCATGATCACAGCAAATTACGGTATTTAAGATCTCTAAATTCAAAGTACGTAGTATACCATAGAGATTATAAAAAAAAATTCATACCCGTCTTAAAATCAGTCAACACTAACTAATATCTGATCAAATGAAATGTATTATTGTATCACCCATTCCAACACGTACAGAAAATTTTATTTTCAGTAAAGATATGGGTCGACAATAACCACGGGAGGAGGCGGATGATGATAAACATCTACAACGATGTCATCATAGAGCGGTTCATCGTAATACATCACTTGACGAGGCTGACGAGAATGAACATCAACTGAATCGGGACGAGTATCTTGGTAAGGGCGCAATGGGAGGTCGAAGAAAGAGGGATCTTCTCGAAAGGTTGGTGCGCAATGATAGTGAGGAAATCCGATCATTGCGATGAGCAAAAAGGCCACAAGAATTTTATTCTAGGATGACGAAAAAGGGATCAGTAATTAGGTTGCTGTGAGAAAAAGATTGATGTTCAACATACCATTCCGAGCTCCATGAAGGGAATGTGAGGTATAACTAGAGTCGGAATACATTTAACCATTTTGTACGTTTCCTTGTCGACCGAAAACGTTACGAGTGAAAGGTTTTTTTTTCTGGGAAAGTTTATTGCAATACATTTTCTGTGAATTGCATGTGAGTAATGAAACATTTACATGGACGGAGGGAAAGAGAAGGGGTTGAGACCGACATTCTCGCAATACAACTGCTTGATGGCATCTTTATCATCAGATTTTACTATGCGCGCCTTCTCCTTTTCTTCTGCTGACCATTCTGTTCGGCGCTAAAAATAGAGATCAATTAATTAAGTTAACTAGTTGTGAATTTCAATTATTATTACCCTGTCCCTGAGGTGCCGATTTTTGCTATCACGATCTTCTCTTTTGGCATTAGGAGCTTTAACCGTCGCAGAAACCAGAATTTGGGAAGCACTGGTGGATTGGTTGATTGTCGTTTGCAATTTATCCCACATTTGGTATAACTTTGAGGCGCTAGGTGGATCTAGCTGCTTGGGAATGCGACCCTGAACATTAATTTTGAAAAAAGTTAAAATTATATTTACAAAATAAAAAAATAAATGTAACTTACATCCATCAAAGTAGCTATGTAGAGGTAGATGGCTTTGTAATCAACACCAACACAATCAGCTGGGTTGGGGTGCTCTTCAAAATTGGCAATCAGTTCAGGGATGAGTGATGGAGCCCATTCAAGCCTTTGGACATCTATAACTTCTCTCACAAGCAAGATCCACTGCTCTATATTACTTGGATTCATGAGAACTCTTCTGTTGCTCCTGGAAAGAAGAAATAAATCAGAATTATACACATCAAATGTTTAATAGTAAACTTTTCTTACTTGTTGAGGCCCATCCATTCTTCACTAAAATCTTCAGCCTGAGATTTGTACCAGTTGCAGAATTCCGTAAAAAAGGCCTTAATTGTGCACTCAGAAAAGTTTGGCAACACCTCTTCACAGAGGCCTGCATAATCTCCATCAAATCCATTCTTTTGAAGGTGGTCCACTAACTTGGTCAAGATGTCTAAGGTCCACAGATTTGACTTTGTCAGCAGCTTAGTTTCAGTTTTGTTGCTCGGTGTTCCAATTGCCTCATTTTTGGAAATTGAAGCTGTCATCATAGATGACCCATGGTCGATTGAGGATCGTCGCCGCTTCACACTTCGCTTCTCTTTGACTGATGGAGTTGTGACTAGACCTGTAGAAGCTTCTTCTGGGTGTTTATCCTTTTGATTGCTTTCCATAACTGAGCTCGACAGCTTGTGAATGAAATGTAGTTTAAGTTCAAAAGCAAACGCGTTTAGAAGAGCCTGGCTGTTGGGAGTGAAACGTAATCAGTAATCACGCTCAGATTCACGACGAACACTTAATTTTTACTGTAGTATGATTTTAAAAATCGGGAAATTGGCCAAGATACAAGTGGATCACATAATCACATTAGAAGACTAGCAGACAGTCCGGTAGGGCAAGGCGGCGATATAACTGCCTAACTGGTGTGCGTTAATCGATTTTAACTTTTTGAACCTATACAGTGAATCAGTGATCCTAAATAACTATTCACTAAATGTCTAAATTCATCGGTTATACGGTCTTTTATTATTATTTATTGTTTGAATGCCTCATCAGTGGTGAAATAATATATAATTAGCTATCTAAAATAAAAAGCTAAGACGAAGGAGTATATAAATAGGGACAAAACTAGGACATTATCCTTCTTATTGGCTGCTCGGCTGTTCGCCCAGCTCTTATTCCATATTCTGTTAATTTTGTTTTACCGAAAGGCTGTATTACATAGCTTTTTATATATCTTTTCGGTTAGTTCCTCTATGTTTCTTCAGTAGTTCAGTGATAAGTCAATATTTTTTGGTATGCTGCTTAGATGTATTTCCCAAATCACCACTAATTAATCAAATTATACATTTCACAATATTAACCATAACATATTTTGCTTGGCAAGTACAATGCCCATATTGGAGGGAAGTTTTCAAATATACATCTACCATTTGAGCTGACCACCACAATGAGCATTAAGCCATAATAAAATTCGTTTACAATGAAAATTTCTGACGTCTTTTAATATTAGGCGGTCTCAAACGGTCCATTGTAGTTGTTTTTAGCGACACATCCCTGTAACAATATTAAATACAAAATTACAAAAGAAAATAATTATTTAAAATCAATAGATTGATTCTGTTGATGAGGAAATGTATGATAAAGACTAATCGGCGGACGCGGGCCTCCTATTCGTCAGGACTTTTACGATAAAAACCGCGAACTTTTTTCAAAATAAAAAAAAAGGCTAGATTTCTAAGAAAAAATTTTAGGGCCTGGAAATAAAGTATTACACCATTACACCATAAGTATTACACCATTCGACGCAGAATTCAAAGCTTAATCAAAAAGCGCAAGTCCGCTCTTTAGATGATTGACTCTTTTAGATGATGAGACAATTGCGGTTAAAGTTGTGTTATCACCAATTTACCATTTTTTCACTATTAAATCAAGATTTGAATTCGACGTCGAATGGTGTAAGTAATTTAATTTGAGATCGTATAGATTTTATCGCAAGCATCTAGTCTTTAGTTTGTAGTATTATTATATAATAAACCAAAAATGAAAATCTTACATTTTTCAGTAGAGATTCGATTAAACACACCATTTCCTTGAGTTGAGGAAGATATTCATTCATTCTTTTACTTATTAAATTTTGTATGTCCAGAACAGGTTTATTATTTAGTATACGCTCCATCGTGATAGTTGCGAATGCTGCCGATAAATATAAAATAATATTAGCGCTTGAGAAAAAAGGGGAAAAAAGCAATGAATGGGACTGGGAGAAATTTTATTATGTTTTATTATCAGTTTAGAGGGAGTTAAAAATTAGACGTAATTCCTACTAGAAACCTAGTAAATACCATGTGTGCTATAAATAACTTATAAACTAATATTTTGACCACGCCTGTATGATTTAACCCAAAAAAAGAATAGCAGGCCTACTTTTGAAAATAGTTGTTTCACTCTCGGTCATAATGTATTTCGTGCGATGCTTTATGCACCAGCCGTAACTATATCGAGCGCCGTCTTTCTCGTACTCTTTCAGCTCTGACTGGTTAATCATTGCTACCATCTCATCTTGACTGTTATCATTATTGATAGCTGGGTTTCGATTGGTTTCGCTCCTATTACTCTATAGATGCACGAAAATAAGAAAAATGAGAAAAATCAAGGTACCTTAGAAAATCAATCGTCTAATAATATTATAAATTTCAAAGAATAATGAGAATAAAACATTCAATTACTTGAAAAACTTTTGCTGGTAAAGTGTAAGTGCTACTCTCGTTATTCAGGATAAAACACTGCATGATCTTTACCTATATAGCCATATACAAATCAAAAGACATAATGCTGTAATTATATTGCGCTATAATCTAAAACTTACAGGTGATCAACTTCGTGAATTATTAACAAATTATAGGTTATACGAAGGTATGCGGTTACCTCTTTCATGGCAAGAACAAAACCTTCCGGTGGGGTTTCATCTTCAAAAAAGTCTGGTTGATCATCTGCATGCTGCATCATTTTGCTCTGCCCGCGTCTCAGCTTGCTCGCATTCTCTCATCATATGGTTCATCATTTTCCGTTGATCAGTTGGTTAGGCAATTAAACTAAAATTTGGTTACAAGAAAAACACAATGAGCCTTTTTTTAACTAGCATTTTTGAATAAATAATTAAACAGCATACCAAAGTTTCAGCTGCCATATTTTTCACTTGTGCCAGATTCAAGCCTATATATACAAGAAATAAAAATTAATTGATGGTTTTATTATTTTTTATTATTTCAATGCAGATAACATTATCTTATATTAGTGAGTACAATGAATAACCTATTGGATATTGAATAACTTATACCATCGATGTGACGGTTCTCAAAGTCGACCATAGGTAAAATTGACTTCAACATTTTCTGCATGCTCTCCAAAAACGGCACTTTACTTACTGCGGATGTGAATTGTAAGCCTTCTATACATATAGATGGAAAATAAGAATATTACAAAAACACTATATATTCCACATACTATTCCGAGATTTGCATATTTTGCATCTAGCATTAAAAAACATGTTATAGGAAGTCGTATTTCAACTCACTTGCTGGAGGTTTAGTCCTTGATGCCTTCGGCGCTACACTTTTCTGTATGAACAATTATAACATTACAACAACGCTAATATCGTTTGATGAACAGCTAACTAAAAGATTAAGAATTCCGAATATGCTGGCGTTGTCATTCTCCGCAAAGACGTCAAGAATACAATCGTACTATTTTATCGACTTATTATTTATATTTAATGGCGTTTTAGCCATAGTAGCTTCGCTTTATAAGATAATGGGTATAACTTAGAAGGAACCTGACACATTTCAATAGACAATAAGGCATAAGCTAAGCGTTCACAAGATTATGAAATTTATAGCCACGTCAGCTGAGTGAACAAAATCCACGGAAAAAGATCCCATACTTTATTGAAATTAGCTGGAGCTATTAATTTAACAAAGTTCAACACAAAATAGAACAATTACTATATATTTATAGTTTACGATGACTACAGACGATTGCTGATTTCTCTACCACCGCTGTATTTATTACTGAAATGGTAATAATGTGTCGATAAATTTCTTATGCAAGCCTTGCGTGAATCAACTATGAAACTTAATTAGAATTTTAAAAAAAAGAGCGTACCAAATTCATAACAGATATGACGGAAATCAATAAAATGATTGCAAGCTTCATTTTCTTTTCTTTTTCTCCGACAGAACTTGTTTTTGGCTATGAAATTGTCAAACTGGCGTTATTCCGGAGTTCGGTTTAAATTTTAGGTATTGGGAAAAGAATGCGCACAGTCTATCAACTGTTACCGTTGATATACGTGGCAGAATTGTAGTGCGAGACAATTATTATTTGATACAATAGCTTACATCCTATGAAACGTTTCTATCTAAAATTAGAAACATATAGGATTCAAAATCATATAGATTTTATTACCATCGATGTTATACTACATGTTTCGTTCGGACTAACGACTAGGGGCACCGTAACAAAGGGCAATCTAAACGTATTTCACGCAATACAATAAAATTATTTAAAATAAAGCCATACAAAAGAATTCAAATCTTTAAATAAAAATTAAGCCGACTTTAAGAATTTTTGTTCCTTTCCGATTCCGGAATCAGTACTGGCCACCGCCGTGACGGGTGGCGACGTAGCTGTCACCATAAGTTTCGCGGAATTTGTTGGGCAAAGTAGGGGGATCGAAGAGAGACTTTAGCGTTGTATCGCAGTCCCGCAATGTCCACTTCATATTGGCCGCTTGTGATGTAATCTGGCGTCAGCCGGTTTATTGTTTTAGACACATCCGTGTTCTGAATGTAACCCAAGCACACCTTGAAAAAAAAAGCGACAAATAATAATTTGAATGCGTTCGACGATTATATCCGACTATACTTGTCGGTTGAGTGTATATCCGTAACCAGCTGTAGTGACCATTCCAGCAAACTCTCCATTACGGAAAATAGGCTCTCCGCCCCACGGCCAAGGATCGATTTCGGGATCGTGATCGTCCAGCTGGAACTGGACATACCTAGTAACAACATTAAATAAGTATATAAATATGAAAATATTGAACCTCAAATCAATAATTTATTACATTTTCTGGACTCCTTCTTGTTTTTGTTTGAGAAGAGCTTCCCGTCCAATGAAATCGATATCACTGTTGAGTTTCACTCGAAATCCTCGGCCGCATTCCAGTGGTGTCGTTGAGGCATCAATGTCTTGGCCCCAGTAGGCATAGAAGCGCTCCACACGAAGGCTTCTCGTGGCGTAATAACCAGCATGTTGAATAGCGTACTTTCGCCCGTGCTCCATAATCTTGTCGTAAACGTGGAGGGCCGCTTCATTCGGGATGTAAAGAACCCATCCCATCTCACCTGTGTGAGTCAGATTCATAGCCCGGATTCCAGAAGCGGAACCCACCTCAATTTCTTTAACAGTGAAGAATGGGAAGGATTTGGGGCTAAGATCCGTCTCTGTAAGCTCTGTGAGGACTGCTCGAGATAAAGGACCCATCACGCAAAGGGCTGTGTAAAGGGAAGTCACATCTGACATATTGATCCCACTGCCTGTACCCCCAGCGCCAGTCCGGTTATTGAAATTGTGCAACTGTCTGCGCAACCAAGCCTGGCATCGCCTTTAAAAACAGATTTAGAAAATCAAAATTCGATGGATAAAAATATGATTTATTTTACGTTTGCTGGATGATTGGAGCAATCATCATGTAGTGATTATCCGATAGACGGGCCAGGGAACAGTCGGACTCGTAGCCTCCTTTCTCGTTATGCATGCCAGTGTGAAGAATAGCTCCAACGGGGACGTCCACATCGTTAGAGCAAACATACTGAAGAAAATCTACTACTTCCGTACCCGACGGAGAAGAGCCCGTCAAGTCCAGTTTAGTAAAAGACGAATAGTCGGCTAAAGCAACAGATTCCCGACATGCCCGATACTCGGTTCGGACGCACTCGAACCAATGCGGTTTCATAAAAGTATTGGTATAAGCTACTCTATAGGGAGCATCAACGTTCTGACTTGACGCTGAGGAAGACGATGTCGAACCGATCAGGTCCTCCAAATCGGAATCCTTTTATAAAACAGTATAAGATTATATGATTTTATTATTTTTAAAAAGGATAGAATACCTGATAGGGTTTTGGTTCGTAGTAAGCGGCCCGTTCATATCCCATAGTCTGGGAGAAGACTGCACCCGCCGCTTTGAGTCGAGGGAAGACTGGTGAGACGCGGAGGACGGCGACCCGTTTTGAATTCAGTAAACGGGTAAGGCAGCCGGTAGTGAACGCCAGGGACCTCTTTCATCCGCTCCAAGAGAAACTGGCGATTGTTGTGCAAGGGAACGAATCGCTGAACGTCCAACTCGTTGAGGGGGGATGGCTGTTTTCCAGTGACTATCCATTCGGAGAGATGGGCAGCCACTCCTCCAGCAGAAGCAATTCCCAGAGATTTCATTCCAGTGGCTATGAAATAATTGTCCACTTCAGAGGCTTCTCCAAGGACCCATTTACAGTCCGGAGAGAATGCTTCTGGGCCGTTGCAGAGCTTGTCGAGCACAGCATGACCCATTTTAGGTATCCGGTGAAGGATTTCATCGAATAATGGAGCAAATTCGTCCCAATCCACCTTTAGAATGCGATAAATTAGCTAAGTTAATTGTAAAGAATATCCAAGACTGAAAACCTCAAGTTGACTGTCGTCAATAGACATTGGAAGAGCACCGTCTTCGAAGACGGGTCTTGACTGAGTTTCAAATCCACCGGCCATGTAGCACCCATCCTTAATACGGATAAATGTATGACTATCCAGATCTCGAATGACTGGCATATTCTCGTCAATCCCTTCCACGGGTTTGGTGTGTAGATAGTAGTGCTCTACAGCTTGGACGGGTACCTAATTGGATATTAAAAATTTATAAAAAGTAAACTATAATTTAGAAAAGTATGTCAACCTTGACTTGGGGCTGAGTCTTTTTGCCCAGAGATCGGGCCCAGAATCCGGCGCAATTGACAAAATAATCGCACTTGATAGTGCCACGATCTGTCTCGACGGCGGCAACTCTATTTTGGTTGGTGAGAATCCGATTGACTTGAATACCCTCGAACATTTGAACACCCATCTCAGCAGCCATATCAACCAATCCAACGCATATTGCATGAGGGTCTGCCACTGCATCGATAGGGATCCATAAACCTCCTTGGAGGTCGTCCGTACGGATGTAAGGATACTTTCGCCCTATTTCCTCTGGACTCATCAAGTAGCACTCGATATTTCGGCATATTGAATGCGATTTCATCCGCCTGAAAACGATGTAGAATCAATAAAATATCAATAAACTGGAAAATCATTAATTATACCTTAGATGAGTGAGCCTGTCTCTAGGTTCTAGCAAGCAAAAGGCTACCACACTGCTTAAAACCAGTCGGTCGTCCTTGACGCGCAAGTTCCCCATAGAGCCTCATACTTTCTTCCGTGATCCGGCTTTCCGCCGGTGTTGGCTTGTACATCCCAATGAGACCAGACATATGCCATGGAGTTCCTTGCTGACCAATCTTGCCTTGGTCCAGTATGAGAGTGTCTTTGCCCCATCCTTGCTGAGCCAGATAGTAGCCCAATGCTGCTCCTTGTACGCCTCCACCACATATCACAACCTATGTTTTGACGGAGGAGAAAAAGAAAATATTTTCACTTAAAATTAGAAAAGGAAAGTGTCACTACCCCGATTCAAATAATAACTAATTTGGTCTGCACAAGATGTGTGTGAATTTTAGATGCAAGGAATACCAAGATAGATTTCAGATTTACGAATTTTAAATAGAGAAGTCGCTTAAGTTGAACGTACCTTTGCATGAGTCGGTAAGACCTCAGGGACGGCTGTAGTTAAGCAGCGATGAAAAGTCGCATCCCAAAACGGAAAGCTGCGCATCAAAACAGTCCGCATCGTGATCTCCTTTCTTTATATAAATATAGATTTTCAAATGGACGCCATGAATTCTTTTGCAGGAAAAACACTTCTATTTCTTTTTACCGTCGGCTTACGTTACAACAACGACCGACGACGAGTTTGTTTACATCGGAAGCATCGTCTGCTAAATTCCTATTATACAACGATGCCATTTGATGTAATATTAGGATTTTTGATAGAATCACTAGAATTCTGAATCAAAATCCATCATATTCTGATATTATACATTTTCTTTATATAATCTAATTTGAAAATTGAATGAAAATCCTTCATTTCCATATCACGAATTTCATAAATTTTTAACGTTGAATTATAATCTCAATAGGCATCCCTGGACCAATCTGATCTAGGGATGTAAATACGACACGATCCTGTGATTGCCACTGAATAATCGTTGAGATAATTTTCTCCGTCTCGTGATTGTTGGTTACGTGTTCCCTCTGTTCTACTTTAATTCATTAGCATGGCCGTCTGCGTGAGTGCATTCCGGCATACTTTGCCCCGTTTACTCAGTCTTCGCACAAGTTTGACACCTTCAACCCGAAATTGGAGAGCATTTAGCTCGACCGTCGTTTTGGCCGGTTAGATCACATTTTCAAAACTTTTACTTTCCCTCTTTAATTTACGCTCGATACACTCAGGCCGTCGTTTCACGGAGCAGCACGAATGGGTTGAAGTCCACAGTGGAGTCGGCACTGTAGGTGTGACGGATTATGCACAGAAAGCCCTTGGTGATGTTGTCTTTGCACAGCTCCCTGAGCCTGGCACCGAACTCAAACAGATGGGTAAACAACAAGTCTTAAGAATTCCTAATACAATTTCTTAATGAGATTTTCTTTCAGATGAATGTGGAGCTCTAGAGAGTGTTAAGGCTGCTAGTGAGCTTTATTGTCCTGTTAGTGGCACAGTGACTGAAAAGAATGCAGCTGTTGAAGAGACACCAGCCCTGATCAACCAGTCTGCTTATGAGAAGGGCTGGCTCTTCAAGATTCGCCTTTCATCTCCTGAAGAAGTGGATGCACTCATGGATGAGGCTGGTTATGAGAATCATCTCAAGAGTACTGAACACTGAGATAATATGGCCCATGTGCAAATGGCAATGAAGTAGATTATTTTTGTTGAAATTGAGATTTTTTTATAGCACACTGTTGGGTTTTGATGAATTCCACAAATAAATCTATATTTCATGGCTTTGTTGAACTTTTTTATTTTATTTATTGATTTCCCTAACAATTGTTATTAAGGATTAAGGGCTTATTACAAAGGTGATGAGATAATACATTGAGATTCTATTTTTCGTTCGAGTCTAAAAAACAACAAATTAAAACAAGAATGATAATACTTGGTATGGAGGGCGCCGATTCGGTAACGTGTGATGATTACTAATATAATATTTTGTAGAAAATACTTCAGTTTTGCCAGCCATTACCAAATCCATATTCAGAATCAGAATCTTTATCCTGATCCTCCTGATTCTGATGTTGGACTTGATGGAGAGGTCCAGCCATGCTAAAAGACGTACTATGAGTATGATGAATAAGAGTAGGGCCGCTAATGAGAGGCGTATTAGCTGGCCAATCTTTAGGCCGCTTCTTTTTGGCAGGTGCCGGTTGTTTTCCACCCGGCGGAGGCATCATTTGGCTTTCCTGTTTCATCATTAGCAGAAAAGTGATCAAACTTTATAAATAAATTTTAAAATAATATTTATAGAATTACTGAAATGGGCAGGTTATCGACGGATCCCCATTGTTTTCCACCAATAATTTCCATCATCTTGGCAGAGGATGATGAAGCGGAAGATCCGGCAGAGGTCAACAAGTTATTAAAGGCTTCTGTAGTCTTTTTAACGCGAACATTGAGAGAACCAATTCGTAGGAAAGCTGCTGAGGCTGAGCCAGATGACACGCTATTAGCCATCGCAGCTGCTTCTTTTTCTGAATTTGTACAAATTAATAAATTAGTAAGTGACATGATAAAATATGAAGAGGCGATGTTACAAACAAGTATAGAGTTAGTTTCTAAATTGACAAACAAACAGAATAGACGAACAACACACACAGTGGGAACAAATAGTTTTGTTTTACCTGCTGCTAGATTGCGTTTGGCTGTAATCTCTGTAATACAAAGAGAAAGACAAAAAAGGAATAATAGAGATAGAGAGTTTTTTTTCTTTGTACACAACACTATCACTGAAGAAGGTCTAATAAACATACCACCAGAGAAGAGATACAAAAACCCAACTAAATCGTCCACGATGTGGCATACAGTCAGCTTCGTAGAAAGAAAAGGCTCAAAACCCAAAATGAAGTTAAATCATGCGTTTATTATTATTTAAAATGATGAAAATTAGGATTAGCGAACATGCATCCATATTAAGCCATGCAGTTAATCTCAATAATACAAGTGGAAAAGCTCCACTGAATTTGTTAAGTAGTATTGTTAACGAAAGCGGAAGCGGAATTGGCCCGACGGCGAACACTCGGTCTCAATTCGCGGAGAAACTGTCCGCCGGTAGGCACCGAGCTGAGGGCAGAGTGACTGACGGGCCTGGAAGGCAACGTCGTCGAGCTCCCCGCCTCGTCTCTCATCACGAAAGACTCGGGTTGAGTGTTATTCAGTTTGAAGAGGCTGTTGCGGATGCTCGAGTAAATGCCACCGCCTCTTTCGAAAGAAGAAGGACCGGAAGAGAATTTATTTGGCCGTCCGGAATACTCACTGCGGAAAGTGTCGGAAGAGATGACAGAATCCCGGCGAGGTAAATACTGATAAGGTTTCTTTCCACTATAATCTCTTAAATTTGAATCAGCTCCTATGGAGTAATTCAATTTTTTGTTTCACGTATAACTCGATTTATTAAATTCATTTTACCATAGGTTTTGATCAATAGGTCGAAAACTTCTTCGTGACCTTGCTGGGCAGAGATGTGAAGAGGTGTGCACCCCTTTTTGATCAATAACGAAAAATTATAATCCACTTTCTTTACTATTATTAATTAACAGGTAACTTACAGCGTTCTGTAAATAATATTCATAAAATAAAACATTAATGATTTTCATGAAAAAAAATGTTACTTGTCACAATTAAGATACCGTTTTGGCGTTAACGTCCGCTTTATAGGTGCCGGCAAGCATTTTAACCAAAGCGTCATTCCCGTGTTTGGCCGCCCAGTGAAGTCCAGTCTATAGAAATAAGAATTCAGAGCAATGTAAAAGTGAACACCTCATTTTTCATCATTTTCTCCGCATACATCTCTTTTAAAAAATGTTATTTGTAAAAAGAAAGCAAGTTAATTTGGAAAAATCTTCCCCTAGAAACCTAAATATTTTAAACAAACCGAAAGATGGCGTGGATAGAACCCCATTCCTAATTTTACTCTCTTTTCAAAAATCAACAAAAACAGGTTTCTCTCTAAAAAGAAAATACTTGCGCTACTGGTTCCTTATGTATTCCACTTTTTTCAAATAGATAAATAAAAGAGGTCTTTTTGAAACATCGTAATTCCTACACGGATCGTTACACCTATTTCACACCTCTCTTTTCTATAGTCCGTGTAATTTTTTTGAAAAGAGAAAATATACTTACATACTAAAGAGGACCAGATGACGACGACGGTTGACATGAAAGAAAGAGAGAAAAAAATCCAT
Organism: Chydorus sphaericus; assembly: GCA_030141595.1. NCBI lineage: Eukaryota > Metazoa > Arthropoda > Branchiopoda > Diplostraca > Chydoridae > Chydorus > Chydorus sphaericus. The sequence continues at coordinate 8,614,199 of CM057935.1, forward strand.
AAAATACTGAAAATAAATAAAGACTGGCGTAATAAACAGCTCACTTACGCCCTGCTCGCGCGTGTAAAGGTACGGCAAGGATGTTCCACAGAGCAGCAGCACATGTTTGAAGAAAATAACGTGAACGACCGTGAGAATCAAACAAAAACAAAAATGTATAACAATAATAACGACGTGTGTCGTTGTCGGTCATTAGTCGACCATTTCCCTCTCTTTTCTTTTTAAAAAAATGAATAGGGGCTTAATTTTCAAGAAGCCTCGTTGTCGTAAATCTAGTCTTACCGTTACGAAATCCTGTGGACAGCCAGCGTAGTACATGTGTAAAAGAAAAAAAAGAAAGAAAAGTACATTGTGATTAGAGTTACGGATGTGTGTAATCATCGCTCGTGTCTTTCTTAAACAGACTAGAGTTATTACATTCATTTTTAAACAGTTTAAAAACTAATACTCATTATTAACTTAATCTTAAATAAATATGATCAAAACTTTCTAAAGATATATCTCGCATTGCGAAAGACATCTGTTGGTTTCATAAAATCTCGAAATTAATTCCCGTACTACTTTTGCATCCAACGTATTTTTTTTTTTATAATTTAAGTGCCAGCTTTTTTATATTTATATGAAAGGGGGTCCTCTTATTAGTCATGTGGAATAGAAATAAAATGAAATGTGTGAGGGGTTGTAAACCATGTAGAAAATATAGTAGAGAGGGGGAGTGATGAAAAAAAGTCCCTTTTTGATAATGTGAAAAGAAGGGGGGAAATATGAATCATCAGTCCTAATAGGCCTACAGTATAATAATCCAAGGCAATAAGAGAGAGGAGCAGCAAAATGGTTGTGTTAGGCCCCTATTAACACTTTTATCACTCCTATGGGCCTCGTAATAAAATTCAATATTGTTTCAATTTTTCAATTAGACATCATTTCCGAGATAAAGTTATTAATTCAAAATAGAATTAGAAATACAGACAGACAAACTTGAATATATTAAAGTTAGAGGAAAAACTATAGTTGAATATAAAAGAGGATAATCTATTCTAAACGGTAATACACCGAAAAAATATTCTCTTATGTATAATCTGGAAAGATAGTGGAAGATGTATTTATATATACATAAGAAAAGAATAGCTGCATCTATTTGATTGTTTTTATCGCCTTTCAATAGCCTATGATTACGGGGGTTGAAGAGGGGTTGGAAGATTTCGGGGCTATTTGGAACCCTCATCCTTCTTCAGTTGGAGCTCTTACGATGAAAAGAAAAACCCACTTGATTATAGACCTTCTTTCTTAAAGGCACTAAATCAATCAAAAAGGAAAGGAATGGCGGCAACCGTGCGCATACATTCATTTGCATATCTTCTAAACCTTTTTTTTTTCTTCTCTTCCTTTTTTTAAAAAAGTACACACACATTGTTTCCACTCGCGCGGAAAAACCGGAAACCAACCGACGATGATGATAATTTGCACTCATTATCATTATCTTTTGTTTCTTTCAAAGGGCGCCTTTGCCCCCCTCTTTACAGAGAGGCTGAGACAGTCTGATCCTCCATCAAAAAGTGCCGCTTATTCGTCTCATTTAGTTATATCCGTATCCTTTTTCACAATAAGCAGAAACACAAACACACACTTCTTTTATATTTATTTTTCTCGAGTTATTGATCGAGACCTTCTTCTTCCACCCCATTTAATGAACTTTGAGGGACCGGGGAGGAGACGAGTGGCGGCGCCAAACTCGGTTGACAGTCGTCTTATCAGCAGACGAACAAATGACTTGTCCTGCGCCCCCACCCCTACCAGATCTCTTTCGCAGACGGACAACACGTTAATGATTTCTCTCTGGGTTTCTTTCATATATATATTTTTTAAAATACACATATACAACCCTTTTGCTTATAAATTATATAGAAGGACATGTGTTGTATATGCATACGCAAATAATATTGCCTCTATGACAATAATAAGGTCGTAAAATCTCCTCGACCGCCATAGTGCATTTATATGGCGATATACTTGGATATCCGGCTTCTTCTCTTCGACAACAATAACACATGTATACGCAAAACATGCGAAACCATATACTAGTCGTCCCCTCCTCTGATTATGAGACACGGTAGTCATAAAAGAACAGCAGTTGGATGCCGGATTTCCACCCCGCCTATCAACACAAAAAATGCGCCCGAATCATTATTATATAACTTGCTCAACCCTTTTTTGTTATTGCGCAGATGCAGCATGATTTTACGATGTGCGGATATGCTAGGAAGGATGTTATATTACATCATCCTCATTGCACACATGTTGTTGTTCTTCTAAAAACCAACCCCCTTATGATCATAATATCAGGCGAAATGTTTGACATGGTGTACGACATCGACCTTTTTCTCAAAGTCTCAAGAAGATTGGCATCTTTCGCGGTTGTTGACGTTGGCAGAGTTTCCTTTTCAAATGATGGATCACCATCACGAAAAAGTATTTGTTTTGATTTTTTATCACGGTATAATCTTATCAAATATGGCCATCACACACAGCAAGGTGTCTCTGCCAAAATAAAGAATATACTTAAAATTCCAAACAAAAGACGAGTTTGAAGATGATGAAGGCCTATAGGCGCCACTGCTTCTTTAAGAAGGAGGAGCTCACCTCTGTTTGTGTGTTTTTCGGCTCTTTTTTTTTTCAAAAATCGATGAATGGAGGGACGGAAATGAGCAGCTTAAGCCTCTCTTTTTCTTCTAGTCTTAAAAAGGGGGATGTTACAAACGGCCGATGAGTGCCAAGGGAATGAATGGAAACTTTTTGACGTTTCCGGGCGACTTTCTGACCGAAACACGACGACGACGACGGATTTAAGTCTTGACTCGGAGAAATCACTTGGAAGAGTAGAAACCGGTTTTCTCACATGATGTAATCCGGCCTCACAACATATCTGTTTTAGGGAAAATGACGCATCAGAAATGCAAAAAGTTATGTGGTGTACGGTGACTTTGAGTGAAAGAAAAACGAGGCCTCGGCGGTCCAGCAAAATAGTGGCCGGCTCCAGTCTGGCGCCGTCACTAAGAAAATGACCCGCCCCCACATAACCCCTTTAAGCCCAAAAGCTTTGCGACATTTATTCAATGAAAATGAAAGAATTAATTCTATATGTAAATTGAAAAAAAGTCCTTCTTATTGTGTAATGTGCTAATAGTCGTGGCAAAACATGGAACAAGTTCTCAGACAAGGGAGCGAACGTATTTGCATTTTGTTGGCTTTAACAGCGGCCGTCCTTGTAGACATTGGTGGGTGTTGATTTTAAAATGGGAAATTAACATTTTCCTTTCGACCAACCAGAAGTGCAAGTACCTTTTTTATTATATCTGAATAATAGTTTTTTTTGTAGTCAACTGCATTTTTCTGTATAATTCTAAAATTCAATTCTAGAAAGTTTACTACTTGATTTATTGGTTGAATTTTCCAGGAGAAAAAAAATGCTCACCTGAGGAGAAGTCAAACGCGTATTGTTCTATTCTAGAATGTTACTTTCTTATCTGATGCATTTTTTCTTTCGACAAATTCATCAACTGAATGTGCTATTTTACATATAATTTATTACAGAAACTTGTTATTTTAAGACACAACACGTAATTACAGCCACATAAATTGAAATTCCTGCTTGTCACTCTTTTTTTTTCTATAATTTATTTTTTTTAAATATAAGAATTTAAGTCTAGGCTAGAAAAATTTGAAATCGTCTAGGCGCCAAAACCGCTGTGATACATTCAAATAAAACAAGGCAACTCTTTTGCATAAATCTACATTTCCGCGCGCTGTTTGTATACCTCGCGCTAATTGTCGGTCAGCCCCGGAACAAGGCCTTCTTTCTAAAACCAGCAGATTTACATTTCTTGTGTTCTACATCACAAAAAAAGAAGAGCGGTCCTTGTAGACATTGTCTTCCGATAAGTAGCGGTGATCCAGAAAAAAAAATCCCCCTAACTCATTAGTTATTCAGAGCCGATAATAATAATGAAAAAGAGAGAGAGACACAGTGAGGTACGTACACGAGTTTTCTCTCGCTCTCATTCATTACAGAGGGACATGAATATGCAGTGAAATGGTCCTCCTCAATTTGTGTGCTGCTCCTACTGGTACAGCAGGGGGCCCCCCTTCTTAACAGAATCTGTTTCCAATAAATTAAGAGGGGCATTCTCCCCCCTCTTAAAACAAACCGAGTGACATGTTGAGGCGCCCCGGTGTCAGGTCGACGGCGCCGAAATATGTATAGTAGAGAGACCTATTATATTGCCGTTTGTAGAGCTACGGGGGAGAAATAGCTGCTGACCCCTTAAACATAAAGCTGGCGCCATCCCTCTTTTCTCTACAGTCTCTCTCTTTTTAGGTCGAAGAAGGGGAGTGACGTAATTCTACACCCCTTTTGGCCAGGGGACGCCTAAAAAGACACATCTCTCTACCTTAGATTTTTTTTTATTGACTCTCTGGTCGTCATCATAAAACTAAAAGGATTCTGTCGACGACTACTCCCCAAACAAGTCAAGAAGAATCGATAAAAAATGAAGTCGGGAACCTCTTTTCGGCGGTTTATTAGGGGGCGACAGGAAAAAAAAAAGATTCATTCATTCCAACAAGTTGATATATAAACCTGCTTTTAGATAAAACATTTTCAACCGTTTTGAAAAAATAAAGAATTAATAATTGATATTTTTTTAAAAGGGGGTTGGAACAGTTTGATTTAATTCAGCGTTTACGGCGCCGGCGCCCCCTCTACTCTATAATAGCCCAAAGGGGTGTGTATATATGCAAAATAGAGAATATACATTTTTCTCTTTTTTAAAAAAAGCGCATTGAATATGAATGACATCTAAATAAATACGCAGAGGGAGAGTAGAGAGAGAGAAATATATAGCTATAGGGCGGGAGTAGTGGATTACCATTCGCTCTGAGTTACGAGTCTGCTGCTGATTTGCATCTTCCGACAACAAGAGAGAAGGAATAAAAAAAAAACAATCGTCGACTATACATATACATACGAGGGGCACACACACTGATTTATTGATGGATTTTTTTTAAGGATTCTGCACGCCCCCCTATGTGAAACACCTGTCACTTCCCTATAAACCTAATCGCAAATTAATATCGATTTACTTTAGTAAAAGACAAAAAAAAACTAGTCACGCTTCTCATTTGAATTTTCTTTTGTCTTTTACAAGTCTCAACTCTTTTTTTTTTCTTTTTTGTTTTAAAGCCCCATTTGACCTGCCCCTTCACGGGGCACCCTGGCGCCACCTCCGACAATGTCTCCAAAAAAAGAAGAGGAACATCATTAACAAGAAGAAGAAGAAGAAAAAGGTCCCCCCTTAGGAAAGAAGACAAAGTTGAGGGCCTCTCTCGAGTAATTAAAAGGGACAGGGAACGAGACTCCCAAAACTAATTACACACACACACTCCCCAACAACAAAAACCTCACTGTCCAGCAGCACACACAAACAAGGACATGTAAGGTTGACATTTTTTTAAGGCCCAAAAAAATGTTTTTCCCTAGAGGAACTCGAAGTTGCTTAATGAAAAAGTAGCCTTAAAAATATCAACAAACAAGAGCACGTGCCCTGAAACGAAAGAAAAATGACTTGTTGTTGTTATACCTCTCAAATAATAATAACTACTTTCGACTTGTTGACCTTCTTAACGATGTGAAGTAAAGAAAGTCATATGGAAAAAGGTCAAAAAGTCGCGTCAACATGGTTCCGGAAGAGGAAAAACACATTCCGGAACATGACGGGCAGGAGCAGCGTGTCCGGCGTTAATGAAGCTCTCTGTCGTCACACTTTCTCTAACTCATTCATCATTTTTTGGGTTACCACCAAAAGGAAGAAGTAAAAAAGGGCGTCGACGTCTCATCAAAAACTGGTTTTGACTTACCCGTCGTCGAGCGAGTCGGGGCTCTTCCCGTAAAAGTCGGGCAATGGCGTGATAATCCCCTCGGGCAGTGGCCAGCATCCAATCTTTAGAGCGCGGTTCCATCTAAATAAAAATAAAAACGGGAAATCTTTATTGATTATCTATCCATTAATTTAGAAAATAAAGAGATTACCGTGGCAACTGAAGAGGTATCATCGTCATCTCCGCCCTGTAAATAAATATAATTATAATAATCGTTTAATAAAATAAAAAAGGAATAAATTTAGACCTTGGATTTTGGGCCAACGTTGCCCGTCGTCTTATTGACGGTCAACAAGTCCACTTGTGAAGCCATTTTATTGAATCGTTGAGTCCTCTCTTTGACGCTGATTTTGACATCTCCTTCATGATTCATGGAAGCCGGTCCCGCATCCAAAGATCCTACAGACTATACATATAAAAAAAGAGTATATAAAAGTATATTCTACTAGAAATCCCGCAGCTCTAAGTGCGCTTGATCGATCCTTCTGAAAAGAAGGGGCCATATCGATCATTATTTCTCCCTCTAGGCGAAAAGAAATGTTACATCTCTCGTTGTGCTGCAGCACTCTGCGCACTTAATGATCCCCCCTCTCTTTTTTTCAGAACCCCTGAAGCTGGGCGGAACAACAATTTATCATCATTTGAGAAAGACGTACGGCGGAAAAGTTGTTCTCCTTGTCGTCATTCTGGGATCTCAGGCGCCGTGGTGGAACAGTCGGAGCCGAGGATAAATCCTGGACGGAATGAGCCCTCTCCGTATTGGGAAGAAGATAGGCACTCGCCGGAATGAAATCATCCGACGGGAAACTGATTTGACGGACCATTTGTGGTGGAGGAGGTGGAAGGCGCTGTTGCGGAGGAGCTGGTGGAGTTAGAAGAGGCTCCTGGTGGTGGACGGTACGGTGGAGGAGCCCGGAAAACGGGAGCTTCCGGAGGACTCATTGGTTGTTGATGATACATGGGCTGCTCGTAGGAAGGTGGTCCGGGCCAGAATTGATTCACGGGCGGTGGTGGTGGTGGAGGGAGCCCAACCGGTCCATGTGACGGAATAGGGAAGAATTTTGATTTAAGGACGAGGTATTTTTCTCCACTGTCTTCTTGTCGGATCGTTGCCAAGGTGTTGACGTACTCTTTGAACTGGACCCTCGCATATTCTGAAAAGGAGTTAAAGAGAGAAGTTATTAACGGAAATGAAGGCGTCTAACGACCGGACATTCCAAAAAAAAAGTCAGAAAGGGGAGAAGACAGCTCATTACGTCTCTCTCACTTTCCGCGTGCCACTAGAGGTCGTTAAGGAAACAGTCAGAACTGGCGTGAGGATCCACACCTGCGGGGGTGGGGGTGCGTGACGTGCGTTCGTCCGCCAAACCAGACGTGCAGCTCTAACCGTTGGACCCTTCGTGACACGATAAGAGTGCACTCTTTTTCCTTTTTCTTTTTTTTGTCTTCCACCCACACTGGGTGAGTCATTCATGCATCCCCCCGGGGAAGTAGAAGGGAGCTGCATCAGTCCCTGGCAGCTCGGTAGAGTGGAGTTTGTCGTCTCATGTCCCAAGCTGCCCGAGTCCTCCAGACAAAAAAACCAATAGCAAATAAAAAAAAATCGTCCCCCTAAACTCTTATGTGTACTGATGCTGGATGAAGAGATAGTGAAAGTTACGGCACGCCCTGTAGAGAACGCTTTCTCTCTCATTTGAACCACCTGTAACTCCACTCCTTGTTGAACTGATGGCAAAGATTTGAAATGGATTGAAATGATATAATCGTACCTTTTGTATAGGGATCGGTGAGGAACTGCTTAAAATGTTTCACGAGTTCATGGTTCGTCACTCGTCCGCCTTTTTACGATCATGAAATCACGGACGGAATCCACTGTAAACTCCCTGGGCGCCGCCATTTCCACCTCAACTGTCAAATGCTAGGTACATAACAAAAACAATGCAACGTTGCCAGTTTTTTTAAAGTTTTTTTTTCTCGTGATTTTTTACCGCTTTTTTTTTCTTTTCACTGGAATCTGCGACTGACGAAGAGTAAATAAACTTAAATTTTTCGCAATCAACATAATTTCAATTACTGATTAAACTTTAAATTTTATATTTCTACACTACACTATTCCTATTTTATATTCAGACTTGAAAAGTTTGCCTCATATGTCTAATCAAATTCGACAAGGTATTGTTTTGAAGGAAAAATAAAAACAACTTGACATTGTCATGACAGCAGCGAATTTACTTTTTCTTCTTCGGTCTAGTATAAATTTATAATGAAAGATAGGAAAGCCACAGGGGCTTTCCCACATTTATTGTTCCCCTGCTCTCCGATAAGGAATTTGGCACCGCTCCGTCGTTCCGCCTCTATCCGCGGTCATCATAATAAACTTAGGGAAACCAGCTCGACTAAAAGTCGCGACTCATCGTCATAGAGTCAATAAAAAATGAAAATGAATCCACTTATAGCTGATGGTTATTCATGGCGAGAGGTTGATTTGACAGGACCGCGCGCGGTCCCATCAGCCAGCAGCATCTCGTCTCTTTATAACATGTTGCTATATGATTTATATCCATGTCAAATAACTAGAATATATAGGATCTTTCAGCGATTTCAAGCGACCATGTTATTTCACGAACAAGATGCTTCGGTCCTATAAAACAAATTATATTTAATGGATTGTGAAAAGGGTTTACTTTTCAGAGCGAAGTCTTATAGTAATAAAAGAATGAAAACTTCACTATAGTTGTTTTCGCATCCAAGTATATATTGTAAAAAGATGTTTTTTCATGACTGGAAAATGTGCATGCATCTTTTAGATCTTTCAGAATAAAGAAAATGAGAGGAAAAGCATCTTTTATTCTTTATCATTTTGTTATTTACACGATCGTGTTTCCCCCTTTTTCCCTAATGGTCATATTAAATGAAGAGAAAAGTTTTCAGCCAGGAAACCAATCCTATTAGTGCTACTGGTAGAGAGATATGGCGCTGGGATAACAAACTTTTAGGAAAAAAAACAGCATCAGTCCTCCGGGAAAAGGCCTAGATGGGAAATAACGATATATAGCCTACCCAATTGGGCACATGTTCTACTCGAAATTAATTCAACCCCGAGTGCTGTGTTCAACTATAATATGTTACAACCCACTATCGATTTTTCCTTTCTTATGCTCTTTTTTCGTGTGTGTTTTGTTTTCCTTCTTGTTTATAATACAGTTCCTCCTATATATTTTTATGTATATACCCATACTATATATTTTTGTTGCCGTTGTTATGTTCCGATTATATGGCTCGGGCAGAGTACATCATCTATTAGATTGGTGGAGTAGTAGTAGTATACACGAAGCCAGAGGGCGATATGCTCTCCTATTTATATATATATATATCAAGATGGGGCTATATAGAAAAAAGAAGAAAAAAAGAATGATGGTGGACTTCGGGTTGATGCCAACTTGGCGGCCTGGGGAGGAGTCGTGGTAGAGAGAGAAAAAAGACCCCTCCTTCTCCAAAGCGATCTTTCCGATTGGCCCTATAAAAGTTCCGCCCACAGTCCGGTAGGGGGCGGTGCCCGGGCTTTACTGAATCTCCCTAGCTTTACTCTCGGTCCGAGGCTCTTTTCCCAGTCAGCAAAGTGGCTTCGTACACATCAGACCGTTCCTTCATCGTGTCCTCGAACATAAATATTTTATTTACTCATTCGATTCGTATAACATCTTGTCGTGTTATTATCATTAAAAGATAGTGGTTTTCACATACATTCAGTGTCTTGATTTAACATCGCTTACTTAACCGCAAATGTCGACGAGCAGTGTGTCGGCAGCAGGAGTGATGTCCAGCTACGCGGCTCAGTTCGGCGGCTACAACCCGTACAGCAGTAGTGCAGCTCAGGTATGAAAGATCCTAAATATAATCACATTAAGGGTAATTCATTCGAAGGGCTTCATCATCATAACAATAATAAGGGGACGGCTCATTCGTCGCCGTACCGTCCCTTTCGGTAGAGCTCCCCGCTGTGCTTCACGCCGCGTGCTCGCATAAATCCATCATTTCCCCCCCTCTCTCTCCTTATGGCTTCTGTTTCCTTTTATGCTCATAATCGTTTATTTTTCCTATATAGTTGTTATCGGCTGGAAGTCCGTCCTCTTCGTCCGCTTCAACCTCATCGGCTTCATCGTCATCTGCCGGTCTCGCCATTCCGGCCACATCAGCCTCATCTTCTATCAGTCCTCGGCTCTGTAAACGCCGGAGCAACATCATCAGAGCCCTTATCGGCATCCAGTCCATCCGAGCCCATCATGAATCAACAACAGACGGAAAGCTCTTCTTCCATTCCGGCTTCAGCCACCTCTCCGCCAAGCATCAGCACTCATCAAGGCTGCTGCGAAACGGGCCGTCCAATTGTGACGGATCCAGTAACCGGTCAGACCGTATGCTCCTGTCAATACGACCGGCTAGCTCAGGGCCTCGTCTACGGACCGGCGGCGGCCGCAGCTGCCGCTGCCCGGCTTCAAGCCGTTACGGCCGGTGTCGTCCCAAGCGGTCTACACGGCGTCTACGGCACCGCTTATCCTTCCTCAGACCAGAATCCGTATCCCAGCCTCGGCATGGACAGTACAGCTTTCTATTCATCTCTGGTGAGTTGAAATTCTTTTAAAAAAATAGGCCTATTAGACATTGAAATCAAGACATCAAGGATCCAACCCATTTAGTAGCTATTTCTTGTGTTAATATGACACTGCTAGTTATACACATAAAGCATCGGCCCCTTATTCAAAACACATTCCCTGGTTCATAACAAAAAGAATGGGAATAAGGAGCGTCTATGGGGGCGGTGTAGAGAGGGCGGGGTGGGCGACGGACCGCTTCATTTCCTGCTGACCATAGAGCGATCCATCAACCTGGTCAGAAAAAAAACTGTTTCCGCAGGGCTGAAACATATATTCCCCTCATGGAAAAGTTTTTTTTTTGTCTGTTTTGTTTCACGCAAGGCATGCGGCCATTTTGGACATCACGGACAGCAGGTGCCGCGTACATAACATACGTAAAAGTTGGTTATCTTGATGCCGAGTCATGAGCTGGATGATGTCCTCCGCTGGATGTGAGTCTAGCGCATCAGTCGGTGGTCTCCAAAACAAATATGGCGCCCTCTTTTCTCTTTGTGATGTGGCGATATGCAGATTCAAGTAGAGGGCCCTCCACGTGAAATGATGAACGAGCCACAAAATTGAAAGCCCAGCGGGATAGAGTCTCTCTCTCCCAAACCTCTTTACATATTATGCTATACGCAACAGTATTATATTTGATTGATTCCCAGCCTCATTTCTTTTCACGCGCGCGCGTCACGCGGGATGGGATTTTAATCATCGGCGGATCATCGGACATTCTAACAGCAACGATTATTATATCATACACATAATAACAAAGAGCTGTGGGGATGAAAAGAATTATCAAGAGAAAAGAAACAAACTTTTTTATATTTTTTATTTTCAGAGGATATGCTGATGATAGTTTTGCGTGTGCAGGGCCCCCCTTGCGCCGTTATTAAAAAGAGATCCGGGCCCTCTTCTTCCTTATCTATCGATAGTTAGCGGCATAACAGACCTATATATGCCGAGCAGGATTGTTGAGAATTTTTTTCTTTCTAAAATATATATATAAGAAGACGAAAGAGAGGGGAAAGAAAAAAAAAAAGAGAAGAAAAAGATATACACACACAGAGACAGATTGTCCAGCCGGATTATCGGTGTTGTTTCAGAGGTATAGGTATAGAGGGGGAGACGACTAAGAGGCGCCAAGATGGCGGCCAGAGATACTGTCGCGCGCTTCTTTTATATATGTCCCTTTAAGGACGACGCACAGCGCCCTGTGTAGGGGGAAAAAAAAGAAGAAATAACAGCTCTACGTTTTCTTTAATAAAAAATGAAAACCTTTTTTTTTTGTTTTAAAACAGACGAATCCGTATTCGTTGACGAAGGAAGCGGCGGGAAATGCCGCCGGAGACGCAGCAGCGGCAGCTGCCTGGTCCGCGGCTGCGGCTGCCGGCCCACCCGGACTCCATCAATCCGCACCAGGCTATTATCCGTACGATCCGACATTAGCCGCTTACGGGTAAGCTTTTAAGAAATACTTCTTTGTTTAATTGTTTTGACATTTCTGAAGACATGAAGACACAAACAGTAAAATGATCATCAATATAACGTCCGGCTTAAAGATAAAAAAGGGGGATCTTTCTATTTTTCTTTTAAAGCCTTTTCTTGTCCCTAATTACCTGTAGCTTAAGCATCAAACAATACGTCTTTTCATTCACTAAGTATAGAGAATTATGGGCTCAATGTTTGCGAATCAGTAGGGCATAATGAGCCCCCCTCTTGGGTATTGCCGCCTACTCAGCAAATATTGATATTTTTAGAAACCGTTCAAGTGGGATAATAACAATAATTATTATGGGAAACATTCAGAGACTATTATCTGATTGGCAATACCTTGAACAGTTATGGAGCGAGTTACGATCTGGCGGCCCGACGAAAGAACGCAACGCGGGAATCGACGGCGACGCTCAAAGCCTGGCTATCCGAGCACAAGAAGAATCCCTTACCCTACCTAAGGGCGAGAAGATCATGCTGGCCATCATCACCAAGATGACGCTTACCCAAGTATCCACCTGGTTTGCCAACGCCCGACGACGGCTCAAGAAGGAGAACAAAATGACCTTGGGAGCCAAAGAACCGCAACGATGAAGACGACGACGACGATGACTGCGGAAGTCACAATGGTGGGACACAGCTGACGACGAATCCTCTTCTCCAGGTTCATCACAGCAAACATCAAGGAGGAAGTCTGAAAAAGATGAAACACTCAAAAATCGGTAAAGGTAATTTGTCATATTATTTGTGCCTTAGGCCTATAACAATATCCGGTTAATATTATTGAGATACAAAGGTTGATATATTCATTCGTAATTTAAGCTGTTATCTCGCAGTGGGATTTTGGTTGTGTAAGTTAATGCGTGATTTGTTGTCTAGAGTGGAGCCTACACATGTTTATTCCCTCCTGTATTTCGAAACGATGATTTTCGTTCGGATTATGTTATATGGATAGAGGATCAAAGAGATGTGTAATGTCAATAGTTAAGCGATTGCGATAACACGACTTTAATACTGTCCCGCCATCCTGTCGCCAAAAAAGTGATGCCATCTGTATACATGTACAAATAATATTATGTAGGAAAAATAAGAGGGCTGTCCAAACAACGCCTTAACAGTGTTAGGTAATGGTGGTGTTATTGCATAGTCATCAGCATCAATGATGATGCGATTCCGAAATCACCCGCATCACAGAGCCCCCTTTGGCACATACGCAACGCCACATTGATTTATAGGTGTATATATTCGGCGGGGGCTACTTTAGAAATGTGATAAATATACATGTATACCAGCATCATCATGGTTTGATGTCTCGATCCAAAATTAATGACCATTATATCTATAATTACATCATGTTTTGAATGGAAAAAGAAGTGTCATTAAAATTGGTATTATTATCTTTTTAAAGATGGTGAATTAGGAGACTTGATGGACAGCAAAAGCGACATTGATGACTGATTCCCGAGGCTCTAGCATTTCTTCTCCACATTCCATCAACAGCCTACACCATCATCACCAAAATCCATTCCAGCATCATCACCCTTATCCTCCAATGGGACCCTCATCCGGCAATCCAGCGGATGTTTCCGTCTCTGTCTCTTTCAGCCATCCGGCGTACCAAGGAATCAGCGAGAATTCTGCTAGTGTTGCCGCTAGTAGCAGCAGCAAACCAAAAATCTGGTCCTTGGCGGACACTGCGGCCTGTAAAACCCCTCCGCCGCCGCCTCCTCCACCGCATCACTCTTCCGGCGGCGGCGGTGCCGGAAGCGGCAGCAGTATGATGGCGGCCATGATGCATCACCATCCGGCTGCGGCTGCTGCGGCCGCAGCCGCCGCCGCAGCCGCCGCCCACCATCCACCACCTGGTGGGCACGCCCAGCCCTCACCACCACCACCAAGTCCACCATTCCTGGTTCTCCGGAGTCAACGCTCCAGGTATGGAACGACATGATCATAATTTCTTCTTCTTCTCCACTTTATACGTAACCGCCCATTTCCAGAAAATACTGAATTGGGCGTGAATTGTCGGTCGCTTATACTTTCTAAAGATTCCATTATAATTCAAAAAGATTTTCCCACATTGTCTCATTTAAAAAAAAATATTATTTCAACTATTCAGGTGGAGGCAGTGGAATGATGAACGGAATGGCTGCAATGAACGCCAAAATGGCAGCTGGATTCAACGCCTATGCCGCTGGACGGCATCCGGCCAATGGTTATCCATCATCCGGCGGCTATGGAGGAGCCAATCCGGCTTACGGAGGTCCCAATCCCGCAGCTTACGGAGGCTATGGTGCTCCGGCGGAAGCCGTCCAGACGGACACTCCGCCCCAGACTCCTCCAAACCTAAAGATGGGCCAGCATCCGCAGCAACATCAAGGGTACCATCCGTACGTATCTCCTCAGCATCACCAGCATCACCAGCGGATGCTCCAACACCATTCCCAGCAGCTTCCATCCAGCCAGGAGCAGCATCAGAGCGGAGAGATGCTCAGTCCCGGCAGTTCACGAGCTGGTCAGATGATGTCGGGTATCATGGCCGCTCCTCAACAGCCCAGCTCTACATCCAGCACAGATTCCGGGAGTACGGCATTCCGCCCCGTTTATCGAACGTAAGTTTCTATTATCTAATAGATTTCTTTCTTAGATCTGTTTGATCAGATGCTTTTAGTGATGCCGGACATCTTGGACATCTCTGTATATGTTTGAGTAGTGCGCTTATCTGCGTACAGGAGGCCACCCGGGGTGTTTTGTAGACATTGGCGCCCTCCCCCTCTCGTTCAAAAAAAGAAAAAAAAAAGAATCCCTGTAGAGTGAGAGAGAGCAGCATCGGATATGTCTGTTACATTTTCCCACGAATGAATGGGGACGTTAAGAGATGGGGAGAGATGTCAGAAACTATCAAAGTGGAGACTATAGAATAAGCTTAAGTAAATGTGTCAATATTGACCGTTTTGCATCACGCGGGATTACCAGTGTTCTCCATCTGCTGTCATTGCTTTTGATGCCCACACACACACATTTTGTCTAATCAGTTATCTATTTATTTATTTCAGGTCTCCTATCAGTGCCGGCTACGTCACGTCGTCTTAAGAAAACGAAGCGAAGATATTATATTTCCATATATACTCTCTTTCTTTATTTTCCTGCATCATTTTCGACATCCCAGTGCAATTCAATCTTTCTATTTTAATTGTTCCGTCTATTTGTAATGTTTTTCTTTAACTTTTTACGCGCGTGCTTATAATATTCAGTGTCGGCCAACATTTCCTGCGTGTTCTCATGATGTGTACATTGCCAGCTTTTTATTATTCACACACACACACATATATATATATCTGTGATAGTGTATTGTTTCAACAAAAAAAAGTTTTTTTTTGTGTAATCCTCTTGCGAATCAAAATTTTAGCGCCATTTTCTTCTTATCATGCAGCACTTTTATTTCTTATCTAAGAAAATTCCATGTTTTTCGTGTATGCATCACTCTTTTCTTTCCCAAAATTTGATATTATATATATATATAAATGTCTCGCATCACGTCCCCCAACTTTTTTTCTCTCGATTATTCAGTATGTAAAAGAGAATGAATGAACTGACGCCAACCAAAATAATTTGATGAAAATATATATCTATATATATATACGATAAATCACGCACACCCATCGGGCAATCAATTTGTTATTTCTTCTTTAAATAATTCAATAGCTTATTCACCTGAGAATAATATGGCCGTCTCAAAGGAAAAAAAAGAAAACGTTTGACCTTTTTGACAGAGCCCCTGCTGATAGAAAAAAAAGGAGATGTCCCGCTGGACGACAAAAACACACAAAAAATAATAATTCAAAATTTTTTAAACGGAGATAGAGAGAGGCTCAGCAGGTGAGCTCAGCTGGAGAGTCTTGTTGGCATTTCAAACCCGCTGTTTGGCAATTGTTTTCCTTCTTTTCCCATAAGCCCTATATAGATTCTATTTGAAATATGATTTTCCTTCCATACATTCCAATCTAATAGAACTTAATAATGATAATCCATAAAGTCTAATTAGGTATTTATCTTGGGATAAATGCGGTTGTAATCCAACAGATGAGTAATAGGCCTATTTTAGAAATAGCTGTGCACATTCCATTCCACAATTTAGAGCCCGTGCTATCCCTTCAAAAGTTAGTGGGGGGTCTTAAAGCCCTCTCTCTCTCTCTCTCTCTATGTGCGAATCAGACGCCCTAAGAGCCTCAGCAGGAGCGACCGTAAAACAAAAAGAAGAACAGTCGTCCTGCTATCTCTTCATATCCAAAGGGATTATTAAGGTGAAAGTCAATCAGGAGAGGGACACTAGAAAAACAACGATGCCAAGTGATGATTGCTAGCTGACTATACGACGACAAACTATAAGGCGAAGCAATGAACCCTTGAAAGAAAAAACAATCGATATTCAAGAGGGGAAGAAGGACTAGACAGTCGATGGAGATGGGCACCAAGATGTCGCCTGCCGAGCGGAACACATAAAAAAATATAGGGGGCCCTTTTTAAGGAAAAAAAAAGACGACGACGACACACAAAAAATGATGGCAAGAGACGAATGGAAATAAAGAAGAAATCGAGCTATATGCCTAGTCATCTATAAAAATCAAACAACGTATATAAGAAGGTTCTTTTGTTTATATGATGATAAGGGACGATATGGCAAACGCGCGCCGTCGCCCTATTGAGCCATCAGGCCTTATCGCAATCTGCCCGCCTGTGTATAACATCTCATTCTACAACAACATCAGCGCGATCATCCTCTCTTTGTTTTTAGACTACAACGACATCACGAATGATCAAAAATACGTTGCTTACATATTGTTATGAAGATCGTTTACTTTCATGTCGATGAACTCGGCAGATTCCTCACGTCATCCAGCTCGAGTAGCGGAAGAGAATGCTCCCCGCCCTACATATAAACTGATGTACATCGGAGAGCAATGTCTAAATCTTTGCTCTCTTTTTTCTCCTCCATTATTTGATGTATTATATTATACATGGAAGATGATAATAATTTATGTAAAACGCGGCTCTTCACAATGAGGGTGTATGTATCTAAGATGATTGTTGAAGCACGCTTAAGACGAACGAAAGAGCGTGATCGGCCCTCATGAATCAACGTATCGCAGTCGAGCTGCCTTCTGACTGGCTGAAGGAGGAAAATTCTACCTTCTTTTTTACAACAACAACAACAACAAGACGCTCGCGCGCGGGCTTCATGCAAATGAGATGAGGGCGCGCATATAATCATCATATATAGCGGGACCCTATAATAACCTTCTCCTCTCTTTTTTTTCTTATGCTTAGAAGTTGAAGAAGGGGAGAGTGCGATGATGCTGGCAAATGACCCTCTAATTATGCTTTGTTTTCCCCCCTTGGCGCGGCTTATTCATGGCGCGAGAGATGCTGATGATGCTCCTGCGTGAGAGCGGGTAAAGCACGCAATCATTATTCTCTGGTCTCATCGTGGTAAATACAACGTGTTGCGATGTAACTTGCGTCATGTCGTGATGCATTTTCATATTTATTCTTCTTCTTTCCGATGCGGAAATCTTGAATTGCAGATTCTATTCAGAAAAAAAATACATAAAATATATACTACCAAAGATCTTATCGTAATTGAAATTACTGTTCTGAATTTGGGAAAAAAAGAAAACCAAATGAGGAAGAATATTGAATAGTGTCAACGGAAATCATCGTCACAGTTATATAAACTTCGAATCAAGGACAGTGTCCATCAGAGCTGAAAACCGAGTTATTATCTGATTATATTTTCTCCCCACTTCTTTTTGCGTGTCTAACGTGGGAGGCAATTCGCTCCGTTAGGTTTTTTTTTCCTGATGTACTTTAACGAGCATGGAACCATTAAAAATCCATTCGATGACCATTTCCCTACTTATATTGTTTCAAGTTGACCAAATCATCGTCACCACATTCCGAAAGAAATGTGACAATATCCAATATATATAATTCATTAAAAGATAATTCAATAGAATAAGTGGATTATCAGGAGCTATATAATCAATAGAATAGAAAAAGAAACAAAAGATCCATAATATGCAGCAGGGGTCAGCCTCAATCGTGTTCAATTAGCTTCCTTTTTGTGGCGGAAAAATTAAAAAAACCCTCCAAAGTTTATTCATAAGAAAATAGAGACACAAAAGAATATCCGACCAAAATCTATATAACCTTTTTTCCTATACAAATATCATCATATAAGGTAGTGATTAGGTATGGAAATGAAGGCGTGGGAGTTTTCTGCATATTTAACGTCTCGGCACCTGCAATTAAAAAGGTAAAAAAAAGAGGGGCGATAATGAATGGACATATAAGGAGGCCCCCGCTCTATACCTCCCCGCCATATGCAAATGAATAGACCAGCAGACCTATTAGAAGGCAATAAAAAAATAAGGCCTATATCAACATCCTGTTTTTTTTAAGCCCACAGATTTTCTCCTCTTTGAAATATATTCAAAATGTAACCTGTAATTAAGGCTCAACATATTTTTGCATGTTTAGAAAAAAAGGTGGATGGCGCCACTTTTGCTGTACATTTTTTTTTCTTTCCCACAGATAAAAACCTGTGTTACATATATTGTTGATGGTGGAGGCACAACAATAAGCGATGCCACAACGTCTAGTTGTTGTTGTTGTTGTTCCCGGCGCGCGTTCCGCGTTGTTGGCCCGCTCACGCTGTATATATTATTACGGTGGTGATGATCATTGTACATCACCTTGAAGCTTTTCTTCTTCTTCTTCTTATTCTTGGCGATGATAATGACGTTCATCCGATCTGTCGAACATTGGTCGTGCACGAAAAGGAGGCTCCTGCTCGTACCTCAGCGCCGAATCGGATTTTAATGACATAGCGCCTCCAGAGAAAATGATACGCGAGAAAAAAGAAAAAGAAAAAAAAGAATTGTCTCTGTCTAGCCATATTCCCTTTACACATCACGTAAAGGTGATAGTTGAGATAATCGTTATTCCCTCTTTTTGAGCATACATGCATCATCACCTAACAATAACTATAGTTTTATAATTCGAAAATTCGTCTTTTACGTGTAGGCCTATAGGTACCTGATGATTTTTTAATTGAACAAAAAAAGTATCAATAATGAAGCTTGTTTTTAAGTGCCTTTCGATCATCATTTTTATTGAAAACTTATTGAATAGAGGAGTTTTATAAAACTTTTGTATAAGATGGACAATATTTCAAAAGAAAAGATGATGTTGTATAAGAATAATGAGATATGGTAAACGCTGATGGATGCTATAACATTTACAACCGTCCATTTTGTTTCTCTGTTAACGTCATTTAACCAATAGCAATCGTTACATCGATATTTTATTTGGTTTCTATGACTTCAAGGGCAAATTGTAATAAATGGCTTCCGTATCATTCGATTTGTTATTAGCCTACCGCAAGGATATTTTAACCAAGGCCATTTTAAACATTTCTGTCCAAAGCCAAGGATATCTAATTATAAATTAGCCTAGCAAAATTTTCAAAAAAGTTGAATGATTATTGAGAGAACGATATCGACAGAGATCGACAAGTTTTCCTTGTTTCGTCATTCTGAGCGCAAATCATTAAAAAATTAAAGCATTATACGAAAACAAATAAGAAAAAAAATAATTAATCAATCAATCATAATCTGTTTTGAATGAATCGGATTTAGGATTAAGTTTTGAATGAATCGGATTTCAGTTTTAGTAATAGTTATATTTATTATATTTCAAACTTTATGCAATTTAAATCGCAAACTATAAATTTTTACAGTGAAATTAAAAGCATTATAGGCTTTATCTGTTCTTAACGTCATATCCCGATTTTTTTGTTCAAATACTTGTATGACCTATAATTTGAATCCTATTTGCTTAGATGGCTGATAAGGTAAATAGGCCTAATTTTAAAAGCATAATGTAGAGGAAATACCGTTTCGATCCTGAATTGCTTCACAGGATCTGACGTTATTACAAATAATCTATTTTAATGTCAAGTTTAAACAGTATAATTTCATCACTGGTTATTTATACCTAATCAAGTTGTGTGTCTTGTGAAATAGTCTGAAAATGGAATGATTCATATTCGTGACAAGGATCCATCATACTGACTAAAAATAGTTCGCAGATTATTATTATAGATAATCTAGTTAATAGCAATTCTCAGACGATGCTCATTATTATGTATTGCGTACTACATATCATATTAGTTATTTCCTTCTTTCTCTCGTCACACACAATGATGCGGCCACAACAACATAAAAAGAAGTAAATAAAAAAGAAAAACCTCGAGTGTTCCAGGCTGTTTGGTCGAGCATCAAGAGGACTGTTATTATGAAAAAAAAAGAGGGAAGAAGAATGTATTATATAGCCATATATACGAGAATGTTATATGTTAGGCATTATGACTGCTGTATAGTGTGTAGGCTCACCTTTAATGACATCACTTCTCCGCTGTTTAACAACTAGAGAGAGAGAGAGAATGTATATCACCGCATGTTCATTTTCTCTTTCCCTTACTCGTCTCGTCTACCCGCAAAATGATGATGGCGCTCTGCTCACGTCCATACCTGTAATTAAGGTTTAAAAGAAAGAAATATGGAGCTTAAAAGAAAATGGGTCCTGTTTATTTCGTAATGTCGACGAGCTGAGTATATATATGATGGGCGCCCGCGAGCAGCTATTCCTTTTTACGATGTCGTCGTGCTCCATTCTTTTTTTTCTTCTTCTCTTTAAAACAAACTATAGCTACACGGAATATATAGTTATGAAAATCATATCACGATTTTCTGCCTAATTATAATTTTTCTTTAAAAATTCACTGATTTCACAAACTGCATTACATTTGTGCAATTATTTATTCTCATTATTCAGTAAGTTAATTGTTTAAAAAAATTCCAGTTTGAAAATATCTAATTATATTACGATAAAAATGATCCACTTTAGATCGAGAAATTCAACTTGTTTGAATTCCAGTTGATATTGAAACAAGCATTTCCCGTTGACTTTATAAAGATAAAGCTAATGGAGCAGGAGCAGCATCATCATATCATCGCACTTTGTAAACGTACACCCATTCCCTCCATTTTTGTTATATTATCTCTTGTTGTTTTTATAGAGCTTTTATTCAAGAACAAGGATATCCAGCAGCAGAAACTCGTCTTTCGATTACAAACAGAAAAAAAAACATTGTGCGCTCGCGCGCGATTTCTAATAAGAAGTCTAAAGGGTCTCCACTTTGTAAAACAAGAATCTCCTGTAAAACTATCCGGATTGGTTGCCAAGAAGAAGAAGAAGAAGAAAATACATGTCCTTCGAATTTTAAATTTGTATGAAATGCTCTCTTGCTGCTATAGCCATCTTGAAAAAAGAGATGCGTGTTATTGAAAGAGCAGGTTGTATATGTTGCTGGACGACAAGCTATCCAAAGGGCGGCCAAAAGGAGATTTTTTCTAAAAGCTTTTCCGTGTTCGACACATTCAAAAAACCCGCTCTCTCTCGATTGCAGCGAAGAAAAAAAAAAGAACGAGAGAATGTCTATTCAGAGACCCATCACTCTACGTCGAGAGTTGATGTCGTATAACTCATCGCGCGCATATCAACTTTTGAATTTTTTCTTCTTCTTCATTTGATCGATATTGCCAGCATCATCTCTTAAAAAGCCCGCCCTTTCTTATTTCTTGATACCACTCTTTGATGGATGGTCTAGAAATTCATTATTTAATGATGCGGCTTCATTTTTTTCTCCGATATCAAAAATCCATTTGATTAATGTAATACAAGTTTGTGTATTTCTTTTTAAAAGATTGTTGTAAGTGCTTTTTCTCTTTAGTCTTATTATTGCTAAAGAGCGACGAGTTTTTTGGATAAGCACTTCGTCGTCGCCGATGTCCATTTGTGTTACAGCACGAAGTCGCTTGTGATTGTAACTATTAAGATGGTATCAGAACAAAACAGCGTCCAATGGAATTGAATATACCCGCCTTTTCCCATTACTGCTCAGTCGATACCGAATACATCCTAATTCAAATAGTTTTTAAAAGGTTTAAAGTGGCGTAATTGAATGATTCAAAATCAATTCCTTTTCAACAATTATTGATGGTTTAATCTGTAGTAAAATTACTTAAATTACAGCTAAACTGTTATTACATTATTTTATATTATAGACTTCAATATTTTTAAATAGTTGATATCATGTAGAATCATGCAAATTGTTTGAAAATACCCTTTCTAATGTTTTAAAAATTATAGAGCCTGCATAGATCTCTTTAAAAATTCACGAATAAATAGATATCTTAACTTACTAAAGGCCTAGTATTACAGCGAACTTGATTGCGTGTTATTATTAAAGATTATAAAAGTGGACAGCTCAGTCATATTAGTTTCTTTCCGGTTGATGCCAATCTTGTGTTAACGGAATTATATAAACGACTATATAAGAAGCATCGTGATAATGTTGTTGTTGTTCTTGAGAAAAATACCGTGAGATCTTGATAATTCGTAGGTGCCCCGACGACGACAACATTTGTTCAACAGCTGTTTTTCTTTCCTGCTCTTTTTGGTTTTCGTGATTACAATTTAAACGGTACGTATACATATTATCGGAGAAGGGGGGACTTTTTCTTCTTCTACTCGCGGTATATAGGCTATTTTTCAGGTCAACGACGAATTAATAGCCCAAGAAAATTACATAGACGTCGTTGCGAGGGAAAAAAGTTTTCCTTTTTTCTTACCGAAACGTTGTTTCGCGTGCAAAGTGCAAGCAGTAGCAAAGGAAGAATATGTTTTCCTCTCCCCTCTATGTGATTATATCTTCCTCCCCCAACTCTGTGTGTCATTTCCCATGTGAATGGCGTCGGGAAAAGAAACACATTCAACCGCGGGCGACAATATATCTTTCTATACATTCAATTTTGAACTTGTATAGGCCTTTATATGCTGAGAATCTCGGCCACTAGAGGCGCTCCGCTACGCTGACTAGATAAAATAGAAATATAGACCGCGGGAAAATGTGTACTGATGTGAATAAGACGCGGGAGGCTGCACAGCTAGCTCCATCTCTTCGGCGGGCTCATCATCACTTACCACTGTCTCTCCTTTTATATTTTTCAAAAGAAGAGAAAAAGCTTTTGTAATATTATAATACTCAAAGTAAAAGGATCCCGCGTCAAAGAGGGCGCCCGGTATTTTGATGGATCCCCTCCACGATTTTGTGTGCGCGCCCTGTGCCATGTCACATTAGCATAGATGATTGCGGCTGTTTTTTTTTTCTTTCTTCTTCTTCACAGACACGCCTTCTAACTGAAGAGAAAAACCCTTTGTTGTGTGTTAGACACGTTTCTTCTTCTTCTCTTCGTGAGAATAAGATCCATTTGCCAGCACGCTTGTTGTTGTTGTATAATAATAACAGGCCCCTCTTTTTTTCTTACAATTCGAGAGTATATCCATCACCAGACGGAGCGCGAAAAAAAGAACTTCCTGTCATTATCTGATGTTATACGCGGTTTTTCTGCGGTTGTATATGAAACAGGTACCTTTGAAAGTGAATATAAACAACGACCTGCACAATCATTATGAGGGTTGCGGAAGAAAACCACACGACCGTGTCGATATAGCGCCTTTTCCGCTCACTTTAATAACTATAGGCCTATATTCAAGTTATATAGGCCTAAGTTAATATGAGACCTAATGGAGTAGGCCTAAAATAACCCTTGACATTATAAGCTCTTTGTAAGTTAAAGGGCGTCCACTGGTCAGCGAGTGGTTTGTTAGAAAGGGCGTCGGTAGTGTCGCCGACGGGGAGTCTATCTAAATACACCCGCACAATCAATACTCTAAACAGAATAAGTTATATAAAGTGCTGCTGGTAGCATATCATGGGTGTCGTATTGTAAATCGAAAAGTAAGTTGCACTACGTGTCGAACAAGGATTCCCCGCCGGCTCTCTAACTTGGATATATAGAGGACATGTGTACAACATCAACTCGTATAACTTTTCTAATACACCCGCATCATGCAATTTAAAATACTAGAGGAAGAAAAAAGAATTCAAATTAGGCCTATAGTTTGACCACCACCAGAGAATTGTGTGTATAATAAATGGCGTGATTAAAAGCGACACTAGCATCAGTTTGCGATGCGTGCGCCACCTCGGAGAGCGACCGCCGCCGTCGTCACACACCCGAAGGTGACGACGACGGGAGGGAAAGGCGGAGAAAAGGCCCTCCCCCCACCCACCGTGTCGAGGTCCCGTGTTGACATGGACCCCGACACGGCCCCGGTCTATCCGCCGGGGTCCCCTCTCCTCTGCTCCCCGCCATGTACTATCCTAATACAAGGCGCTGCGCTCCTGCTGCATCACAGAGTTGTTTGCAACAGCTGTATACAGCACACACATAGCACGCAACACTTCGTCCTCCTCCTCCTCTTATAATATAGCTTGTGTGTGTGATATATATATATACAACAACAAGGAGAGGGGGAGTTGGGAGAAGATGAAGGCTTCTATATACTACTCCGCCCCTTTCAGCGGCGTTGATTGGTCGGCCGAGTCCGTGCCCCGAAGGCGGAGCCATACATTATCTTGTAACCTATCAGACGAGCAGCAAGAGTAGAGAGACCACTGCTGCCACCTCCGGGGCTTGTCTTCCTCCTAGTACTACTACTATACACAAGCAGAGACACATTTTTCCTCTCTTCTTCTTTCTTTTTCTTTTTTTCATTTTTGGTGTGAGCTGTATATGTTGAGGGGGAGGCATCAGAAGCAAAAGCCAGCAGGGGTGGTGTCGGTGTAGACGACTACTCCTCCCTCGACGCGGCGACGACGACTCTTTTTTTTTCTCTTTTGAAGGAGAGAGACCCGTGTCGTTTCGTCGTGCTCCGTGCCGTGTTTAACCCGTGTTCACCGGGTCCGATACACTCGCCGGGCAGATCTCGGCCCAGCGCTGACGTGCCCATATCGCGCTCTCTCTCTCTCTCTGTCCTTTTTTGAAAGGAGAAGTTGGCGGTTACTCCCCAGTGTACCTCACCGCGTGATGAATGCACATCAGTGAATATTAGTGATCCATCTTGACATCAACATCAGCTTCTGTGTTTTGTGCAACTATAAAAAAAAGTGGATTCTATATACACATTGTGCGTGAATATTGTTATAACAAAACAGTGAATATACAATGGCAGCCCAATTTGCTGGAATCAATAATGTTGGAGCTTCGCCAGCTACGGCTCATCACGCTGGACAGGTATAATATTTATTGTAAAATTAAAATATATGTACTTGTATTTATAGATTTATTATATTAAAAAGGGTTTGCCAAGCAGCGGGAGTAGCAGCGGGAGCAGTAGCTGTAGCAGCCGTAACAGCGGGCGGGAATCATCGGCCGGCGGCGGCGCTCGTCCTCGGTCTCCGTTGGGACCGACGGCTGCCTCTCCACATCATCACCGAAGAACGTCAAATTCATCTCCCGTAATGCAACATCGTCACCTCCAACAGCATCAGCAGCAGCAGCAACAACCTGGGAGCAGTTGCGTCTGTGATGGGAGCCGACCTTTAGTCCCCGACCCTCTCACAGGTCATTTTTTGGTTTCCACATTCGAGACTCGTTCTCTCTATTTTTTAAAATGTCTCTTTGGGAAAGGGGGAGATGCCAGAAACTTGATTATATGTATATATAGAGAGGAGGACTATTGGCTAAGAGAGTCGAAAGATAGATTGGTATCCGAAGCTGTCAATAACATTGGGGTCGACGACGAGTTTTCCTTTTTTTTTTAAATTCAACTTTGTTGTACATAAACAAGTCTTTGATTCCACAACCATCACTCATTTAAAAATTATTCATTACAGGGCAACCGATTTGCGCGTGCCAATTAGAGTCGGGTTCTTCCGGCGGCAGCGGTGGCGCTGGAGCTCACCTCCTGCTAGGCCTACCACCATCAGCAACCCGATTGACTCCTTCAGGAGCTTCTGCTGCCAGCAGCACGGCTCCTCCTGTCGTTGGCCCAGCGGGGGTCCAACAGAGCCAGCACCTGAGCAGTTACCCTTCACCCTACCTCATGGATCAGCATCAGGCTGGACAACCCTTCCTGCCCGCTGGCAGCGCCACCGATCCATCATCATTTTACGCAGCTGCTGTAAGGCTCTCTTTTTCCCCTCTCTTTAAAACAACAGAAAAATTTTTGGAGAAAAAAGAACCTCGTCCATTATTCTCTCGATGGGTGGCGGCTGCTGAAAGCTCACACGACTCTACCCAGATAATGTCAATCAAATTTGATGAACGAAGAGAAAACATAAGAGAGCTAGCTCGCTATGTGTGTGGTCCCGATGGCAATCTCTTGTTTATGCAGCAATATTATCGGTGGACGGCCAGAAGTGTTTGTCGAGTCTGTTGACGGTCGATTACGGAGGGGCTAGAGAGAAAATGTGTGATTAGGATATACGAGTAGTGTATATATTGATCTCTCATATATGACGAAATAAGACTTGGCGGCGTACGTCAAAAACTTCAAAAGCAAATGTTTTTCTTGTCAAATCATCGTGAGAAATTTCAAAGGTTCTTTTTCTCTTATTTTGATAGCAGAGAACAAAAGAAACGACGCGACTTGTCAATATAATAATGAACATTGATACCGCCACGACTCATTGTCGTCTTCTATCCTTGTTTGTTATTCATGTCGTAATCTCGCGGTGAATATAATGACCAGCAGTAGTCTTGATTTTTCCAAAATCATCCCATTGCGCAAGGTGATGTTGTATAGACGACGCCCAAGCATATCTATAAATAAAAAAAAAGTGCCACTGGATTTTTTCGTAAATTATATATTTTAAATATGTCAAGAGAGCCATATAGACATGGACCGGTTGGACTAATGATCACCCGCGTCGCGCCCTCGTTTCTTTCGTAACACTGAATGATAATATTTCCCGTTCTCTGACTCATTTTTAATAGATTTGCAAACGTGTCTTAAATTGTCCTTGTCAATCAACCGCCACCGCTAAAAGTGTTTGATAATTATTAATTTCGTGATTGGACTTTGAATGTTTATACCGCCTCGGCACTTTATTAATCGTGTGTATTATTTACAGGGTCACCATGATTTAAAAGAGTC
The DNA here is from genome assembly GCA_030141595.1 of Chydorus sphaericus. NCBI lineage: Eukaryota > Metazoa > Arthropoda > Branchiopoda > Diplostraca > Chydoridae > Chydorus > Chydorus sphaericus. The sequence goes on from CM057935.1 coordinate 8,641,393, forward strand.
ATTGGCGTTCAATGCAGCGGCTGCCGCAGCGGCCGCGGCCGGATGGCCATATCCATCGCCCGCATCCATGTACTACCCTTGCGATCCGTCTCTGGCCGGTTACCCCTTTCCAATGTAAGTGATGATGATCATACTTCCGGACTGATTGCACGCCAGATGGCTACTGTCGAATTATTATTGCGTGATATGTGTTGAAAAAAACTATCCTTGTGTCACAGCACAGCACGCCATCACGCTTTTAAATATTATGGCCCCCTTTTTTTTCCTCTTATTTTGTGGCGGGTGTTTTGTGGGCAAGGTAAATATTTTACCACGAAAGGAGAGAGCCAGTTTAAATAGATATATACCTTTCCTTTTTTTCCAGGTCGCACTGGCGGTTTCTTTTCTCTCTATATAGAATAACAATCAGAGCTAACACATAACCAGCTCAGATTTCAGTGTATACATTTGTGTGCTGGGAATATACATATATAAAGGGGGTCGCTTTCAGCACGGATATGACCGTTATTATTTGCTTTCTTCAAAGTTTAAACAATATTTTCTATTTAGGTATGGAATGGATCTAAACGGTTCCAGGAGGAAGAACGCGACGAGGGAGACAACAGCGACGCTCAAAGCCTGGCTATCCGAGCACAAGAAGAATCCTTACCCTACCAAGGGTGAGAAGATTATGCTGGCCATCATCACCAAGATGACCCTTACCCAAGTATCTACCTGGTTCGCCAACGCCCGACGACGGCTCAAGAAGGAGAACAAAATGACTTGGGAGCCAAAGAATCGCAACGATGAAGACGACGACGACGATGACTGCGGGAGCGATCCTGGCGCTGATCATCATCATTCATCTCCCTCCAAGGATCATCACCATCATCATCAGAAACGATCAGGTATGAAACACGCATAATGACCATGAAAAATGATGATATATGATCATCCTGTAGGCAACAGTCAAAACAGGGATTCTCTTTTTATCCATAGACATAATTCAAGTCTCTATTTTGAATTGGGACTTGTAAGATTTGCATGTTTTGAAAGGAAAAAATGCCATAATGGGAAGTTGTTAATATGCTGTAATAAAACGTCGAGATTTTCCCTCCTTGTCTGCAAAACTCATCCGACTGCAAATCATCTCTTTTGACACACAAATCTCGTAGGATGTAGCCTATAGCGGTCATTATAACCACCGATGATACGTATCTCAACGAACATACGTGTTGCCAGCAAGCATGAATAAATCATCCTTGTTTTCGTCGTTGAAAAAAGAAACAAAAAACAACAACAAGTCTTAAAGAGGGAGAGAGCTCAGTCATCCAAGAATCTGACGTTCTTATCAGATTCAAAGTGTTACAGAAAACACGAATTAGAATAATGATGACCGCACGCTGCGAGACAGCACGAGCAAAACTGGTCTCTCTCTTTGAATTATTCATTCAGTCATTCATTCATTTTTTATTTATTTTTAGAAATGGCGGACGGAAGCCGGAATAATCATTGGAGTTCTTCATCCGGAGGAGCTCACCGACCATCACATCATCATCGACACGACCGGGATAGTGAAGACAACATCGACGTCATGTTGGACAGCGACGAAGAAGAGCTCGACCTGCTCAGTTCCGGTGGTGAATCCGCTTGCCTCTCTCCGCCAGGCGGAATAGACCATCACCGTTTAATGGGAGCTGCACCTTTACCAACACCTCCTACAACAGCTGGATTAGCTAATCCTTCTGCGGTGAATAACAAGCCCAAGATCTGGTCAATTGCCGATATGGCCGGCGGTGGCACCACCACCAACAATCCTAGTCAACAACAGCAAGCGGCGGCGGCGGCAGCTGCGGCTGCTGCGGCTTCCGCCGCTCTCATGCAACAGCATCATCATCAGCAAGGAGCTTTCGCCTTTCCGGCTATGTTGCCGTTTGGGCCTCTATCTCAAGCCTTTAGCAGTCTAGGAGGCCGAACGCCTACAGGAGCACCTCATCCATATCACCCTTTCCTGACGCCTAATAACAACAGCAGCGCCACCGCTATTACTCCAGGTAAAAATTAAAGGATTCTATAATCTGAGAACAAAAGAGTGCTTCGAGCTTTTTTTTTTCAAAGGCTTCAACCCTTGTCGTACATGCGTTTAGGGCACTACAAACAAAGACTTATTGGCTTTTATAAGGTCTCACTTTATACAATATTATTTTTTTTTTTTTATTAGGTAATGGGAAACTTTTTCCTACATTCGATCCTACTTCAGCGGGAAGATTGGGAGCTTCTGGAGCCGGTCCTTACGGTTCTGCAGACTCTTTTAGTCGACCACCGGGTGTCGCAGTGAGTTCGGCAGCCACTTCAAGCCCGGCTTACCGACCCTATCCACCGTCGACGAGTAGCAGCAGCGGCGGAAGTCCACCTTCCTTCAGCGTTCGACATCTGGTTGGTGGCGGCCCGAGTGGTCCAGCTGGAGTGAACGGCTCCGATTCCAACATGGCGCTGGCCTACAATCAAGCTCATGTCCAGCATGGCTATGGCGGCCCATTTCCATCAGCAGCAGCAACTTAATCCCAATAATAAATCTCCTCCACCTAATACAACGACGCCAGGGTTGCAAAATCTGGAGAAATTGGCCGCCTTAGCGGCTGCTCCTTCGACCAAGACGTCTAAGTGAAGCAAAAAAAAAATGTCAGCATCGCAAAAGTTCCTTTTTTCAAATGGTTATGACTGGTCGCGATCTCATTTTTTCTTGGAAGTCTAGTTCTCCATTTTTTTTAAGCACAAAAATTGGCTTTATTTAAAAATTATCATCACGACCAGTTTTTTTCTCTTTTTTTTCTTTTCCTCGCGTCATTATTTACGGTTCCTATACGTTTCTTGTATTTGTATATGTAAATAATTTTGAGGAGAGAAGATTGTTCTTTTAACTTTTTTTTTCTGAGAATGGAAAAAAAAATTCTTCCCTGTTATGGTTGTTGTCGCAAAATTCTGTTCCGTCTTTGTGTGTTTGCGGAGGAGTTGAAACCCACGTCTCGTTGATATACATATGTTATATATAAAAAAGATGTCCCGAGAAAAACAATAAAGCAAAAACAAAAAATGGAAGCCCGTTTTATATTTACGTGCCGTGATGTGTGATTGTCTTCTCTCTCTCTCTCACTGTTTCCTCCTCTTCCCATCAATTTTGTTTTTCTCGAATTATTATTAATTATTATTATTGGAGCAGCAATAAATGAACGCGGATCCCTCTAAAACATTTTCATTGATTCGACCTTCTGCGAGGAGGTTAACTGTGTATATTATTACATAAGCCACTCGAAAGCGTATATAATTAATTCAATCCAGAGTGATGTTGTTGAGTGTGCCAGCCTAATAATAATAAGCCAAGTGGATGAGGACGTACCTCCTCCTTCTGATGACCCCATGGGCGTCCACGTGCCGAGCGTGTTAAATCGGCCTCAAGAAGAAAAAAAAACTTGTGAGTTTATTGGCAACAGATTCCTCTTTAAATATAACGAGCTTCATCATCGAAGCGTACCGATTTGATGGGGAGGAGAAAAACATTTCTGGCAAATTGGCAAAATGCCCATCAGCGCCTTTCAAATAAGTTAACCCCTCTCCGCTGCTGCTGATCCCCTCTCTGAGGGCTTTATTTTTCATTATTTTGAGGGGAGCAGACTTAACGAGGGGCTAGCGCTGAAATCTCTCATCATCATCATCATCATCAACACCAGCAGAGAGTGGAGCGAGCTCAGCAGGATGCTCTCCCTATCTAATCAAGACAAACGATTCAATTTTCATTGTGGCCTTACAGCTTAAGGTATCTAATTAAAATGGGCTTTGCAGTATATACTAACTCAAATTAGGCCTCGGAAAATCAATATATACCCAAAAAATACTATTGCTTCTTTTCGGCACGTGCCATAGAAAATGTTTATGAAGCCTAAAAAGCATAACGAATCGGAGACTAGTCGTATTTTTTTCTCGTCTTCACACCCTTCCGAGCACAGATGTGCGGGACGTGCATGCAGTAGAGTCGATGACAAACGAGGCCTATATTCATATATATATAAATACTAGTAAAAATATATATATACACATACTTTTTTTTCTGGTTCTTCGTGTTATCTGTGTCGAATGTTGGTTTATTATCAGTCGGCCCGTATCGCTGATGATGGTCTACTCCGCCCCCTTGAAATGTATAACGAGCCCTAGAGCCATTGTGACGGCGGTCAAAGTGTGTGTACTCCTTTTCACATAATGAGCTATACGTGTGCTGCGTGTTTCCGTTGTTTGGTCAGAGAGGAAAAAAAAAATAAAACACAACAGCGATCCACCCTCTAGGGTTCTATTTGATGATGACTGCTCGTGAGTGTACCTCTCACTGTAAAAATAAAACAAATATTAAAAAAGAAAGATGATGGAATACGTTGACCCAACATCTCCGATTACACCAATAAATGTATATTTAAAGAGAGATTCTACCCCCCTATAGTATACAGTCATTAGTTATACGGCGGCAGTTTGATAGTCTAAATGGCGTCAATGATGGCACACAGCAGGTTTTTCTTTTCTCTCTGTTTGGGGTTCGTCTAGAGCTCTGTAGGAAAGAATGATGTGTCTCTCTCCTATGGAATCAACACGACGGGCATACAAATCGCCCGATTCTCTATATACAGCACATCCCCCTGGCGGCAGACAGAGCTCTCGATCTTATCATCAATTCTTCTTCTTCTTTATACGTGTGCTGTGCGTGTCTATCCCATCGGGTTTATTATGAGGCCAGAAAAAATATATATAAAAAAAAGTTTTGTGTGTTTTATCGTAGCGTTTGGATCTGTGACGTAGTCAGTAGGGGGATGAGCCGGCCATTTTGTGTGTGTAGTATACCTGGCTATCTCTGGTTGATCGACAGGGCCCTGACAACCTGGTGACATTATAGAGAGGGAATATAAGGAGAAATAATAAGAGAGGAAACCGACGATGAGAGAGCCATGCCACTAAGTGTGTTTGACAGTAATGGGATAGCTTTTTTTGGTCAGCATCTTTATACACACCCTTTTTCAATATATAAATTGATATATTTAGAAATAGAGCGAATGTATTTATTTACTTTTTTGCGCTCTGGATATATAATATATAAACTGGCAATGGAGCCAATATATATTAGGGTCCGCCTTTTCCTCGTCCGAAGCTGATGAGGTCAGCCGAATAAGAGCTTCATCGAACGGTGCGATCCGCCCACCGCCGCCAGATTGAATTTGGCGCAGCGTGAATGATGTTGCTCTCCTGCCGGTGCCCTCTCTGACAGCTGGCTGACGACCTCTCTCTGATGATGCGGCTGCTGACTCTCTGGAATGCCTTTCCACAGCTGGAATATCATCACCTTATATCCAGCACCACCACCAAGGCGACTTTTCCCCCGCAATCTAATGTGACATCACTCTGCTCAAATTTCCCGCGCGCGGTATATAGCTCCACATCAGCTCCACCTTTTGCGTGTTTCAAAAAGGGAAGGAGGAGGGCCTCATCTTCTACTCTTACGAAACGACACAAAGTTTTCCGTCGTCGTCGTAGTCGACCGGGCGTATAATAATAATATTGTGCAGGGGCCTGTGAAAACAGATGGCCCCTTCTATAACCATCCCCGTCACTTAGAGCAGAGATAGTTACACTCACACACACACACAACAACAACACGCGGCAACTCATGCATATTCAATTTTTTGTGTCAACAACAATGGCACATGCGAGAGGATGAGCAGCAGTATTATAGAGCTAGCTCGCCGGTGCCTGATAATAAAGAGCCGCCTTCTTATATGGCGGCGGCATCAGCCAATGTTATGATTCTTTGGGGGATTTATATGTATAAATATATATCCATCCAGCAGCGTCCTTTTATTATTAACGTTTTGTGGACCAGCAGTGCTGCTGCTGCTTCTGTTATCTTGTCTGATGTTCCCCCCTACTGTCATTTTTATTACAATTTTTCCCTTCTTTTAACACATCAAATGGCTTAAGTCAACAGCAGGGTCGTGGTTTTTTCCTATTATTATTATCGACACATATAGATAGAGATTCTTTTATTAATGTGAGAAAAACAAATGTTGAATTTGAACAAAACATGATGAACGAGTTTGTTTTGGCTTCTATATATTCCCAACGCTTAATATGAAGCCTATAGGTTATACATTCATGTCAAACACAAACGACGCTGAGCTGCTTCTTCTGGCAGACGCACAGCAGCGCAGAAATGTATATAATGCCTTGGAATGTATCTATATCTGTAGTACGACTGTCTCTTTCTCTTTCTACACAATATCTCTCTGGTGAACACTAGCACGCGTTGTGTTTGTTTCTTATTTCTTTTTTCTTTCTCTCTCCCGGGGCTGTCATAACAGGCGACACTAACGAGCTCCTTCTCCATATATTTCGAGAGAAAGAAAAGAAAAGGCGCCCTCTCCTCTCATTAACAGCTGTGGCCCCATAGTTATTTTAACGCGCGCGCCTTAGTATAGCAGGAGCCAAAAGGGCACTACACTTCTCATCTCTCTAGGCTGCTAAATCAGAGCCGTTAATGAACCAAGGGCCCTCTCGCTGCTGTTGGTGACACTGTAAGATCTGTAGAGCAGCAGCATTCCCCTCCTTTCCTCATTGATCAAATGTTTTGACTCGTACAAAAAGAGAGAGAGGGTCGTATCCTCATATGATGGATGGTCCGCTTAACCCCCATTGGGACGTTATGGAGAAAAGTAAGAGGAAGGGATGGAAATGGCGTGAAATTCCCGCGAGATGTACAACAACTGTATAGCATATACTATATATCTCAGTCATTTCTATATTTACATGAGCAAGTTGCTCCTCTTATGTTCTTTTTTAGTGTGCTCGCGTTCGTACTTCACCCCTTATTCCAGCAATATTTTAATCCAGTCAAGAAGAAATTCCGTTATACATTGAAAAATACATAAAATGTTTGGATAAGGACCGGAACAACAATAAGTGTATTATTTGAGTGGAGGGATCATTTCCTGCCGTCATGCGCCATTTAGGACCTCTCTGAGACATGTCACCTCAAGCCTATTTAGAAGAAGGAATGTTATATTCCCATTCTATGACGCAAGAATACAAGTGTGATGGGTCAATCTTTGTGTTGTGTGTATATTTTGATGCTGGTATATATAAGAAGAACCGGAAGAAAGTCGACGTCAGGCCATCTGCCATTTCGACTTTTTCCCACAGGAGAAATGAATGGGCCACTATGCACGACCACCCTGCTCTATGCTGTATGACGATACTATTAGAAAAAGAGAAGCAGATCAAGGCTTCTGGGGTTAGCTCCTCTTAGAGGAGGCCTCACGCAGCGCTGCCACAGCACGGCTTTTCAATGAATGAATAAAAGAAGCAGAAGAAGAAGAAGTATTGTCAAATCTGGCTGCTGTGAAACGCATTAGCTTTGCCTTGTTGGCACTCTTTGAGACGAGGATCCATTGAGGGAGCTCCAAACTCCCATATATTTCCCCCCTTTTCAGGAGCAGCTTGACACAGCAGATATACACAGAGAGAGCATTTGTTATTGTGTATACACATACCTGGAAGCTGATGCTCGTTGGGGTGCTCTGCTCCTTATTGTACCTCTTGAAAAGAAGGAGAAAAAAACCTCGGATCTATTATGAGGTTATTGAACGAGGGGAACTAAAGGGGCGACAGTATGTGTCAACCCGGGCAATTTTCTTAAATACACACACGTATTATAACAAACGCGATGACGATTCTTCAAATTCTTGGAAGCCGGATATTGTATTGTACTGAAAAGCGCGGATGCTGCTGGTTCACTCTTCCAGTTAGACCCATGATTGGCTTTTTATTTATTTGCAACGTCACGTATTCAACATTTGAAATATCATTTATAGATATTTGATATATGCTAGCTGATTTGTATTGTGAACATAAAAGGGGGAACTGCTTCTATTAAATAATGAGGTGTATCATGACTGTGCTGTGTAAACACGCTTTCACCGTTCTAATTGAATGAATATTTTACATCGACCTCGTCTTCCACTAGTTAATTACGACTAATTGTGTGCTACTTCATTCAAGTGGTTGCCCTCCTTTTTTTTAAAAAAGGCCTAATGAATAACTAGAATTCTAATGTATAACATAACAGGTAAATCTGTCTGTGGCATCAGCTGACTTTGTGCTGCACAGGGTTATATGTTAAACAGGGCTCGGCTTCTGTTTTCTTCTTCGAGATGTATTACAGCATCTCTATATAGCAAATCCCCTTTGACTACTTCCTCTGCTGCTGCTGCTGCGCAGATATCTATATATACAGTCGTTGTCGTCGATGAAGCCTATATACCAGAGAGAGTCTAAGCTCGTTGGTTCCGACACGGTTTCCTCCCTGCTGTCTCACAACTCGTCTATGTGCGACGATACAACCCAAGGGAATCAAGCAAGAGCCAGCAAGAGCCGCGAGTTATTGATTTCTCTCTTCTTCCCAGAGAAGAAGAAATAACAGAGAGCGTCGAGAAGAGGCGGGATCGGTCCCGTGAGCATATCACTCGTCAGCGACGCTCGTTGCTGCTGCTGCGCGCCACAACGTCCTACATCAACCGTACTACTACTCGTCGTCGTCGTCGTTCCCCCAAAAAACATATAAACAAAGATCTGCTCCGGAAATAGCTGCGGATGATGCTACTCTGCGCCTCTCCTGTTCGCATGGAGATAGCCTTATAGACACATCACTTATTCTGCGTGATCCAGCAGTGGCACTGCTTGATCGTCCCTGAATAAGATAGAAGGGTGGGCGTTTATTGACCTCATCCCTAAAGTTTGATACCAATCCTTCCCTTTCTCTCATCATTTTATGGGGCAGCACATCATCTGCTGGTGGAGCATCAGAAGGGGGATCTATAAAAGCCTAGCTTTCTTTTTCATCGCCTGGATCATCAGGCAATGTCTCCCTCTTTTTTCTTTTTCTTTTTTTTTTGGTTCTCTAAATGCACCATAAACTATTTATTAGCCGGATCATTTATATGATTATGAGAGAGAAAAGATCTTTAGAGAAAAAAAATGAATTTATAATAATATAAGAAAAACAGCTCGACTGGTTTCGGGTTAGAATTGAGGAATGAGGAAATGTCATATCAAGTTTTTTGGAATCCAGGAAAATGAATAGCTCATGCGATTATCTACGTACATTCGTAAAAAAATTGCTATTCAATGCCATATTTATTTATTAATAAATCGTGATGCTGATGGGTGGTCAAGAATCCTGCTTTCAGTTATGTACATCATGGCAGCATTCCATAACTCGGTCTGATGAGTCTCGTGATTCAATCCCCGATATACCGACCAAAATATCACGTATGGTATGTATTCTATATGATCTTTGTTGCAATCATCACGCTCTTATTAACTGACACAAATGAACAGAGAGTGCCCTTCACTTATCGTAAAAATGGCTTCTCCACTTCAATAATACGTCATCTGGCTTATTTCTCTCTTTAGTGTACAGCTGAAAGTGACGGGTTCGAGTGCAGGCTAATAAGATATTGTGTTTTTGTGAAAAAAAAGAAAGGTCTCGCAACCCTATCGCGTTGACTGCTGCTCCCGTTTGTACATCAAACAGAAGGCGTGCGTGAAGGGTCAAAACGGCGATGGTTACCAAATGGCCCAAGTACTAGCCACTTTTTAGCTTGAAGAAGAAAAAAGGAAATGAGATATATTAGTTTTCCTCTTAAAGGACACTGTGGGTCTCATCTTACGGCGCTGTAATAATTTTTTTCTGCTGCTGCTGTGATGTCAGGGATGTGCTCTACCGGTTAACAGCTCGTAAATAGTTCCAAAGGGGTTTGGGGTAAGAAAAATACTACATTTCTCTTTAGAGAAGCCAGAAGCATTTCAACACTGGAATAACTCTTCTTATTCCTGCTGTGCTGCTGATATTTTTCTCTATACTCATATTTTCCTTCGTTTTGGGTTGCGCAGTTTGAGAGGTCGTTGTCGTGACGATTTCACAGGGGCTCAACCGAATGATGGGGGGTCGTTAAGGAAAACACCATTTTTTCCCTCCTTCTCCTGCCGGAAGTGTCGCCTATTTCAGGACGATATAATACTTCTTTGTGTGTATCATTATTTATTTATAATATTGATGTTAGGTCAAAGAGGTATAACGATGACGAGTCAATTTGAATATAATATGAAATATATAGGGGAGCAGCAAATTAGTCGTTATTATTATAATATATTATTATAGAGCTCTGGTTTCTCAAGCGTTTTGGCACTGTAGAGCAACTGTGTCGTAACGTGGGGACCAGGGTTGACATGTTTACACACTGATGGTTGTGATGATGCTCCTGTTTGGCCCGTTAAAGTGAGCTCGCGTTGACACACGCACCCGAGGAGTGCACTGCTCCTGGCAGAGCAGAAAAACACACGTCATTGATCGCTATTGTTTATGTGCTGCAACCCATTGCTGAGAGCTGCTCTGTCGCCTCACATTAGAGCAGGGCTACTGCGCGTGTCTCAGCAGCAGAGAAACAGTTGCTCTCCATAGCAAAACATTTCCAGCTGTGCGACCGTTCATTTCGAATTAGCTCGTTATCTACTTCAAGCCAGGCAACAGCAGCAGCTTTACATTATTATTCTCTTACAACAGCAGCTCCGTTTTGTTGTTGTATATTATCATATTATTCTAGTCTTGCATGGCAAGCGCCTTATTTCAATTAATACAAGGTTTTGGGGGAATAAAAAAACCAGTCATTTTGATTGAAGATTGACCAATAAGCGTTTTGGTCACTATTATAACCTGTTATATATGTCCTCATTTGTTTCAAAAACAGACATTTGGCTAGTCAAACATCACACTGTTTAACTTGTTCTGTCGTTATTATTTTCCCCCCAGAAATGAGGCTCTCTTTTTTTGTTTGGAAAATGAATGTTTTCGTTTTTTTAGGATAACGAGTTCATCGCGTTTCCTTATCCACGAGTCCCCCCAACATTTGAAAACTGACTCTTGTTTGACATCCAAAAAAGAAGAGGAAAACAGGTATTCAGCAGCATATACATCATTAGAAATGGAAAAACGGTTAGCTATCACGCAAAGACAACTGCTTCTTCTTCTATATACTTGAGCCCAAAGAGAGTTAATGATCCTTCTGACGAGACAACATCCTGTGATTTAGTCGTTCATCACACAAAAAGGGAATGGCTCGTCTCATTACGTCACCATTTGTCTACTCTCGTTCCCATTCTTCAAGTAGCATAACAAACCATTCATCGTGTCTCTTCTTGTTTATTGATATATTTATATATATGCTGTTATACAAATGTACAAAGGGGTCAACACACGTCTTTTTAAGCGTGGGCTATGTGGACACTGATGGATCTATCCGAGTGAGGGACACCCGTGAGCATCGGGCCCACTACTGTACCATGAAAGAAGAAGATGAAAAGGTCAATGGACAAGTCCTTCTACTAGCTACTATCCCGACGGGAGGTCTTCCTCTTTTCTTCAATTGCGTGCAAACACTTGTGAGACCATTCCATTCAAAAGAAAAGAGAAAAAAAAAGTGTCTTGCTTCACCGGTTTTTCTTCGATTGACCAGCAGCTTGCTTCTTCTTTTCAACTGGCAGATGTATCACTTGATGAACTTGTGCTGTATAATAGAAAGAAAAAGGGAGCATACACACTAGAAAAACCAGAATAAAGACGATATTTTCCCATCCTGTCTGACATGTTGGGCCCATATTACGCACTTTCAAAAGGATTCGTAAAAATACATATTTTTTCTTCTTCTTTTATGTTTACTCACTGCTGTAAATATATGCTTGCTATATTCCCACGTAACCTATAATGCATCTTTCTACTTTTCTCCTTTTTTTTGTTGTTATTGTAAAACAATCGGATTATTTCTTTTACCGTCGGATATATAAAAGCGATCACATTATACAATCCCCTTATATTAATCCATCATTTTTTACCTTTACTTATTAGCTTTTTTCTAAACAATTAGGTTTAGATATTTTTCCAAATCTAACATGTACCATTCTTTGATCCATCTTCTTCTTTTCATCTTTTGTTTAGTTCTAAACAAGTAATTTTGAATATAACGTCTCAATCGAGCCCTCGAGTATACTCGGAAACAACATTCTTTCGACCTATTATTCCAATCAATAATGCGAGCCCTTAAAATATGAATGGTGCGCGCCCATGTTCAAGAAAAAAATCTTTTTATTCGTCAAAAAACGTTGTACACAGCCCATCCATCAAAAATGTAAGATTTTTATACATCTAAAGCCCTGCGGAATTCAATACCATCTGGGGGGTTTATCTCATTTGAAAAGGAGCCAGCAGAAAATCCAGCAGCAAGCAATTCAAAGAAGAATCTATATACACCCTTTTTTTCCTCTAAGAGTAGCGCGTTCTTTTCGTTGTTCGACATGTCACGCTGATGCCAAGTCGAAAAAAAATCAATGGATGAGGTCAGATGAAAAGAGGCTCCTGCCATCATAATAGGCCAGCGAGACCATATACCTCCCGCCGTGGTTTCTTTTCCTTCGTAGCCTAAAAGGTCCCCTATAGAAAACCATTAAGGGGCCCACCTGTGGAGACACATATACTATATTCCTCTCCCTTTTTTTCTTCTTCCTCTTTTTTTTTATCAGGGGGTTAAAAGGCATGGCTATATGGCCAAACAATCAATAAATAGTCTCCCCTCTTTCACTTTTTTCTCTATTCTTTTTGTGTGTTGTGTTCCACCCCTCTAATCACATTATCCACGCCAATCATCTGAACAGAGTGTCAGTGATATTATGATTGGTCCCATATACACCCCACCTATTAGTCGCCGTTGAGCATCTGCTGCTAATTCTTTCATTTATTTATTTTTTTGGCTAGACGTTTAAAATCTGATAAATGCTCATTATCTCGGACATGTATTTATTTTATGGATTAGCTGCTAGGAGTCATACAATAATTTGATCTCGAGTAAATCTCAAGTGTTTTAAAAAGGATTATATTTTACTGGGAATCCTTAAAAAAGGTATTTAGTATTATCTAAATCGTTTAAATTAAACAGGAATTTCAGCAACCAAATGATAAATAAAATAAAATCTGGATTAAATAGGAGCAACAAAGAGAGAAGGAGAAACCGAGCATCTGGCAGTATGGAATTTTATATTTTTTCCCGCGCCATTTTTATAATTCCAGACACCGGATGTATATGTATGATATATATCCTTTGCATTATTTGCGTACATAAAGCCCGCACACATCACACACTGATGAATAAATCCCCTCCAGTCAACAAATCAAAAAAAGAAGCTAGCTAGGTAGACATTGTACATACACAAGGATAAGGGAGAGAGAGAAAAGTCTTTTGTTATGTTTCACTTCCTATTGTTGTATTGGATATACAGTTCCCCGACGAAACGCCAAACCGGAGGCAAAGCGGATTTGTCGCAGCAGCAGCCAAAGAATGGCTGCGCGGAATTCCGGAAACAGATCAATCAGTTTGTCATTCACTTCTTCTTTCTGGAATGTCTTCTTCTTCTTCTTCTGTAAGAGCAGCAAACTATCTTGTATATTTTTTTCTCTCTTCTAAAAGTCGAAAAGAGGCGTATCTATTGTCAATGGCCTATACACTCGCGCCCCCACACCTTATAGAATTCTTTAATGCCATCACTTGTCAGCCCTGCTTAAAGCTGTCTACCCCCTTTAACTTTTTTTTTGTGATTTATCACGACTTTCTATGATGTGTTCTTTTCATCTAGCTGGATGAATGAAATTGTAAAATATATATATTTTTATCTTTTGGGGTCCATAAAGTTAGATTTATACAATAATAAAACTAATAACTCACTGTGAAGATGAGTGCAATCAAGTTGTAAAGAAACGGGTTCACAAAGATCAAATTCATTTTTTTATTCCACCTTTAATCAATAAAAATGTTCAAAGTTTTGCATTTAAAACTGTATATTTTTCTTCATCTTTAAATATTAAATTATTAAATAAAAAGATTCTTATCTAGTGATAATATAATGATCCGTTCACAAGCTTGTTATTTTGCCAATCGGTTAGAGGAGCGAGACCCACGTCGAGAAATTCCTCAGTCTATTGTGATGTGACACATTGAAGAAAGAAGAAAAGGAAATAAGTGCCTCCCCCCCCTGAAAAAGATCAATGATTTATGCACCCCCTCGCACATACACACACGTATATATATATATACATCACACAAAGGTGTTGAGGACTAATGCGATTTTGAATAACGACCCGAAAAGAAGTGAGCTGCTCCAGCAAAGGGGCGGGCGCGTCCTTCTGCAAAATTGGAATTACACATTTCATTTGAGATGAATGATGGCACAGCAACTTTCTGAAAAGAACCTTAGGAATGTTTGCATTCCGGTAAATAAAATTCCATCAAAACCATTCACACCCTCATCATAATAGTCCTATAATAATAAAAAAATATATATATTTGAAAGATGGATGGATGTGGTCTCCATTAAATTCTAATTAGACAAGAGCTTACAAAAACATTCTTCTTTGACCTCTTTCTTGAGTAAACAGGGGCTCCAGACGGACTCTGGAATTTCTTATATTATAGCAAATGCGTCGTCGTGACTGGGCAGCATTTTCATCCCCCCTTTTTATATATTATTTGTACAAAAAATATGCTCAGCAGGGGGAAACGAATAACATGAGAATGGGATATCAATTCTGATTAAAAATCAATAAATTCGATTGAGAGCATTCCATTGTTTGTACAGACATAACTTGTGGCGCCTCGAACCCGGTCGGGAGTCTCTCTCTCATCCGATATCTTTTTGCTTCCTGCTGAGCTATCTTGTTGATGGCTATACAAGTCCTATTTCTTTTTGTCATGTCTTTTTAAAATGCCTTTCTATACTACTTGAATTGTTTTTCCGGTTAGGATCATCAGTGTGCTGGGTCGTCGTTAAGCTGATTGACAAGGTCACATTACTGCTATTCTCTTCAGGACACCCCATTCAGAATGTAAACAAGAAGGCAGCTCTGCTCCATTCATCCGCAATTAGGTACATTTTACAAGGGGGAAACTGCCTTTTGTCTTTGGAGAAAAAGCCATCAGAAAAACATCATTTGTCATTTCTTAAAACCACCAATCTATACATTCCATCAAAAAAGCTTAATTCTATTACCTTCTTCCAAATATAGGGCGGATATATTTAAAAAATAGTGCAAATCACGGTGGTCACGACGCTCTGCGGCCAAGTCATGGCGCGTAATTCGATTCATTGTTGAACTTGCTCTTGATGGAGTATTGATGAGGACCATTTGCTCTTTCCATTATAGTCCGTGTCAGTCGTTATTTGACAATGAGGTGGTGGTGGCGGAAGGAAACGTGACGAGCAACCATTCTTCCTGATGCACGGCTGCACCCCTTTCCGTCCTGTTACTCTAATCGGTCTCCTTATTTCTTTTTAAAGAGGAGTGAGCCATCTGGCAACGATTTGTGCTTTTCCCTTCTTTTCTATTTAATTATGCATATTTAGCGTTATAAATGTTCTCTAAATCTGTTGTTTTCAGGAAAAGGCTATAAAACAGCAAATTAATATATTAACAGACAGATGACTACAAAAACTCTTTTAAAATTATATATTTTAAATTAGGTTTCCTATTAGTTTGATTGAATGACTGAAATTTCGTAGATTCAGGAACTAAACAACTATAACATAATTTTAAAGAAAAAGTATTAAAAACAAAGTCTTTATCCCAATTATATCAAATAAATGTCTACATAGAGGGAAGGTGTTTTATTTCTATTAGGTTTTATCAATGGTTCCCAAGAGAGAGGTTCGACAAGAGAGCTCTGCGTGCAAGTAATACAACATGACACAAGGCTTGCTCTCACGCAGCCTGAACGGCGCAGCAGCAGCATCAACTTATTCTTTTAGAGCCGTCGCGTCCAAGGGGGAGACCGCGTCAATCAGGCCTCTCCTCCTTCGTTGACTCCCGCCGTTGAGCCAATCAGAGTCCCCAAGTCTTCGTCGTGAAGCACTTTATATCGATCCGCCTGAAAGTAACAAAAAACAACAACAACACAACACGGGCGACAACAAAAGACACGGTGCTCTGCTCCTTTTTATTGTCTCCAGAGTCTCTTTTTTTTCTCTCTTCTCTTTTCTCTGCTGCGTTCATGTCTGACAGCACCACCTGGCATCGTTGAGCCACTTTCCCAATATATATTCTGTGCGTTCTAGATTATGTATTACACATGTAATATATTATGCATCAGACAATGATTTTTTCGTCTTGAAGAAATCTCCACATTTTCAATTAACCATCAGTAAGAGACTGACACTGACGGATGCTACCACTTTGGGAAGTATATAGCGATAGGCCGCTAGATCGTCATCGTCACGCTGAATAATTCAAAAGTCTCTCACTCCCGCCCTTTATATAGAAAGGGTCTTCTGTTCATTAAATGCAGATGTATATTTAGAGTGGGGAGAGAGAGAGGACAGATGCTGTATTAAATAAGAAGGAATAGCGGTGGCGCTGCTATCCTATCGTCGTTTCTAATACAACATATATATTTTCTTCGCGCTTGTTTTGTTTGCTGTCCAAACAACTGTCGCCAGCGCCGTTTTCAATTAGATGTTGCTCCTATAGCTGCAGCTACTGGGGAGGCCCGGCGGGAAAGGTCTTGTTGGAAGGGGCGAGAGACATCACACTCCCGTGTTGATATATCCCTCAACACATCAGCTCCAAGAGGACGAGGCTTTTGCATATTGCATTGGCACGTGCTGTTGCTAGTCTAGTCTAGCTGCCCCTTTTTGATGCTTCGCATATCAATATCTTCGGACGGCGCTCGAGGATTAGAGCATCGGCGTTGCTACAAAGTCAACAAGATGCGCCCGCTGTATAAGATCTTGCTGCTCGCGTGTGTACATCACACGATGACGCCGCCGCCGCCGCTCTGTGTATATCAACACAATACAGCGTTTATACATCGCAAGAGATCTCATCACATTCAACTCACTAGGGGAATATCGTTTTCATTATAGATACTGTCATCGCCCCTTTTTATATGAGGATCATCCCTTTTGATTTGTAGCACAAGATAAAGGGTAGCATTGAAATAATGATTAACGAGTTACTTCATTACTCAAACAAAACCCTGTTTCATTACTATTATGCCTAACTATTGAATTAGTCAGTTAATTAGAGTCAAGAAAGAGCTTCATCTAATATTGAGAATTTCTACATATTTCATCAATGCGTTCTATTTTAAAATCTACCAGCATGTTTCATGTTTCTTCCATCGATATTGACGCAATATGATGATCGACAAGCCACTGTTTCATCATTGCACCAAATATACTACTGTTGTGTAGAAAGAGAACCTAAAAACAGCCTTTTTTGGTCTCTTTCTCTCACTCTTGCCTGATTTATTATTCAACATTGACGCAAAAAAGGAAGGGAAAAACAAGTTTCTCGGTCCTCTGTTGCGCTATACATCCTGCATAATTGAATCGCCAAAAAAAAAGACTCCCTTCTTGCTATCCATTAGTGCTTGTGCATTTTACATCATGTGGGATTTAAAATCGTTAATAGCAGCATCAAAGTTCATTGTAATAAAATTTCATTTGAGGTTATCGGTCGGGATCAATTCGGACGGAGGGCGATTAAATGGAGAAACAAACGGGGTATCATCAAATGAGCACGCGCTAGCGCGGTCGGTCTCGTTTTTATAGATTTCTTCTATATAAACACAAAGACACATTATCGGGAAAGACAGCTAGATTCTCCTTAATATATTCTATAATAATAAAGCGTGTGCCAAGTCAATAGATTTACACAATAGAAAGAGCTCGTGCCCCGTAAATACGACCATCGCACATAAATAGAAAGAAACTAAATATATCGCATTATCTAATATCAAAGAGCGAGATCGTCTCGAGTAGACGAATAGCCGCGCGTTATATTCTCTACTGATGCCGAAAAGGAGATTCTTATACTCTTCTTCTTGTGTTGTTCTTCTCCTAGTCTTCGAGCTCAATAAAAACAACAGTTGGGTCATTTTTCTTCTTCTAGTCCTGATGCAGCGAGAAAGACCCAGTTCAGACGACGAAGCCCCCTTTTTGCCGACCGCATCGTAAAGCCGGTGACAGAACACGGGTTTCTACTTAAGACACACCGGTCTTTTTTTGTGTGTGTGTGTGTGTTGCTGGGGGGTGCCCTCTCTTTCTTTCTTTTGGAGCCACTTAATATATATAGACTTGCATATAGGAAAGAATCGAAAAAGAGAGAAGGGCGTTGTCGTGTTCTACAGAATCACGCGGGTCGATCGAGCCGACTATATAGACGAGAGAGAAAGAAATCGGTAAAGTGAACTTTGTCGACCAGCATCTCCATATAATTATCACAAAGTTTGTATCGTCTATTATTCAAATGACACAGCTAGTGCACTGTATATTGTCTATGAATACAATCATTTGAACCTTATAGTATAACACACTCGCTTCCAAGATTCTCTTTTGTATTATATAATAATAATAATGGTGCACGGTCGTCGTCCCAAAACTTGGAGAGGCCCAGCTGCTTTATACTTTACTGGACTTGGCCATTAAGAGTTTGAATGTGTAAAAGAGGTCTTTCTGTATGCGTTCTTGGACGATTCCCCCCAAACCAAAAGTTTGGCTACTCAAAAGATAGACAACAAGAGGAGCCCCTCTTCAAAGTTTCCATTTTGTGCCCGCTCTCTATATCACCCCGCTTTTCTTGTCTTATATTGGTTTGTGTTGAAAGACGTCTTTTTGGACAGACCTGATGGTGATAACATTCACTCATCATCTCGTCATGCAGTTGAAGCCTTCTGCTGCTCAATATCTTGTTTACCACAACACTTTTTTTGAAACATGAAACCCACTAGTCTGACAGTTTTTAACATTAAAATGTATAGCTATAGATCTTTGTAATGTTCTGAACCATCGCGATGGGATTTCCAGGTTTTCTACTTCCCGCGGGAGTCGTTTTATATACTCTCAGTACAAATCATGATGTATCATCGATAATCCCAAGAAATATAAATCATCAAGTTGCTGCGATGGCATTATTTCTTATGATATTTTCTATAGAAAGTAAGAGTTCAAGTCTTATTGGGATGTCCGTGCGGGGCTTTTATAAATTCCATTAGCACCGCCGTTAATTCCCTGGCGAGTGATGCATAAATTGAGAGACACACTCTCTCTAATGCTTTATTCTTCGAGGATTAAAACCATTGAAATAACTAAATTTTAGACTGTGCTGGAATAATATTTGAAAGTGGTGCCCGATGAGTGCTGCCTCTCCATCATTTGATGGCCAGCAGTTTTAAGTTTTGTTACAAAGAGAAAAGGATGGGACGTGCTGTCCATAATTGGCTTTTCCCCTGCTGCAATGTATATAGAGGGGGCGGGTTATTATGATTATATATACCGAGTGTCATCGTCATCAAAGGAGCGCGCGGGCTAGGGCGCCCTCTCGTCTGATGCTGATGGCTCTTATCGCAGTTGTGCAGCAGTCCGCATGATGCCTATATAGCTTGCTCCTTTTTTTGTGTGTGCCCCGTATAAGAAAATGTCCACGTCGTCCACCAATCCGATTATGACGCGCACCCGGCGATATATGTATAAAGAATAGGGCGCTCCCGTTCATATATAGTCCATTGTGTGCCTTTCCCACGCTCCTGCTCGGCCATCATCATCAGCATCATACATATAAGCTGATTAGATTCTTTTTTTTCTACACATCTATATGTAGCTATATATTGTATAGCTCTTTTTTCATTATCGTTTGTACTGTGTGGGACTGTTGTACACCTTTTGGAGAAGGAGGAGTCTGTAAATAGTGTCCAATAGGAGAAAGAGACTATAAGAATGTGTCACACAGCTGTTGGCCGAGATAGAATGCCGGTGATTTATGATGATGCTGTTGACATCTACAGCAAGCTTATTATTACAAACAAAGTACAGAGTAAATGTTAAAAGTTACCGCTTGTATTTTTAAATTTTAAATTTAATACAGAGCTGTTGGAACCGGTTAATTTAGTTTTTATCATTTTAACTCAAGGTTGCGATAACATTGTTAATTGGATCGCACCCCTTTGCGTTTTTATTTAATGGCCGCAGTTTTAAATTTTATCGAGGCTAATGGATCTGGTCGTCAGAACTTGTTCTACTCGATTCTCCTCTGTTGATACTCGTAGATTATTGTTCATCAGCTGTGTCAACCATGAGTGCTCCTATAGCTCTGCGTGAGGCTTTTAATAATCCGGCGACAACCCCTACTACTGTACACTTTGACCCCCTCTCCGATATGCCCGCCAATCAAAACAACTCTCAGCGTCGTCAGTATATAGGCTAGCATGTGTCAACAAGCCAACGGAACAAATCACACTTTGAAGTGACGACGACGAGCCTCTTATATTTATTATATATAGCGGCGTCATCTGGGTCGGTTCACAGCAGCACTTCCGATGATGCTGCACATCATCATCAAAAGAATTTCTGCTGCTGCGTCATACATCACGTGAATTTTTATTATTATTATTATTATTGCTATTTGATAGAGAAGGACCACCCGCGCTCTTTCAAGAATCTGGTTTTTTGTCGATGCTGATCAGCAGAGCGAAAAACCAGCCGAGGAAAACAGGCTATAGCACCACTTCTATACTTTCAAGGACAGGTGATGTGCGTGCTCTGGTCTCTATTGACACAGGTTAATGGTCAGAAGAGAACGACGACAGAGTCAATACAACAAATAACTTATCATGACCCGTTCTGTTTTCCATGTCTTTCAAAAGAGAAAAAAAGGCACTTGCCGACAGCGCAAATAATCAATTTTTTCTTCCATGACTATATTGGTTGGCCAATATTTGTCAACGCTGGCGGACGCGACTCATTTTTTTTCTTCCAAGAGTTGACGACTATAATGTAAAATTCGTGTCGCTCAGCATTTTTTTTTTCGCTTTGGTGGTGCTGTCGTTGAAAGCGACACGTGTAGAACTGATGCATAGTGATGGGCCACATCCAGCATCTCCCCCTATTTTTTTTTTTGTATGTGTTTATACATATACATATCAGGCACGCGTGAATGATGAATACGGCACTCACGCGGGCGGCTCCCTACCATATATATTACTCGTTTCTCTTGCTGTACATTATGGAAACGGTGGTGGCGTGCTGCTCCTATATTGAAAGCATCTTGCCAAACACAGCGTGTCGAGCATGCTGTTGAACACGAATCTTTATTGCTTTTCTACATTACGAAATCAAGCCATTTTATATAATAATGAGAGAGAGAGAGAGAAAAAAGTTCTTTTTAGTTAATTGATGGGATCCGTGTAGCTTTCAGCATATCACGTTCAGAAGGGAAAAGAGAAGGGTAGTCAACACATGTCGAGGCAGCATCACGCTTACACGTTGTAAGAGAGTGCTGCGTGCATAGCACTCTCTTTTAGACGCGATGTCACGAAGAGTATAAGAAGGTGGTGGTGGCTCCTGCTAGCTGCTAGCTGATGCGACGCGCGGCCAACTAGTCGAACACGACTTGTCCATTTGCTGATGCCGTGCATCAAGAAGAGAATAGCGATAAGAAAACTCTTGGGGACTCGAAGCTCGTGTCAACTTCATTATTACACAAAGCAGGAGCATATAAGAGCAGCAGCAGCAACAACAGCAACCACCCCTTTTTATATTATTATTCAAGAGCGGAAAGTCGTCGTTTGTTATTTCGGACCACCAATTTTTTTTCCTCTCTCTCCGGAAGAGGCAGCACTTTGCTGATGCTGTGCCGGAAATGGTGTATTATACCGCACTATGACTGCGCAACCATTATTGGCGACGAGTGGGTTCCCGCCGCCAGTAAAGTGTATAACATCATCATTCATGTGACTTCATGTTTTGATCGAATCAAAGTGGATATATAGAGAGAAAAGGGGGAATGTAAGGCATATGCACTATATACTGACCGGATAGGCCTATTATATCGATCAATAATCATAAAAATGTACATATAGCAGCTATATATAAAAGTAGTAGTAGTAGGGGAGAGTACATAGAAGAGGAAATGGTATAATGGCCGTATAGAAACCTCAGTTCGGGTCATTGAACATACATTTTACAGAGGTCTTTTACAATTTCAGATTGCTTAATTTGATTTCCCCCGAAAAAAAGTGACACGCGTCCTACAAAACCATCTTGATCAATTAAGAATAAAACTGGTTTTCTTTTGAAAGTGATGACAAAGTTTGCACTGATTTCTTCCTTCCATCATCATTTCCTTAATAGCCAGGAAATAAAAAATCCCCTCATGAATATAAGAGTAGGGGGGATACGGTCATGTCGCCTTGATGTGCGTAAACCAATCGACAGTCTTTTAAAAGGGGCGGACACGTTCCTCATCGGCAGAACACATAAAGCTTAAGAGCAGCGCGTCGGGGCGACAAGTGATTTTGCCCCGCGCTGCAGCACCCTATAGATCCACCATAAAATATAGACACGGATCCCATTAGAAATAAGATGCTGCCTCTTTTCTTTTTATGAGAGAAACGTATCTATTTAAGCCTTAGACGACTTTGGTGATGCGTCGAGAAGGGGGATATATAGAAACACATTTCATCGCCACGTCTGTATAGTGCGCGGTTCGCCCCTATACAGTAGCAATGCTAGGCTTATTTGGCTTTATCGTGTATTCCCCTTCTATACTCACATGTGTGATATAATCCTTGTTTGATGGTACATCATCAACTTCTTCTTATATCGTCTACGACAAAAAAGGAGTGTGATAAGTGCTACTCTCGACACTTTAAAAAAATTGTAACAAAATTCCTTTTAAATAGTTTTTGTCATAAATTGTTTCATCAGAAAGTCGCAAAAGGTTTTTATTTTATTTTATCAGGCATCAGTGAAGCCGCCGTGACCGCCCTTTAGTCTCTTCCATTAACATTTTCCGGGAGGCAAAAATACCGATTTTAATCATGTGAACCACTTCATCACGTATACACAAAACAACATATAACAAATACTTTTTACGTATATACTTCATAATGCATCGCATACTTCTTTTCAATTCACGCAGCTAGCCACTCGATCCAGGCATTCGGAACGTTTTCTGATGATCAAATAGCAGACTGGCGCCAGACGTCCGGCATTTTCGAAAAAAAAGAAGAACTATAGAGATAGCTATAAGAAGAGAAACGGAACCGATGACTCGAATCGATAAGAGGGGGCATTGTTGATGTTGTCGTGTGACTATGTATACCCAAAAAATGACATGCAGCCCTTTTAATAGGTTTCTTAAGGGTGGAAGTCATTCATCAGGGAACCAAGCCTTATTTAGGCCTACACACGTATAGTCCAAGAGTTATTTATTACGTTATCTTACGTATATTCTTTACAGCTGGCTGACTCCTTGCTGTAAGGGCTTTTAGCGTTATCATAAACATATTTGTTATTGTGCAGGGCTCTTTCCAGTCGTAAATTAGGCAAGGTTGAAGGAAAAAAAGGGGTTTTTATACCTGATGTACCTCCACTAATTAAGGTATGACCAAAAAAAAAGTCCTTTTTCAGGGGTGTATCAATAAATTTCCCTCTTTTCAAGAAGGACAACATCAATGAATCAAAGAGGATTATGACTGCATACTGTCACATGATGTGTGGACATTTCTTGGCGGTCGTGAAAGATGACGTTTTTAACGAGCTACTTTTAGTGAGGGAATCGTAAAAAATATAAGAAGAAGGATCAGGATAAAAGTTTTTTTTCTTCACTTCTTCTGCGATGCGCGACTTTGTGCGTGTCAAACTTTTCTCTTTTTCTTTTTGACGTATTCAATAGTTTGTGCTGTTTTCCGGGATAAAAAGGGGAAGGAAAAGGATCATGATAAGGTTTCACGCGTGTGTGATGTTTGTGTCGTCAACTCTAATCCTATTGTGCGTGATGTGTTGTACAACATAATAAGTTTAAAAGGATACTCCCAACGCCCTCTCTGAGTCATGTAAAGGACTCCGTCAGCAAATCTTATACCTTTGAACTATCTAACATTTCAATTAAAAGAAAAATTAAATATTAGTCAACAAACGATATGTATTTTCTTTGAAAAAAATAATGCCTTATTTTTGTAATAATGATCTCATTTAGTATTAGTACCCCACAACCATGTATATATTTCCTATTTTTGTTTAACAATAAGGAATGATGCCAATTAAGCTTATTGGGTCGTCGTAGAAACTTTGATTTTATGATAACCCACTGCTAATAATCCCCTCAAATTCCAAATGTGTTCCATTGTTTCCGGTTGAGTGTTGTAGCCCGAATCGACAGCCCTGACCCAGACATCAACTTGCCCTTCTTTAACTGGAAGTTCTGCTTCCCATCGGGTCCAAGCCCATTGACGGTTAGGGCCTTTAGATAGAGGAGGATCTACTAGCTTAGCCACCGACCAGGTAGCGCCACAATCCAGGCTGACGTCCACTCTGGCGATAGAACGACCTCCTCCACTCCAAGCGTATCCTGTAATAGAAAGATAAATCTTCTTTGTAAACAAACAACTTTTTAAAATTAAATCAAATTATTAAGTTCACTTTCAATTTTATGTTTCCATTCGAATTCACTTTCACAGTATCTCCATCCTGCGGATCGCATACAACACTCGTAACGGGCATCTCCTGGATGGCCATGGCTTTAGAAAAATCGACTTTATCCCAATCGGTAGATGGAGAGAAGCTCTTGTAATCGTTTTTTTGCCAATGCGATTCGCTCTCTTCTTCCGAGACTTCGATCCTTACTAAATAGAAATATTCGCTAAATACTAAGATATAAACTTTATGAAGAAAATTAAAATAAAACATACCAAGCCATTTGACCCAACGGGCTCCGGTTGTGCCAGGAACAATGACTCTCAGAGGAAAGCCGTGATCCCGAGTAAGTGTCTCGCCGTTCATCTCGTAAGCTAAAATAACGTCGGCTCTGGGATCCATTGCTTTAGTCATTGAAATTGAAGCTCCATAAGGCATGCTAGTCGGATCTAAATCCATCCCTTCGAATTGTACGTGCCTTTAATTTATTACATTATGTTAACTTGAGATGAGTAAAAAAATGCAAGAATTTAATTTTTTTTTATTACAGGTGGTCATAATCTTCACCATCTTTGAATCCAGCATCAAGGAGAATATCCCGGAGACGGGGACCTCTCCAAATGGCATTGCCCATAGCTGCTTGAGTCCATTGCAATCCTTTGACTGGCTTGAACTATAATACCTTTCATATTTATTTCCCCCATAAGTAAACATAATATAGATATCACACCTTATTCATTTCTGAACGCCGATTTCCGCAGCACTGCAAAGCTGCAGTAACATTGTACTGTGGGTATTTGGTTTTAAGCTGCTCCAAATTAAAATTGATGGGGCCATTCTTCGATCCTGCTACCTCTAAAGTAAAATCTTTGACAGCCACTTCGTCTAAATCTGGTACGGGAAGATGATTTCGTACGTAGAAAATATCTCTGAAAATAATGAATATATATGTATGTATAAATTAAAAATGGAAAATGAAATAGTTGTACGTTGGTGTGATGAAACTTTCAACTAATAGGGATGGTGGAGGCTCGGCGTTGCAAGGCTTTTGAGATCGCATCTGAAGTACCGGATGGCGGCGAGGCTCATTCGCATAAGGATCATTCATGTTCGCCATGGCCAAATTTTCTTCTCCTTTGGTAAGATTGCCAATGCGGTACTCTTCCATCAGAGCTAGAATTTCGGGCTGCTGGTGGATAGCGTAAAGAGACCAAAACGGCTCAACAGAACCTCCGGCAGCGAGCTTAATTTTGCTGGATCCACCTTATTTACAAGAAATAATATAATTTTATAACATATATCCATTACAAATAAACATTGATTCAAAAGAAACACAATTATTATAAAGTTATGAGACCTGGATGCTTCTGAATGAATTTTGTAATGTCATAAACTCCATTCTTGTAGCTGATCCAGATACCAGTGGATTCATCTTGATGCTTGGCAACTTCCTCACTTGTGTATACTGGCATACCTGTAAATAGTTTAATGTATATTTTGTTGATTTATATAATATAAGATTTTGCATTCAATACCATCGATGAATCTCCCAGCAGCTAATGAATCTTGGGAGGAACTGTAAGTATTATCGCTGAAAGTAAGTCCCACTTTAAGGGTGCTCACATACCAAGCAAGTCCTGCAGCTGCTAAGCCAATACCGGCCACATATTTAAACTTATTGGCATGAAATCTGCCATATTCTTGTTCGGAACCACCATAATGCTGATTTCGGTCTTGACTACTACTTGACACAGCCCTAATTAGAAAAAAAATAGATGTAATACATTGGAAGCAGAAAGCCAAGCGTGAATTTTTTTGAAGGTCATTGAAAAATAAAAATACAATATGTAGTTACCGATATAAACTTGTAAGGCCTCTTGTTCGGTGTGCAGTTAAACTAAATTTAAACATGCGCTGTAACATTTTGACAGACAAAACATCAAACGCAACGGTATCACCAATTAACTCTTGCCGTTTTCAACACCGGTTGCCGAAAACACACTACGGCAGGGAGTACAGAGGACGGATTACAGAATGACAAGCCAATTTCGGTGTTTCCCACTTATCTATGGTGTTTCCATTTTCGTCTGCGATAACAAAACAAACTAGTTCCGCGGTTCCGCAGTTTAGACAGTTTGGACACGCACGATTCACGCGGTATTTTTTCGAGATTAAGACAATAAGGAAACCTTGGAAAATATACAAATACGCGCGTTCTTGCTGATGACTTATCAGTATTTCTATTTTGTATAACTTTACAAGTCGGATATATTAAGGCAGAAACAGTGCCGTACTGCAATAAATAAGCATGATTAACGCCATTTTTAGGAATCCGGCCTTATTCTAAAAGAAGGATTTTTTAAATGTACCCCCCGAAATTGTTGGATGGCATTCCTACGTATATTGATCGTGTCTTGATAAATAACTTTATTTATTACTGCAATAAAAGAAGAAAAGACCAAATTAAAATTTAAAGAAAACATTTTTCATTTCCGTACTTTCTTTTCATTACATATATAGATACATTTTGCTTGGATGAGCACTATAATTGCCTCTAGCTATAAGAGAGTTTTATTACTAGATTTGCATACACCAAAATATGCGTTGTTCTGTATTTTTGTCGTCTTTAGGCTTAACGCAATGGTGACCCACTGACCTGGTTTTTACAAGATTCGCGGAACTCCACAATGCGTTGCTCAGTAAAATGGAACTCTTTTCAAGACCTCAACTTCAACAGTCTCTACCTCAATCCCGAATGCAGCACTAAACTAAAACAAGGATGGGTTTTATCCGAACACTCAGACTATGTATTTTCCCGTTTTGGAAAACTTAATGTAATAATCCTGTTTACACAACTTCTCCTCTTACCAATAATTATAAGTGGTCTGATGAGTTCTAAATTACGATTTTAGGCTGTTCCCTGAAATTTATTCGCATCGCTAGGAATCATTAAAATTACTCCTAATAATAAAAAAAGTTTGTTGGTGGATCAGCGTTCGAACCCACAAATGGCATAAACTTATTCATTATCCCCCCGCAGTTCCATGCCAATTTTTTTACAATTACAGTGATAAAATGGTAAAATGATGAATATGAGATGACCCGAAAAACAATTGGCATTTTAATATAAATTAGGGCTTTAAATAATAATGTTAGGACTTATGGGTGCTTTAAACACATTGTGGTGCTGACGACACCTATTTCAATTATACTATGGTTTGCGTAGTTGGCTAGGACAATCCAACTCTGATGAGTGATGACCTAATCATTTGTCAGAGTCCTTGCCATCTGGGCCTCTATTCATCGGTCTCAAGGCTCCTGCTTCCCTGATATAACTGCTGACGATTCCCCCTCGTTTGTCCCTTTGGGCCGTTGGGACAGGTACCTGCTGCCCAAGAGCGAGGGGGGAATCGGCCGCTGGAGAGCGACGGGTCGCCCGGTAAAGCGTGCAACTTTGAACGCGATTTACTCCCGCAAGAATCATTTTGCACAAGATAAACTAGTGATATTCTTGATCAACTCGTCGAGTTGAATACAATGAGCCTAAAATCGTAAAGGTCGGAGACCTTCCTGTGATACTAGTCATCAGCCTAAATAATATTTCGTACGTATAAAACAGTCTTTACGGTAAGAAACTGGATTAAACTTTGCTTCCTGTCAACCGCCTTCCACGTTTCCTGTCAACTTTGCTCTACCATGTCAATCGCCACGTAAAGATTTTGTACTCGTGTCAGGATATGTTATTTAAAACTAAGAAGCGTAAGGATCAAACAACTTTTTTTGCGCCAAAGTTGAATTTTTCCTCGTCCCTGAATTAGCTTTTATGACTTAAAATATTATGAATCGAGTTATCACATTCCTAATACCAAACGGTGCAATATTTATACTGACCGCCGGGAGTTCAAGATGTTGCTCAAGACATATTTTTCACTTTATTATATCCTTCTTTTACTGTCCGTCACTTAACTGGAGCCCTTATTTTCTATTTATCCGTCATTTGAACTTAGTGAATTTGCGGGATATAAGTGCTAATATAGCCTACATGCATACATATCTTCTATAACTATAAAGCTGAAGTAAAATCTCCCAACTACCGTTTTTAACTTCAATTTTACGATTAAATAAGCTATAAACCTAAGTAAAATGGTAACTAAAATTAAGAGAAAAAAATTAGAAATTTTATAGAGTCAGTCCCGATTTTCTGTGAAGTCGGGACCGGAAGTTATGAGTGTTAAAAGGTGTCAACGTCGTCTGCAGACCGTAGCCCGAGATAGGAAAATAACATGGGCCACCCGACGCCGATCTCAAAATGCAATATCTCGGCTTTGAAACCGAAATTTGGGGCAAATGAGATACCAATACCTGTGTAATGACTAAAGGTACCATCTGATGTTTTGATTATTTTAATATGTTGTGTATTTGCGTAATTATAAGCGAAAAACAAAACGCACCACCCTCCGTACCACCCACCCATAGTGACGAGTTTTTCAAGATGGACAGGATTTTGATGAATTTTCACGTTCTTCACGTTACGTCTGCTTCTTAAACGAAAATAAAATTGAATTTCGACAAAATAAAAATGAACTTTATAGAAAACTCTTTTTTTAAGACGAACGCTTGATTAAAATTGAAATATTTTGAATTTTAATCATATTTATTATTATTTTGAAATATGACATTGTACTATTGTACCTAAGTGAGGATTTCCTTACAAATAGGCCTGTAATTCCTCTATGCAATCATCGGATACAAGGCTGACTATTCTTCAGCAGAAAAATTGAATAAATGCTGATCTGGGATAAAGATTTAAAGACGTGATGTTGTTCATCCTAAGAGAGAAATCTGCCTGTCTCTAAGCACTTATATCTATATAGTAACCAGATATACTGGAATGGTAATTAAAAATTCGCCTACACATAAGCCTAGTGTAGAAGATTACCATCAACTCCATTTATTCCTGTTATCTATCGAATGTATTGAAAAATAAAGTTAAAATCAAGCCGGCTTTAGAAAACGGGTTAAGAAAACAAAGTGGTTTGTAACATATAACCCTACCCTTTAAACGGGAAATAAACGGAGTTAGCTTTATTCCAACTAGACTTTTTTCAACTTTTAAAAATGAATTTTTTTTGTTTTCTAGATTCAGCATTCCTAAATTTTCATCCCTGAAATCTTTCAAAGAAATATGTGGTGCCAATCGAAGACTATTTCTAACACGAGCATCTAAAATATAGCATTAAGATTTCAGATCTAACGTCAAGGATTACAGATATAAGATCAATGATCTAAGTTTTAAGATCTAAGATGTATGATATAAGATCTGTCATTAACATAAAATGACCTGAATTTTCCCCATTTGGATTTAAAATAAAATTTAGTACGCACATAAGCCTTTCGATCCCGGTAGTAGCTCCTTTAATGGTTTATTGCAACGGCCCGCCGCGATAGCAGTCGATAGTCTAACATTATTAATATTATTATTATTATATGATTAACAATTTAACATATTTTATTATAAACATAAAAAAGCATGTATTTATGAATACTAAAATTCGATTTCTCATACTTAAATCTATAGAATTCATGAAATAAATCAAGAACGCGAAAGAATCGCCAACGTTAAATAGATTGAACATTGAGAGTTATAGAACAAAATGGTTAATGTGTTCGACCAGAGAGACGAAAGCGGCGGTATTGTTCTTCCCAATGAAAAATATAAAAATATCTATTTTAAAAGTTTCAGTTTGGCGTCGGATATTCCTTGCAATCCTGATAACTCCGGAAGAATATGATCATCTGCAATAACTCTGCTGCGGAACGAGCTGCAGCAGAGTAAACCGATCCGATTTACGAATGAATCCGATCGAAATATATTTTCGTCTAATTCGTGATAAAAAGTACGAATAATAAATAATAACTATATGATTGCGGCTACGACTACTCATGCCTGACATGGCACGGGCTAAAGCCAGCTGCCGTCGGTTATTCGCCTTCTACTACGGCGCTCGGAAAGTTATACAGTATATTAAAAAATCTACTTTTTAAAAATATGATAAAATTTTCATGTTAGATTTTTAATCTTACGGTATATGTCCGATCTTAAATCTTATATGTTAGATCTTAAATCTTATATATTAGGTCTTAAATCTTAATGTTATATCTTTTATAAATAGATTCTTATGTTAGAAATAGTCTCCGATCGGCACGATACGCAAAGATTAAAAAAAATGAATAAATAAGCTAACTTTGCAATTAATTGTTTTGAAAAAATTAATTAAGATGTTAAATATAGGTTTTGGCCAAAATATAGGGAATGAAAACTATGTCTATTGTCTACTGGGGACGTTCAAAGGTCGGGTGGTCCCCCGAAGGGGGGACACAGCCGACCCTTTGAATGGACCCCCTAAAACCATCTTAAATTTTTCTTGGTCTTTTTTACATTATTGTGAGCAATGCAGATGGAGCAAGCAGTGGAAATGGGCCGGCTATATAGAATATCGCTTTTATTTAAAACTACTAAATATAAAGCTTCTCATATGGGTTTTATTTGTTTTTAAATAGAAAGTTTTATAATAGAGATATTTTCCCTGAGGGATATCGTATATACCGAAGGTCTAGGGGCCTTTAACGCGTCACAAAAACAGGTACTACTGGTCCCAAAAATGTTTATTGTGCGCAAAATCGAATATCGGAAAATGGCAACGAACGTGCTGTGTAAATATTTTAGCTAAATAAACAGCCCAAAAACAGTAGAATCTGATTTAAAATGTAATTAAGAGCTTAAATGGGCCAGTTTTTTTTTGTAGAATGCCTATGTGTCATGATACACGTAAAATATATGAAATTAGCATATTGTACTCACAACATATAATTTAAGTGAAATAAAGTCGAAATAAGACTGAATAAATAAGAACTGGCAACACTGCCAGAATGACAGAATAAATGTAAACAAGTTGAATCGAGATTTGAGGATTCCTTATAATACATCGGGATTAGTCTTATTTGATTGCATTAACCGATATAAATAGTAAAAAGGGAAATTTTAATACGGCGTAATCAGAATGTGTCATCCTTATTACTATATACTTATATACTATTATGCAAGCCACAAGTTCCCCAATCCCGAAGGTTCCACAGTGGCTTTATAATTATTTGAACCAAACTTTTTGGAACGGGCAATTAGATTTATATATTTCAATGGTGTCTTGAAACAAGACAACTATGTAAACCATTGACTATTTTCCAACTGTATTTAAACCAAAACTTTTATCTTTTCGGGGCGTTAAAAGCAATAAATCTTTGACTATTCAAGTCACTTACATCAACACGATATGACGCACAGGTCTTTTACCACTATAAAGCTTCAATCATTGGATATAATAACCTGGCCCGTAGAAAAAGGAAATCGTCGATTATTTACTTCATCAACACACTGTATGCTGTAAATCTAAAACGGGGGAAAACGTTCTTTAATTTTTAAGAGCGGGAATACTAAAACGGTTGCACGACGACAACATAGTTACTTAGATTACCCTATAAACATCATAACTATTACAGATCAAACAAAATTTTAAATTTTAAACTTTGGTAAATCTTTTTTTTTAAACTACGTGCAACGCCGTAGCGGGCCAGCTAGTACATATATATATGTATAATTTCTCCTTCCCCACGGGTGCATCACATAAGTTTGAGTACGCAGAAGGTTTTGGGCGTCAGAAGGACAAAACGACAGCAAACGTGAAATTTACGTCAGTACTCGGAAGCGTCACAAGAACAAAGCGTCAATTCATTTAAATAATTGTTTTTGACGCTTTGGACATGTGACGCTTTGTACTTGTGTCGTTATAAAAAGAAATTATTGCCACGGAGATTTCTTATTTTAACTTCTACTACTGACGCATTTTCTTTTGACGTCTTTTATTTTTTCTAGTGTCGCTATAACTATTTGACGCTTTAAGAAAATATCTCTTGAAAAACTTTATTATTATCTTATGACGCGTAGATCATGAGGCGTTTGTTCCAATGACCGCTTTATTTAGTAGTGACGTTTTAATTATTTCATATTTAATTTTAATATTTTCACTGTTATTTAATGAAATAAAGGACAGAATTAATAAATTTTCTTAAAAAGTAAAATCTCCATTAAGGACACACAGTGGTAAATCACAGAGGAGACAAACGTCGTTAACGTTGCAGTAAATAAAAGTATAATAGGAAGAAAATCACTCAAGGAGGGATCACTCTATCTAGGACTCAGTCCTTGATACTCAACATTTGGGTCAATCTTTGATGCGTTGAGCCCGCTCCTGATACCACGGAGGCACGGATGATGTATTGTACAAAATCCCGGCTATCAGCCCTACTCTGCCGGGCGATCGCATCGAAAATATTCAAAGGCAGATAAAAGATAGATATTAACTAAGTCCACAATTGGAATGATTTTCAAAAACGATTCGATTCATTTTTCTATTTTAAAAATCTTCTGACGGAGTTTTTTAAATCATATTTTTCTATTTTAAACCTTCTGACGCATTATCTTTCTGGCGGAATAATTCAGTCATTTTCAAACTTGTGACGTTTTTTTTAATTCTATGACGTTCACATACCTCTGACGTTCGGTTTATTTTGAATTATAAAAAAAAAAAAATTTCTCTTATTACTTATGACGCTGTGTGAATATGACGTTTTGGACTTGTGACGTTTATTGCAAGTATATGATAAAAACATAAAATAATAATTAGAATAAATTCTGCGACACAGTAAACTAACGTCACTAGATATTCTGCGTCACAAGATATTCTTACTTCTGACGCCTAAAACCTTCTGCGTAGGCCTACTCAAACTAAAGTCGTGCTCCCCTTCCCCACTCTTTTCCCCTGTCGTTTGATCCCTCAGGCAGCGGGATTCAGGAAAAATTGTTATCAATCTTCAAGACTCGAGATAAAAATAATTTAATGCTGCCGTGTGTTGTTAAGTAATTTACCATTCTTCAACCTGTTAAATTCAATCGATGATTATTATTATATGGGGGGGGGGGGGGTTCCTACACAGGACATGACGTTAAACCATGAGGAGAGCGCTCTTCATCAGGCTTCTAAAGAGTGTAAAGGGCGCTATATAAATCGAAGTGTGTTATTATTATTATTATTATTATTGGTACATATTTTCAATGCTATTGAGCAATACATGTGTGTGGTGAATTAATAGTTTGTTCGATTTTAGGTTGAACTCCTTGTGGTGAAATTTGTATGTTTTATAATGATTTCATAAAAGAAAAGGAAAACCAGGAAGTGCTCAGTTATCAAGTAGATATAGTTGATCTAACTCAATTTATATGTGATTATAAGAAAAATAATAAATCCTGTGAATAATGGGTTCATGATAATTGATTTATCAAGTGTGCTTATGATTCGGGAAAATATTACCGTAGGCTACACATTTTTCCTTCTTTTTTTAACAACAACAATCTGGATAACCGTTAGAAATGTATTGGGTTATTACTATTCAGTACTGACTGATGTCGTAGGATGTGCTTCGTCAATTTTAGAATCCGATTCGGAATCCTTGCTGTCGACATTTGTCAGATTCTGTTGATCCTTTAGCTGTGCGGGAGCCGCATCACAATCTCCCTCTGGGTGAACTGTAATGACTTTGATGTGCGTGACCGACTGCACATCGTCACTATCTTTTTCTTTAGTTATCGTCTCATTAATGGTAACTCGCGTACCATTTATCACCTTAATTTTTTTAAAACTGATTTTAAAACCTTCATATCTACGGAAAATGAATTTTAACCTTAGACTGAGAAGTACTGTTCTTGTAATCATCGGGCAAATCCAAAAGGCTGTTTTCATTCATAGTCCACATGGAATTGAGTTGATCGCGGATTACCCGTAAAGATTCTAGTTGTAATTCAAGGAGTTTAGACATCCAGCTTTAATGTTTAAATTGATAAAAATGAAATACCTTGCAATTTTCGGAACATACTGGTTCCGAATACGGTCGAACCAGGGAAAAGAGCCAAATCGAAGCTAAGCACATCTGGAGTTAATTCACCATTATCGTCGGCGATGTCACCACTACCATCTTCACTGCTGGTTTCATCATCTTCAGATAAAGTTTCTTTGTTGGATTCGTCTGGCTTGCTCTCCGTTACCGCCTCCGTCTTCAATTCCAATTACATAAATAAATACAAGTTAAAACAAATTAAAAATCAATATGCAGCAATACCATTGGAAGGTTTAGGTTTAGCCCAGACGAAGGAAACTAAGAGCAAAAACAGAAAGCAAGTGACAGTTTTCATTCTTGGTAAATGGACTTGGAAACTTGGTTATAGTTTAGGGGCTGTCTTACTGGCTGACCAGTTGACCACACAATGTTACTGAAAATCCAACTACCCAACACTGATATAGCCTGCAACCCGTTTCTCTCTAGCGATGACTAACCGGTGATGACCAGTACACTTGACTTTCCCTTGCCACTACGTTATGATCCATCTCATTCTTCCCTCTTTTCACCATGCGATGAATTTGTAAATAATTTAAACAACGTGATCAGTGCTCAAATTCTTGCACAACTAATGTTTTTCCGTCCATCGATGTTGAGAAATTTTTTCATTTCATATTGCAAATCTATGATTCATTAAAAAAGTTCGGATGAAGACTGAAAGTGAGCCTCAATTTTTGTCACGGCGCCCAGCTCTTCCGCCCAAATAAGCATTCATAGCCCTATCCGTTTCACACGTATTTATTTTGCCAGCTGGTCAGAACTGGAACCGCCTATACCTAAAATCAAATTGCAAGCAGACTAAGGGCGTATCGTATGATCTGCTATGAAAAGCGTTCATTCGGGATTTTCTGTTTCAAAACCATCAAAATCTAAACTCTAAATGGATTTTCAATTTTTTTAAAGTCGTCTTTAGAATTCAATGTTGTTGTTGTTGTAAAATCAAGCAATCAAATTGTTGTAAATCAAGCAGTAGGTAACAAATCTTAGTACGTCTTCTTCGTCTTTAATTAGAACGTCACTTTTTTACCAGAGGTCGAATTCCAACTACGACTTACAAGTACAATGGGTACACGAATTATTTGAACATCCTGACACGCAGCCGTGTTATCTTATTTTTAAAAAATATAATTAAAAAAAGAGTGAAACAACAAACGGGATTGGAAAATCAAATTCGCTACAGCAATATAGATTGAAGAAATTGTAGCCTGTTCCAAGATCTATCGATTTTTTTTTTTAATTCTCCGTCAATTTTCCAGGGAGAAAAAGCCGTCGACGCGCAACACTATTCTCCATAAGATAACACACGGCAGCGGGTCAGGGTGTTCAAATAATTCGTGTACCCACTGTACGTTTTTAGCTAAGTGCATACTTGAAAGTACGTACTTGATGACATTTTCGATTTTAATTCACACTTGACTTGATTTTCAAGTTCAAGTCGATTGATTTTTAAGTAAAAATATGTCTAATTTTCTAATCCATCTTTTTGTTAGATTTAAAAAATTTTAAGTACTAATGTATACACTTATTGCCCCTGCTTATTGCCTGCAAAACGCTATAGGACTAACGAGTACAGTCGGTGCCGTCCGAGTAGGCGAGTACGCCCGGCACGATGTGTTACGGTAAGCTTCTTAAATGGTTCCGAACGGTTAAGCATGAAGAGGCTCGACCCCGACCGGAACCGAAAGAGTTGGTGCAGTCAACTATATTTTGGTCCGGCTCGATCGTCGGTTCCCATCGGGCTTATGAAAATCTTGCTAATGCGAAACTGCCTTTTTTGGCAGTAGTTTATTTATTTAATGGTATATTCACATGTGATTTTTTTTTCTTCAATTTTTACGTTTTTTTAAATTAAAAACAAATACCCTCGGTACCATAAGGACATCATGATGTTTGTGCGGTAAGCATCATCAACGGTAACAAACAATATTGGTACCGAAGGATTTTTCCCGGTACATAATAATTAATTAATATATGTTCACGGCATTTTAAGGAATAATGGGTACGGTAGTGACCGAAGAATGACGCCCGGTGTGATGAATAATTGCCGGCCTACGTTAGTCAGCGTCGATGGTCAGAAATGTACTTTATTTTCTACCGTATCAAGTATAACTTAGAATTCGACTTGAAATTTCGAAAATAGCCGTAGAGTTGGAATTCGATTCCTGGGGCTTCATACAGTTTATTTAGAAATTAATTTCATGTATCTTATATAATGGACATATACTGCGATGTTTTTCTATAAGTGTTAAAAGCACTGGCAACATTATTTCTGAGAGCTATTGATACTTTGAAATACTGTGTTTTGGTAAAAATAAATATCTATACACATACACATATACATACATTTTATATATTCTGTTTGGTTTAAATTGTGACCTCATATTTGAAAAAAAAAATTATTGCCTCCGGCAGAATAACAGATTATCAGACGAATGTCAATCAGGTATAAGGTTTCTTTCGTATTTGGTGGTCTACGTGACCGACCAATGTGACTTTTGAGTGAGTAACCTTAAACGCATCCAGAATGGCGTGATTTACAGGGATTAGGGACTGTTGACTTTCGAAACAGGTTTGATATTAAATTTTATCTTAAGAAATAACCACATTAATAAAGTTGGTAAGAGCACTGCATTCTCAATTATTATGATTGACAGGTTCCCAAATAAATAATCCGGCTAATAGTTGAAAATTGACAGACGAGTTTTTGTATTTTCCCCATATTCTTTAATAATGTAGCAGCCAGCTATTCTAAAACTAAAAATATTTTTAGAATTGACCCAGCTGCTTAATTTAAACAAAATCCACGCGGAAAATTCAAAACCGAATTTATGTTTTTGATTCAGATTAGACTTCCGCAAAAAAATTATATTCGCAATAAATAAGCGTCTAATAACGTTAATGGAAACGATATCTAACCCGTTTTTCAACTTAACCCTGGGAGCGTTAATATATCAGATTTATTTATTTTTAAATTCCAAAAATGATGATACCACAAAAATGTGTAATGATTATTTCCAGTAAAAACAGTGATACTAAAGATTATAATTAATAAACCAAAACCAAATTGAGATTAACCCCAAAAAAAATTGACATTTTTTCTTTCAAAGAATTGGTTGGAATTTCTCTGCCATTTCGGGAGGCAGGTTGTACAATCCACACACTTTATTAGCTGGTAAAGCTTTATCTGTTTGAAAATTCAGAAAATTTTAAAGAATTCTTCAGCAGAAAATTACAAAATAAAATTCACCTATTTGCTTTGGATAAGGCAGGTTTAGATTCTTCATAATTTCAACAAATTCAGCCTTGGTTTTCGATAGACGAGGATTGAACACTTTCTCTTCCTTCACACTTGTATCCATCACGCCTTAATTATAAAGACATCATGGATAGAACGAATTTTACAAACCTTTTCCGTTACCAGCATAAAATAAAACGAGAGAACAAGAAATACCGTTGTAATCATGAGCGGGAAAAAGACGGAAATATTCCGGCAGGGAAAAGATTTGCTGATGAACTGATTCGTACAAAGTTTCGGCATTTCCTTCCTGGAAATCCGTTCGCCCGCACCCACGAATGAGCAAAGCATCTCCTGTAAACGCCATATTCTTATCGTGAAACACGTAGGTGACACAGCCTGTTAGATTTAAAAATAAATAAATTATTAAATAGATTCGTTTAGTTCTTAAGCTTCCGAATTCATTCATTGGAATTACCATTAGTATGGCCAGGAGTGGACCTCACTTCCAGTTTCAAATCACCGAATTCGACAACATCGCCATGCTCAATGTAGACATCAGCCTGCGCACCAGACGCTTTACTAATTACACTTTTTGAGCCAGGTAAAAGCTTCCTTAAGACCCCAGATCCGGTGATGTGATCAGCATGCATGTGTGTATTTACTGTGTATATAGGTACATTGGGTTGATTTTAAAATAAATAAATATATGTATAACAACATATAAATTTAATCAACTCACACAAGTATTTCAGTTTTAATCCGAGCTGGGTAATTAGTCTGGCATCTCTTTCAGCAAGATCAATGACCGGATCAATAAGTACGGCTTCTCTACTTTCATTGTCTGCTAAAAGATAGGTGTAGGTAAAGCTCACTTTATCAAAGAGCTAAAATAGTGGTAAAAACCCAGAGATAAGTTTTTTAATTTCATCATAATAACAATTGAACATGCATGAATACAAGACCTGTTTGAATAAAACCTTGTCCTGTCTCGAAGTTTCTTTAGCCATGTCTAAAACCGATGAATGACCTTGGTGAATTTTTACTATCGAGCCAAACGATGAAATAGAGAGCCGGGAAAAAATAGTCTGTAAACTAGGCAGAAACACTAAAAGTGACTGTATAAAAAAAAAAGATTATAATGGTTTAATACTTTAATGAAATAAAAAACGGAATGCAGCTTACTCGTGGTTGCAACCTGGTTTGATGTTTGAGCCATTTATACTTAAACTCTTGACTACTGATAAAGGTAAAATGTAAAAAGAGAGATAAAATAATTGGTTGAAAGAAAGAAGACGATGAACACAACAAGAATGGGCAAAGAGAGAAACGAAATAAGGGAAACGAAAGACCTTGGAGAATCAACTAAGACGCTATCTGGTGTTGACGAACGGAGAGTGTAATTCCGTTATAACGCAGACGGGGAAAGCCAAAGTGTTGTGTAACGTACGATATCTTAAAAAGAGGGAAAGCCAGTGAGGGGGGGGGGGGGAATAAATGCAACATTTTAAAATGTAAATATTCACCATTGAAGTCGTTTAGAAATATTTATTAAGAGAGGCGATGCACAGGGGTTATAGTTTATTAGATTTCGACAGGTTATACAAAGCTGTATGAGGCTCAAGTGCACGCGTTATCACGTACTAGGCATTTTGAGGTTGTTGGGTAAATTGCATCGTCATTATGACCGTAGATAGGTCGTTGAATAAATTGCCAAGTCACTATGACCGTAAGAATACTTTGGAAATATGGGAAAATTCGGAAAAGCTACGTGACGAATTTTTATAATATGAAACAGTGCCAAGGCGTTGGCACCATAGAACATCAGTACATCACTACATCATGTATACGTCATTAGATGACATGGGTCTACATGAATGTGAACAAGAAAACAGCAAGATCAAAGAGCAAATATAGAAAAACTAGACATGTTTTTCTTTCTTAATTTTCTCAAGCATTTATTTGTGCTGCTCAATTATTGAAGAGCCTCTAATTTATTTCTATGACGCCAGCCATCATCGCATACACACGTATGAATCTTCAATATTCTATGAGGAGGCATCTGCGACTTGTCTACGACAACCATATCGATTTACTGATGGATATTTCAAAAGATGAGCATTGTTGTATTCTTCAATGTGTTACTTCTATAGCACATTTTGTTCAGTGTGCAAAACTTATTGGCAAAGCTAAACTCATTATTCAATTTAAGGATTTGACAAGCTGAAACTCATATTGGTTCGCGCAACATTTCATCGTACGATTACTTAAAAGGTCCGGATCTTATTAGTGCGCCTCATCTTTTGGCAGGCGTGACGAAGATACCATACGGTATCTACTCGTGAGTTGTGACATACACCTTAGAAATCGATAGGATCAGCAGACAACCTTCATCCTTCAACATTCTCTGATCACAGAATTATCCCTTTAATATTGTGATTTTTTCTTGCGCATCTGTTCTTTTACAGTTTGGTTCAATACCCAGTAGGTTGCCATCACTCTATTTGCTCTCTTGAATGAGCGACGAGATCAGTGCACTTATTTTCAAGTTTTTATCGACTTTACTTCGAGAGTTCGGAAATTATTTTTTATTTACTTAGCAGTTGAAGATTCCTTGTGAAGCGCGAGTTTTTCATTGAGTTAGCTCTTCGAGCAATTTAAAAATTATAATCCGTTTTGGCCGCCTGCTCTGCTCGTCACTGGACAGCTACGAAACGCAACTCAATTTGAATTTATTATACAGCATAATTCACCATCCTTTAAACAACCGTATTAGTTGACAATTCTATTTTAAATCATGGCAGAACATGGCAATAGTCCCAAGGAGGAGCCGAACAGAGATGAAATCGAACAACAGGAACCGTTTCTTGAAAATAAATTGGAAGGTTCAGGTATGCATATAAGATTTTTCCTCAATTTCATAAAATTCCAACCCCAATATTCAGAATAATAATAAGAATAAATATAAAAATAAAGATATGGTATTGAAAAGTTGCTTGTTACGAAACTGACTAGCTCACTTGATGTGAAATTAAAGTAATGTAACATTTTGTGTCTGTATGTGGTGCAAAGACGGACAAATTTGATTAAATAACGACATGAAAAACGAGGTCTGATAAAATGGATCGAGAGATTCAAGCTGATCTAATCTAAATGAATTCTTTGTTTTCCTCTACTATTTAGGATTTGAAATGAAATGGGACACAAGCGGTAGTCTGTCTAATAAGACCTCCAATAAGTTGAGCAAAATGTGGAGGAGAGTAAAAAATAAAGCGGCCAATACTTTCACAGTCCGTTTACTCCGGCGCAGATTCCCCATTATAGTCTGGCTACCTACTTACACATTGAGTGCGGCTCTCTACGATCTGGTGGCAGGTATTACTGTGGGACTAACATCCATTCCGACATGCATTGGATATGCTGCTATCGCCGGCCTTCCGCTCCAGGTCTTATACAGCGGATTTTTTAAGCATAATATTTTTTGGTTGAATTAGTTACTTATTTTTATCATCATTTCTAAGAACATAATTTACGCGTGAATCTGTACTTTATCGCGTACTCAATAGTAAAATTTAATTTAGAATTACACTGTTACTATATTAATCGTGAGTTTTACCTGTATAGTACGGCCTATATTCTGCCTTTATGGGTCTTTTCGTCTATGCTGGGATGGGTGGCGTGAAAGAAGCGTCTTTGGGGCCGACGGCTGTCTTGTCCTTGATGACACTTCGCTTCGTCAGCCAAGGAGGGCCGCTGTTAGCTGTTCTCTTAGCCTTCCTTACGGGTTTTGTTGAGCTTTTAATCGGCTTGCTTAACTTGGGTAGTTGTTTTTCTTCTATATTTTATTTCAGGCTTGTCATCTTTTCATTATTTATTTATTTATTTTTATTTCACTAATCGATGGGAATTAGGTTTGATTATAGATTTTATGTCGGCACCGGTGATCACCGGATTTTGCTATGCAGCTGCGTTAACTGTGGCCTCTACACAAGTTAAAGGCCTTTTTGGCCTCAAGTTCAAAGGTTCCTCTTTCGTCGAAATTTGGCAAGGGTTCTTCACAAACTTATCATCCATCCATGCAGCAGACGCAATTCTAGGATGGTCCGTCATCTTCCTTATGCTCCTCATGCGTGTACATAATCTTACACCTTTCTTTATAAAGGCGAAATCTCTGTCTTTGAATAATATATTTAAATATAGAAGATGACATCATTGAAGAATCTCAAGTGCCTAAAGAAATGTAGCTGCCTCCACAATCGCTTTATTGACGGATTTATATGGTTTATAGCTACTAGTCGGAATGCAATAGCTGTCATCTCTGGATGTATAGCTGCTTATATCCTCCAGCAGAATGGCTACGCACCTTTTACTTTAACCGGTAGATCAATAAACAAGCAGTTCGGACAATCTTAAATAACTCTTACAATATCAGCCTATTGTATTGCTGTTTATTTTCTTTATAATCACCAGGTGATATCCAGTCAGGTCTACCACCTTTCAGTATACCTTCTTTCGTACTCAATATTACGTCTGGCAACCATACAATATTAGAGATGGGATTTTCCGACATCATCTCCGAATTAGGAGCTAGTCTTGGTAGTAACACCCTTATAATATACATCTATTTTAATCGGTTCGACAAAATTCAGTTAATATTCCATAATTTCTCTTCATTTAAGGTCTAATACCGATGGTTGCAATTTTGGAGCACATAGCCATTGCCAAAGCATTCGGTAATTAGCAGTAATTTCGTACTTCTTTTAATTTATTACGGCGTCGCTCATTTTCGATGCATATACAGCTAGCGGGAAAAGAGTGGATGCTTCACAGGAGATGATAGCTTTAGGAGCTGCAAATATTTTTGGCTCTTTCTTTGGATCGTTTCCTATCACGTCTTCATTTGGACGGAGTTCTGTTCAGGCGGCCAGTGGCGTTAGGACGCCATTTAGCAACGTCTACGGCGGTAAAATACTTTATAATTGGCAAAACAACTTGCTACCCTACTCAAATCACGAAACATACATATGTTGTTTATTCTAGGAATTCTGGTGCTATTAGCTTTGTATTTTTTAATGCCTTCATTGGCATACATTCCTAAAGCAGTTCTAGCTGCAGTGATCATCACTTCTGTTATTTTCTTAATTGAATTAGATATAATCAAACATCTTTGGATGAGTCGAAGTATTATGAATGCTTCTTTTCTTATTCCATTCGATAAATGGCTTCAATTTTACCATTATTATTATAACAGAGTCAGAGCTAGTGCCGTTTTTAATCACTTTCTTTTGCTGCCTTCTTATCAACATGGAATATGGGATACTGATCGGAGCTGGTGTGCACTTAATTATGCTGACCTACTCGAGTAACAGACCGCACCCTGAAGTCACTCGACTACCCGTAAATATAGTTCCCTTTTAACGCGACTATCATCTGTCTAATGGGTATATCTTAACCAATACATTTTGATAAAATAGGGAAACGATACGACTGGAGAGCGAATCCTTGTTAAAGCAGATGGTAACATCTACTATCCGGGAGTGGAATCTTTCCGCAAAGTTCTTTGTCTTGCTCAAGAGGACATTATGCAAACAATCAAACTAGCAGATCAGCCACATTGCAGTTCTTATCTTATTATCGATCTCAGTGATGTTAGCGAAATTGATTACACGTCGCTTAAGGTAGGACACGCACCTTTTATAATAAAAAATAAAAAGGAAAATCTGTGTATTCTGATGATTGATAAATTTTGTACGGCGATAGATGTTGAAAGCGGTGGCATCCGAATGTCAGAGAAGTGGCATGGAGGCACTCCATTTCACGAATGCAAATGAATCCGTAACCAAGGCAATTTCTACTATCATTCCTTCCAAAGAAGTGTTCTTTGTCAAAGTATTAAATCAAATTTAACACGGACTTTCAGACTTAATCTTATTTGTATTCTGTCTATTTTCAGATTGATGCGTGAATCGTGATACGAAAATATGAAAGCTTTATAATAAAAAAATTCAGCAAGTAGTTGTGTTACTTTTAACCAATTTCTGCACGCTTAGAAAAAGCTTTAGGTTTACATTTTTCTTGTCCTGCATGTTAAAATCAAAACCAATTTGTATTAATATAAATAGTTATCGATCATGATTGTTTGAAAAGCAGCATGTTCATCTACAATCTCATGATTGCTAAATTGAATACATTTTATTGAATGAGAGTATTATTTCTATGAAATCCTATATAATATATAAAATGAAGAAAATAACACTGTCTAACTTTTTTCTCAATCCATTAAGTTAATAAATTATTGATCCTTTGATTT
Source organism: Chydorus sphaericus (assembly GCA_030141595.1). Lineage (NCBI taxonomy): Eukaryota > Metazoa > Arthropoda > Branchiopoda > Diplostraca > Chydoridae > Chydorus > Chydorus sphaericus. The sequence goes on from CM057935.1 coordinate 8,685,525, forward strand.
CTTGATTGGCATGATTGATTAAAAATATTTATTGTATAAATTAGATTATTTTTTATCATAATGCACGAACACGTTTCTCATGCATACCCATGTGTGTTGTGTACAGCGAAAAATCGGGTTTGTCATAATTCAATTGGCTGAATTGATTTACAATGCAAGCCAATCCTGATAAAACATCCAAGCGCTCCAACAGCCCTCCTACGCAAATTACATAAAGCTCTCGAATGATTATAGATGTATCTATTTTTGTGATACATACTAGACAATCGAAGTTTTTACATTTACATCCGCATGTGGGTTGTACACTCATACGTGGATCATCACCAAACGCTTTCCTCCATTAATTTTTACATATACGTCATTTATTGGAATGGAATTGCAGCTGATACTACAGTTGAAACTGGTATAAAAAGAGACGAATCCTCTGCTGAAATCAGTACAGCTCTGACAGCTAAGCTAATCCAGACTGAATAACACCAACCAAATTCAAGATGAAGATTGTTCTAGCTTTATTGGCAACTTGCGCCCTGGCTTCGGTAAACCCAATTTTCATTACTACAGTATTTTTCTATCTGGTGCATATTGATCGTGTTTGTTCTTATTGTTCAATGTTTTTCATTTGTTGTTTGTATTCTTCGTTTTAGACTGGTTTGATGGCCGATCCCCATGAAACCCATCCTTTGCATTCAGATACCTCTGCAACGAACACCGCAAATCACGGCGAACACGGCAACGAACACCACGAAACTACCAAGACACCTTCGGTTGATAACAAACTGAATGAGGCTACATCCACCGATAGTGTCAAAACGAACCAGCAGGAAAGGCCTTCTGGTGCCGCTCCACTTCTTGGTGGTAATAAGGTGCAGCCTGCTGCCGCTTCCAAGACGAATGGCTTAAATGCGTTGGGTAGAAACCAAAAACCCTCTGCGCCCGCAGTCGATACGAAATACAAAATGGGGCTTGTTGTTCCTCCTTCCGTTAAGCAGAACAGTACTAGCGATAAGAAAACTGTTCCTTCATCTCCCAAAGTTGCTGCTCCTGCCGCGACTAAAGCTAAAGCAAACAAGACTAGTACCGAACAGAAGCAGCCGAACCAAAAAGCAAATAAACTTGCTTCCAGCATTCTCGTCGCTGATGCACCCAAGTCTGGTTCTCCTGCCAAATCCTCTCCCAAAGCCGCCGCTCAACCCGCCAGCCAAAATGCTAATAAGACGGTGCCAAAACCTACTGTCAACCCAGCCCATGTAGAGGATGCTCATGATGTAAAATGGGCCACCAAACCCGTACGAAAATTCTTCCGGACCATGATCGATATGATGGATTGGGACAACCTTCACGTCAGCAGTATGAAAACGATTTTACTTATTCTTAATAATTTAAAACTAAATGTACCACATTTTGAATTTAATCATATTTTGTCTAAAAACTCATTACAGATCTGACCAAAAAGGAAATCAAGAATATGAAAGTCCGCGAAGTGGTAAGCTAAAGTCGTGTTTTCATCTCTTATCAGTATTATCGAATTTATTTTAAACACGATTTTTGTCTCCAATTAGCTCCATTGTATTTCGCCTGCTCAGCGAGCAGAATTGAACACAACGATGGCTGCTTGCGAAGATTGGGCCAAAAAAGAGCACGAAAAAATCGTCAAGCAAGAGATCCAGCTTGCTAAAAATCATTCTGGTCATTTTGATGAACATCTTCATTTGAGTGAAAACCAGAAAAAGGATGCTAGTAACACCATGAAAGAGGTCAGGAGCTGTTGGTCTTATTTACTTTAATCTTTAAATAATAATATTAAAATTTTATTTTAATTATATTTTATACAGGTCATGGTAGAGCAATGTTTCATTCGCGCGCTTGTTGCCGACTATGTAAGTTGATACAAAATGATTTTTATTTAAGTATAAATAACACAAAATCTCGTGTTATGATTATTTGTTAAAGAACCAAACTAGCCACCGCCACTATGTCAACTTGAGCAAATTGGGAATGGAGATGGACCACTTGGATCTTTCCGAAATTGAACATAAATTGGTCAAAGAAGAACTCGCCCACTGCGTTCACCACGAGCATATGGATGCCCACGGCCTCCTAGATGAGCTCTTCAAGCATGAAGGTTTAGTAAGAAGTAAGTTTCTTGTGATTAAATTAGTAGTAATTTAATTAATTTAGTATTAACTCATTTTATATTGACTTTATTCAGTGCTTATGTCCTCGATGCTCGATGCTATGTTGAACGGCCATTCTCCTTGCCAGCTTCATGCTATCAAGGAAATGGAAGATGAGCTTCCACTCTACAAAGGAATGTTCTGCACCATCGAATCGTTGGCTAAACACGTATGCTATTTGAGCTTATTCCGTTTTAATTTATAACAGCATACATCAAACTTAATTTAATCGATCTCTTACAGCAATGCATGGATCCCGCAGCCGTTAAGCGTGTTCATCATTAAAGTTGAGAGCCGCCGAAAACTGATTCACGACTTCCTATACGACATGACATGTTATCCCTGGAGCAATAAGCATTGGTTTCGGTTTTTTACGGGTGTTGAGAATTCAAACGCCTGCTTTCTTTTATGGCAATTCACGCCAGCTAATCTTTTTTTTCATTGATTATGAACAAGCAAAGAATGAAAATAAACAAGCAATGAGCATAATGATGATGCGTCTTTTTTTATTTTTTTTTTTTTAAATAGCTAAGGTGAAAGAAAATTTGCGCGATTGCTTTCCCATCAGGCATTTCTTTCTCTCTCTTCCCGCCCTCCTCTTCTTGCATTTTTACAGCCTATTTATCTTGTTTCGAAATATAAATCATCAAATTTCGTTCAGTATTCCATGAACTCATCTCGTTCTCTGAGAGAAGTATTACTAAATAAAACTGACAAGATCACTGCAGTTTACCTCTCCAGCCTATCCGAAGGAAACAGTTTTTTACGAAAAAAAATTTTCGACCACAATCTACACCCGCACTTTCAATTATTTAAAATACACCCTTTCATGTTACGAGTAGAAAAAGTAGTGTGTTGTTGAGCTGGCAAAAAAACAGCAATTAGTTTGAAAAAAAGGTTGCTGCAGCGTCAGCATTGCGTGATGGCCTTCAAAGCGCACGTATACCGCTCACTCAGCCAATATAGAAATAGATTGTTGTACCGCACGTTAAGTGGGGAAATAATTTAGAGATAATATTCGAGAAGGCTTAATATGTAAGGATGTAAATGTTATAGAACATGATCAATGATCATCAATGCATTATAGTAATATTAGGCCATCCATTAAAGTTTACCAACGGATTCACCATTTTAACTGTAAGAGGTATGGTTTTGCAGAGCTTGGCAAGATCGTTGACCATCTGCTTCCGTTTACGGTACTCCTCTAGTTCAATCTCTTTGATTGATTTTTACACCTCTTCAACAGAATTGGTATTGGATAATACTCTTTGATGACCATTGACCAATGAAGCATTTTGGGCTTGTAGGTGATGATGATAATGACTAAAACCATCACCTACTTCCACCTTAGCGTCCTCCATAACACGCTCTAGCCGTGCCCATCTACCATCAGTATTTAATCTCGATGGTCCAGCACCACTTTCATCCAGAGACTGATGCCGTGTTCGATTAACTTGAACATCTTTCGTATGTGCTGGGAACCGTTGAGTCGTGTCATAAGATGACGACGAAGCAACAAAGCCCTGATGTTCTCGAGGGTATTGCCTATCATTCTGATGACCAGAGTAATTTGGACGGGAGATATTACGGCGAAGGACAGGCCCTTGTTGAGAGTCGTGTTGATGATCAACTGTGTGATCGTCAACATACAAGTATACAACTCACGCCAATGATTGCTCCTGTTATTTGTGGTATGCGTTGGTGCTGATTGATGGCGAATCCTTTTTATTTCGCGGATTGCATCCTTTTCTCCTTGCTTCAAAATGGCTCGCCGAAGTTTCTGAGCCTTCGTAAGACCCTGATCCAACAAATAATATTTACCATCGTTATAAGATATTACTGAATAAACCTACTTTTAAAAAAAAATAGGAAAAGAAGGAAAATCTATGATCTGTATACCGCTCTAGCTTACCATTCAACTGCTGGTTGTATCTTCAAACCCAGGCAAGATGTGAAAAGTGTTCTTCTCTAGTAGACAACTGAAAGCTGAATGCATCAATGCATCCGCTGCCCAAAAACAGTAGATGTGGTAGCTCTGCTGGTATCAAGTAAAGTGGTCATACAGCTTATGATTTCTAGGAAACAAACAGATGAACTCCTTAGCTCCAATCCTAGGCCCCTCGAGCAATTTGTACTATGAATTTTTTTTTTGTGTGTATGTATGTAAAAAAAATGCCACTAAAAGATGTTGGTATGTTACTCATTCACACCTGCTGAGAAGCGAGAGTATAGTAGCCGACTATTTATTGGACAATTTTAACTAAACGTCTGTTCTCTGGAGAGAGCTATATAATTAAATATATAAAAACAGACATTCCTTAATCATTATTTGTTTCTAAGAAGGGATGATTCCTTTAATAGGTCGATGAGACGTTCTTCTGAGAATCCATCTGCGACTGACCCTGAACGTTTTTAACAACAATTTATTTTGCTAAAAAAAAAGAAAGACAAGCAATTAAACCAGTGTGCACGTTCCGTGCACCCCTAAGGTAACTTTTTTTTTATCGCGAGTTCGTCAGTATATGGATGATATATTAATTTAAATCGTCAAACCACTAGAAAATTTGATTTAATTTAATATCTGTATGTTTTTTTAAAATTCATTCGAATGAGCAGTAATGAAAAACAAATGGATTTGAGTCAGGGCTCCAATTCATCAAAACATAATTTTTTTTTCTTATTTAGAAGGTAGATAGATAAGGGCTCAAGGGGCGGATGGATTGAAGTCAGGTTCGACTTTTCCTTTAGGAATACCTGATGATGGTTCCTGAAATCCATAATCGATATTTCCTACTTTCGCCTTATTAGACTTTGAATCAACATTATGTTAGGGCATCAGTGGATGCTGAGCCATCATCGGTATGGATGATCTTTGAGCTGTTACTGTAATGATGAAACATGGCAGTTCTGATGACAGGGCTCCTCTGCATATCTCATTTAGTAGTATTGTATTGCTCATTATTCTACAACATGGCAGACCGAAGTCTCCGTTTCTTCGGTAATTGCACTTATGACCTATTAACTATTTTTTAAATAAACCATTTTTAAGCTGAGATTGAAATTAAAATTCTGCCAGCTGCTGCATTACTTATGGTTTAAAATTTCTTAGAAATCTAGCATTAATTTGATTTATTTATCGATACGTTTCGTTGAGAAAAAGAAACAGAAACAATCGTATTGGGAAAAATATTCAATTGTTAATACATAACCAATCAGAGAATGATTCAATATTCGTTGCTATCCAATGGGAAGCAGCCACGAGTTATTCTGTCTGGCTTTTCATATATGTAGTTAGTAAAGCTGGGGAAAAAGAGCATTTAATATTAATATAGTCTATCTATATGTGGGATTTAAAAAATTACAATGACTCTGCGGAATCAATTTCCCCAGTGCGTTTAAGATCGAATGCGCATTAAATGAACTAGCGCAGGTATTCGTAGCAGTCTGACGTCAATGGAAATCATAATAAAAGAGAACCAAACTGCTATTTAGTGATCTCACAAATATGAATACGATAATAAATTGGACTACTAACTATCAATATAAAATTAGAAAAGCTCGGAAAACCATTAAAAATATGTACGTGTGGAATAGAGCGTGCCTCCTATATTATCCCATTAAATTTTAAACGCTGTATGCGCTTCATTATTTAAACTTACAGAAAAATTGGTGTTTTAAATTTGAGTTATGTAGCTGAAGAATTCAGTACGCATCTAGCCTTACAGACTAGAGCAGCACTGCAATAGAGATGAAGATTATTTCTATTCTGTTAGGCGTAGCCGTTTCATTTGTTTTCGTAAGAATTTTTGGTCACCTTTAAGCAATGAATTTGATCAATTTTGTACAGCCTAAAATTCCAAGTATGTATCAATATATGATTGTTCTTTTTATTCTTTGATCAAATTAGTCTGCACCAAATGGTATGGGGAGCGATCCAACCCCCATCATTCGTCATGCTTCAACCCACCACTTGAAGAATAATTCATCTGCTTCTGCGGTAGAGGGTAATTCTACAATTTCAGAAGGCCTTCATTTGACTGGCATGAATTCAAATAATAGCATAACAGTTGAATTCAATAACCAAACAATTCAAGCTACGAAATCCGATTCACAACAAACCAAAAATGGAGCTCAACTGGTCAAAGAAAAAGAATCGGTTAAATCGGAATTTGAAACATCTCCAATAGTCAATTCCACTGATAAAGTAGATAAATTTAGAAAACGAAAATTGCTAATGCGACTAATTCTCAATTAATTTTTCCCAAGGCAATTGTTATCCAAAGTCATCTGGAAATGAATATTGACAACAAAAAAGAGCCATCGTCAAATGCATCTGAAAAGAACGCCAACTTAGCAGCGTCCAAACCTGATGAAAATAATCAGCAGGAGAAAATGAAGAAGACTACAACAGAAATTTCGAAACCACAAGAACAGAATGTAATCACGCTTTCACGAAAAGTGATACAAGCTTTTGTATCCTTGCTCAATTTAGGTGACGCGGAACATGTTATAGTCAAAGGTATTTACGACTAGCGTATTCAGACCAATCATTAACTTAATTTAGAGTTTTAATTAACGATCTATTTTTTTCATGCACGATTTTCGTTTGTTTCGAAGACTTGAAGAAACACAAGGTATTTTTTTTAGGTTACTACCACTTTGCAATAGTAAAAATTGAATGCTAATTATATCGTTCTCTTTTTAAAAATTACTAGTTCACTTGTCTTGCTTTCGAGACGAAAAATCAGATGAATGTGATAATGGAACAGTGTGAAGCAAGATGGCATCCGGAATCTAATCTGGCTAACGCTGTCGTGAATAACACGCAAGTTCAGGGAAGAGGCCACCATCAGCAGTTTTCTGAACACCTTGGGGAAAATGTCAATAAAGAAGGCCGGAAGAACGATATAATCTCAAAAAATGATTTTAAAAAGAAAGCAATTGAGAGAAAAGAAAAAAGCAACACCGAAAATGGCCTGATGATCAAAACCCCAAAGAATTCCGATGAAAAAAGCAACCAGTCTAAGAATAATAAAAATCATACCGGTACTCTTGATGAAAACATGGGAAAGTATTTTAAACAATTAAAGAATATTCAAGATATTTTAAATATTGGCAAGGAAGTTGCAAAATTCTTAAATGATGGCAGTGACGATGAAGAGTCAAACGATTCTTTTGTAAAGCAGCCTCCTTCTAAAAAGACGGGAAAAACTAATGCCGCAAATCATCGTTTTGAAGATGAAACGCAAGGTTTTGAAACGAATGTGGCAGCTAAAAAAACAAATGGAAAGAAAAAACACGTTGAAGATGATAACATCCAAGTAAGCGTGGAAACTAACGAAGAGAATCCTACTTCTAACCGAAATAATAAAAATAAAAAATCGAGAAAAAATAAGGGTGAAGTAAGTCAAACGCTTTCAACTGCAAATGAGGAAACAGCTGATGATTTCGAAACAGTACAGCCTACTAAGAACAAGAAGAAGAAAAAGTCGAATAAAGCCGTTAAGAACCGTAAAGGGTCACCCAACGAGAACGATTATGATGTCGATCAGGTACCATATCGTGGGATCGGTCAGCAAGATAAATCTATATCATTTCGGAAACGGGCTGTCGACAATCAGCCAAAACAAGAAAATTTACACATGCATGAGGTATTTGCGCTTTAAAATAAAAAATAAATGAAAATTAAATTTAAAAAATATTTTTCAGACAAAATTGGCCCTGTGTTTTCTCACGAGTATGATGGGCAACATTGATGTAAGTTGGCTTGGTGCGATACACTTATTTGTGTATAGACTTAAAATTGAGATTTTTTTTTTACCTAGAACAACCGTTCAAGTGTTGATCAGCTGAGAAAGGAAATTGAGCGTTCCGATCTGCTGTTGGATAAGAAAAATCTTGCGATAAGGGATTATGAATTTTGCGTCACTGACTTCTCTACAAAGGAACACAACAACTTTTTCCACCTCCTGAAAGAAGTTGGCTGCTTCGTCAAAGCTTTAGGACAAAATGTAAGGAAATAAAAATACAATCTGCTCTGAACTAAGTATAGCGAAGATAATACTGCTGCTGTATAGCTAGGTATAGCTTCAACTTAAAAACATGACTAAGGTATACTCTTTATATAGGGTTGCGGAGACAACCGGAACACCACTACTGGAAACTGAACATATAGAGCACGCCATTACGTCACTACCCTACGCCATCAGTTCTAAATTGTAGGCAAGAATCAAAGGAAAATCTATGTGATTTTCTTCAATTTTGTTTCTCTAAATATATGAATTAAAGAAAAATATTTGGAAAAGGTACATGGAAAAAATTATAATACACGGTTAAGAAAGCAATAATCGATTAAGAGTAGGCCTATAGTACTACGTACACTAAATGAAAGATTTGATCATTTCGGTCGGTATTTCATCTTCCCAATATTTTTGAGGAAATTAAAAAAAAATCCCGAATTTTTTTTTTTTAAATATATTATTTAACCGTTCATTCGTCATTCGTCAATGAAAACTTGACATAAGTGCTTTCGTGCATGTTTTCAACGAGTCATGAACAATCTGGAAGAATTTTCTTTACGTAGACATTCTGGTGTTGAGCTGAGGTATTGGATTGTGTAAAACTTATCGTTTTACGAATCGTATCGTGACCGCAATTCTTGAAACTCATTTTTAAGATAAAAACAACTTTAATTGCGATAGTAATTTGATAGTAAAGCTATACAGTATATAGGTTCTTAAGTGGGCTAATATTTAAATCCTAGCCGCAATATATGTAGTATAAAGCCGACGAAAATGTAGTATATTTTTCGAATATTTCTAGAGCTCGGGGTGATTGAGCTTTTTTCTTCGTTATAAGAACAAGTGAAATTCTTGAATATAAAAAAAAATTCATCTTAAAAACATGAATGGAATTTTGACGATCGACTTCCTATAGTAGTTAACATTTAGACCTTCATGAAAACACATACTGTAACAAATATCACATGCTAATACACATATGGGAAGAAAGGAAAACAGTATTTCGTTCTGTATTTTTACATAAAATGTAGTAAAACAACACCATTCTCAGCTTCCGTGTGGGGCGTGAACCACATCATAAGCTAAACTATATAAATAAATACCGGACGCGGAACGGAATGAGGCATCTGTTTCCGCATTCGGGTACTACACGTATGTATATTGTGTTGCACACAAGAGGAAAATAAAATTAATAGAATGTCCGCACCACTTATATTGGCTAATATGTTTACGTGGCCCAAATAATGCTGATGTCAAGGTAGAAACCTACCAGCAATTAGTATAGTTATCAAAATGAATTGTAATTGCATAGCATAGGCTACAAATCGCAATAATATATCTACCTATTGCTCGATAATATAGATCAGATTTAATTATTGCAGATTATATGGTTACACATTGGACTATGAAGAAACCTATAAGGTCAGAAAAAAAATTCACCCTATACCTGTTAATGTTACATATTTCGATTCGTTAATTTTGTTTTTAAATAGATATATAATAGCTTAGCAGCAGGTAGTCAACTGTATGCATGTTTTGTACAGTAGGCTACACCGAAAAACATTTTATTTGGGGTGGCTTTTAGTTATTATTGTATCAAGTAGGGCGGTGAGAATGAGAAGTACCGTACCTAAAGGGTAATCAAAATTATAGTATAGCATATGGGGTTCGTACATTACAGTGCTGTACGTCAAAACAACTGGTTTTGGTCCACACCTGAGCATATACTGTACAGCGGAAGTGCAAAGGGGTGGGGGAGGAGGGCGTGGAATTGTGAGTGACATAATGATATAATATATTAATATTATTTTAATGGAGTAATAATTGCTCCGGTATTACGGCTTTTTTTCAATACAAATTTTGTATCTTATTGAAATGGAGATAAAAATATAACATATTAGTTGTATAGTGCGGTACCTTATGTATGTTCGGCATATGCCTATCCATATGTATCCTCCAAAGTCCATCCGCTGTATAAAATATGCCGCAGGGAGTTCGAAAATTGCAAAATCGTTATTTAATAATGATGAATATCTATAACTCCGTTATATAATGCACGTGGGAATCCAGCTTGGTCTCACTCTGTCATCCATTCAAATTTTCCGGAACCCCAAGGCCTTAATTCTTATTATTCCTTCTTCTGGTTCTCATGCTCATGGACTTGACTAATTAAACTTGGAAATAACGGTGATTTAAAAAATATAGTTTAGATTTTATATTGCATCACAGGTGTTTAATATTATTAATATATTTACCATCAGCATATCGTACAACGCATCTCTATTATACTTAAAAACAAGTTGTTATGTATTACGGAAAATATTGTTTTCGTATGGGCACATTCACAGTCGCAGACTAATAACCGTATGCGTCTATAAATATTTTCGGATGCTGCTGTCTCCTATTTAAAGAAATGTATAGATTTACAGACTATGTCATAGTGATGATACGTTTTTTTTGGGTACGTTGCTCTTGAATGTACCGTCACTGGTACAACGGGTTCAAACATATCTCATGAACATACTTAAAACAAAAAGTGACGTAATATGGTCGAGTCTTAAGTACACGGTGACATAAGCATTTCATTATTAAGTACGAGTGGGCACAACAACGACATAGAATAAATTGAATTAGTAAGTATTAATTAACCCATAGTAATAATTAATACAATACTTTAACCCCCCCCCCCCCCTTCATGTTAGATCGCCCTGATGAAATGTTCTGTCGTTTCTTTTTCATGTTTTTGGTATGTCGGCAATATCTAGAAACAACCAAAAGGGTTCAAAAATATCTGTAGCATGATTAATAGAGCCGTAATTAATATATTTCCTGTTTGCATACTTGTGCGGCTGCGCTAGATGTACTGCGCACTTAAGTAGAGTTCCTACACTATACAGGCGATTCATTCGTCCACCACTGTTGATGACGAAAATGGACGAATGGCAGCACATGGGCTAGTGACGAACTGCGGTCTGGCAGTGACTAGCCGGCAGTTCTTTGTCAGCGGTGCTCCCACTCGTACCTCTCTCATCACTCATAGCCTCTCCCCTCATTCAAATTAAACATACTCATAAAGGCTGTTGAATCATCATCATGCTGACGAGTGAATTCGAAGGCACTGTGCTATAAAGAAATGGATTACTTCTACACTGTAGCATTATTACTATTGATTGTCGTCGGTCTCTGCCCTTCATTCGTCCCGGCTCAGGATGATGACGACGAGGACCCCTTAGGAGTCCGGCAAAAGAATCAAATAGGATTCTCGAGCGATTCCGTCGAAAATGGAATAAATGTACTAGGACTTAGACAACTGCAGGATCGTCTTGGCCAACCGTGAGTACTAGTTAATTTGGCATAATTAGCTATTTTAAACTCTTGTTATTGATTTAAATCTTGGAGGCTAGCCCTATTATAAATATGGATCGTAATAATACGAATATAACAAGGGGCGTATGAGCCTCCAGCTGATAGTGAGTAGTACACATTTATTTCTAGGCCAGGCAGCACAACATGAACCTATACAGCAGAGCACGTAATAATTGTTCTGGTGCGTGAGTAAAGTTACGTTGCCATGGAAACAAGTACATATATGTTGCATGTGCAAATGTCACGCATAGCTCTACTGTCGCAACGTTCATCCTTTTTATAGAGCTACTTACCTTCGTCATGGTAGTCATCTATCGATGAGGAAAAATGCTGTGAAATAAATGCAGTCATTGATCGATCTAAATAATCCGATAAGTACCGCAAATCGTGTCGACACTTTCTTCGTGTCCGAAATAAGCCAATACTTGAATTTACAATATATGTAAATAAATAATCAGCCGGAATCAGCATGACTATTTAGAGCACCGATGGATTTTTCCTTTTTGGGAAATTTAATTCAAGATGAAAATAAAGTAAAAATAAACGTTAATTGTAATGGAAAATATAATATGACCAATTAAAGAATCATCGGTTCATTGCTCTTATTTCTTTGAAACATTACGATGTATTTTTACGCAGCATGTTTGAAAACACGCTATAATTAGTATCAGCCTATCGGGACTAGAATCGAAAAAATAAAAATTAAGATAGGTAGTTAATTATAGGCCTATACCATTTAAAAAAGTTATATTGTATGCCTAGCTGTATTTTCTCTGTCTCGTCAAATAGTGTCTCTTTTTCTGACGTGACAGACACATCGTAAAAAAAAGGTTTGCGCTGGACATCCGGATGATTGTTTAGACATACAGCCTATGCTGGAGCATAGTATACGTTACGGCCTTATGCTTCTCTTCGCTACATATAATACCGTATAGTGTCCACGCAGCATGTTTATAGTGCGTGCTACGTTATTTTCACATTCAGCTTTTATTTTTATTCCTTTCTTTTATTTATTCCTTTTCCTTTTTGTTTCGAACGTAGCGGTCACGCACGAACGAGCGACACCACGCCTCGGCCCTTCATCCGTGATGACGATGGAGCGGCAACCTCGGCGTAACTTCCGATGATCCTCCCCCTCTTTTATTCCATAAAAATAACATGAAGCAGTTGAGCTAGACAAGCTATAGGAGGACCGCCGGGGCATTCGGCATCATGATGAGAAATAGAAATGACGAGCGATGAAATATTATTCACATCAGACGTCAACACGCGTGACATGTTGATGATGAGTGAGGCGGAATATCAAGAAGAATGCCGTATGGGAGTTATCAGCACGCAACTATTCGTCACCATTCAAATTTACGGGTCGTTAAACCTGTCGTGTTTATGGAGTCGTATATAAATATAGGAGATACGCCGTTATTTGCGCTTGAATATTTGGAATCATACTACAAAAAATATGCTATGATTTTAGCGGGAATCACGAACTATTAAAAGGTTGATTAAATTAACTCAATGCATATAGAGATTTATCAATACTGGTATTTGGAAATTGTTGTTTATTTATATCATAATAATATACATGCTTGATTCTTGTCTTATGCACGGCTGCCGCGGCGTTATCTGAATGTAATAATTTGTATTACTATTTTTGTTTTGGGTGGTAATGTTTTCCGTACCGGTCGGTACCAGTGCAAATGCCACTTTTTCGCCTGAGGGACTTGCGCGAAATTTTCATTTTCCACACGCTCATTCTAAATAAATAAATAAATATTGCAAATTTGAACTTAAAAAATAAAGTATGAATAAAGTGAAAGATTTTTTTGTATATTGCATGTCATCGTAACAATACTTAAACTGCAATATAATAACTATAGTCTAGAGCAGTAATTATAGGGAACGTTTCTCAAATTTTCCAAAAATAGCAACCTAATTATTTCGTGATGTGCATAGTCTACGCAATTTGCAAATTTCATATTACTTACTTTATTGTACAAGTATACGCAAGAATGTAAAAAAAAATCACTCGCAACAAACTATTTTACAGATAAATTTTATTTTTTATTTTAGGACTTTTGTAGCGACTGCGTCAAGAATTGTTCGACCAGACACTATCTACCGGGTTAGCGTGTCCGTTTTTCCAGAATCACCTGATCTGACAGTAAAGGCACTCATTACCAAGGGTCGGCATCAGATCTCTTCGGCTACCCAAATCATCGATTCTGGTTCCAGTCACCATTTGCTCATGAAAGTATTATAACTAATATTGTTTTAAATAAATATTACATCGTTCATAAGTTAATTATAACTATTACTTAATTAAGATTCCTCCGTCCATAACCGATGGAAATTACCGTTTGAAACTGGAAGGATACGACCCGTTTCGACCGCTCAAAACTGTTTTCATCAAAGAGGCCCCTTTGGTCTTTCATCCAGACTTCCTCTCTATTGTCATTCAGTCCAATCGCAAAGTCTACCGAAATGAAATGAGCGGTATGTAATGTAATAAATTATTACACACTTGAGAATGAGGAATGTACATGGTTGATTTCACGACATCTACAGTAAAATTTAGAGCGATATTAATCCAAATGGATTTGAAACCATACGCGGACCCCGTCACAATCTTTGTTCTGGTATCTATGAAAACAAATTTGAAAATCAATTTCTGGCCCATTCAGAATATCTCATCTATATTTATAGGACCCACAAGGATTCATTATGCGTCGATGGCCCTCCCGATATCCAAGAAATGGTAATAACCTCATCCTGAGTACTGTCTTTTACAGGTCACTTTTAAAATTACGGTACCTAACTCTACTCTTTAAAAATATTTTTTAAAGGTGTAGTAAATCTCCAATACCAGCTACCAGCTTTTCCGTCCGCCGGCAAATGGACTATTCGTGTGGAAGCTATGGCTCAAACAAAAAATTATTTCATCTTCGTCGAACGATATTACCCCTCATTCTTTGAGGTAATACAAGTCAATAAAAATGTTAAACTTTATAAATAAACACTTTAATCTACCAATAGGTGATTCCATCGGCCCCTCCTTACGTTCTGGACTCGGAGGAGAGCTACGAAGCAGCGGTAACCACTTCATTTCATCCAGGCCGAGTAGCTAAAGGAAACATTACCATCCGAGTTCTCGCAAAACCGATCAATAGCAGCACGAGCATAACCGATTTCCGAACCATTTTAGAGGAATATCCCCCATGGGTATACCGTCCAAATACTGTTCTTCAAATATTGGGCTATATAATAAAGGACTCATAAAATTAGGCACATGACTTTACATATGAAGTGAAATTAGCGGACATTCAACGGCGTGTTGGCGCAAACAATCTTGCCGGATGGGCTATCCGAGTGGCCATTAAACTGCACGACTATTTCATGGGCGAAGATCGTTTGGGCTTCGTGGAAACTCGAATAATTCGGGCCGAATTGAAATTCAAATTTGCTGGAACTAAAACAGCAGTATTTAAGCCGGGAATGCCGTTTGAAGGACATGTAAGCGAATATAATTGCGATACCATTGTAATATACCTAATTGTACATTAACTATTGCAATAGGTATACATTATGTACGACGATGACCAAGCCTTGTCGACCGAAAAATTGGAAAATGCCACTCTTTTACTAAAACCAGTGGTCACCACTGCGAATGGTCAATTGCGGCCGCTTCCTGAAATTGTGGTTCCCCGCAAAGGTGACTATCATCCAACGCTGCACTATCAGCATCAACAGCGGCCATCAAGATGGCAGAACGAATTTAGTTACTGGATGGAAAATCAAGCACAGGACGCTGAATACCATCAGTTTCGCACTTCTGGCATCTATCAATTTCGCGTATGGTTATAAAAATGAATAGCAACTTTAAGGTTCGATTTAAAAATGTAACTGAATTTGATGTCAAGTTTCCAGTACCAAAAGATGCCAGCTCTATGAGAATCACGGCATATTACAAGGATGAAGATGGTGACCAGGTGAGCACGGAGATGAGGGCCGTTGCTTTTTACTCTTCTCGAGATTTTCACGCTCACGTTTCGACCAGTACAGAGCAGGGCGCAGTGGGCGAGAATGCCATCCTGCACTTGAGGAGCAATTTCGGTTTCCAGTCTTTCAGCTATGTGGTTTGTTATTTTTTAATTATACATAAGATCAACTATACCAAACATGTAATATAAATACTGATTTTTAAAACGCTGAAACAGGTTATTTCGAAGGGAGTGGTTATTCACGGAGCTCAGAAGAACCTGTTGCACGCTACGAAATCGTTTACTTTTTCATTGCCTGTCGCGACTGACATGGCTCCAACCTTCAAATTGATTGTCATGGTCATCAATCCAATTAACGAACTGGTAGCTGATTCCGTGACAATTCCTGTCAAAAGTATGAATCGCTACAAGGTATAATATATTTATGGTTTTAAACTAAATAAAACAAGTAGTATTTAGCACCTCCTCATACTTTGTTTATAAAAATAGATGAATGTAACAATGGTTCAAAATCGAGACCACAGCAAGAAAACGGTCCAGTTAGTGACTCGATCTCATCCGGGAGCATTCATAGGGGTATCGCTAAGTCGTTCCTCAAACTATATTTTTCAAGCCGACAATGAGCTGACTCCTAGTCGTATGATGTTGGCTCTTTACGATCTAGAACCTTTCAATCGGTATAAATTTTAAAATACGTGAAATAAATAGCTCTTATATTATATATGATGAATCATACACTATTAGATCTGTTCATGGTATCACTTGGTCTGATCGTCAAGGGAAGAAGGCGGATCGCAGTCAATTTTTCACGGGATCCAATCCCGCTGCAGATACAAAACGAACGTTTTCTCTCGCAGGTCTTTTGGTATTCACGGATGCCAAATTAAGCCAGCATCCAGAATCAGGTATTATACTTTCCAGAAAAAAAATGGGGAAAACATATATTTTCATTTCCTATTTATGTATAGCTAATTGTGACAAGAAACTTGGTTACGAGTCTTGTATGGTCGTCGGCTGCTTCCACATCAGTCAAAAATGCGACGGCAAAACAGACTGTTCAGACGGATCCGATGAGGAAGATTGTATTACCCTTGACTAACAATTAGAATTAGTTACTTTAATTAAATCTATTTCTAATATTAGGTCCAGTCCCAATGAACGATCGCATGGAATTTAGAATGTTCCGATTAAATCGGTTTCACGTAAGGGCAATAAATAACTTTGTTGACCCTTTTAATTTTCCATTATGATTAAAATATGGTTGTGTGATAAATGCAGGATTATTACGATTGGCTCGATGGTGATTGGGCTTGGTACGATATCCCAATGACAGATGACGGGATCGAATTTCATGACCGGCCCGTAGCAGCTACCAATGAAGTTTGGTACATCAACGCCTTTAGTTTTCATGCTGAGTTGGGATTCACAATGCTCGACGACGTTGTAGAGGTACAAATAAAACTTACTTATCAACTGAATTTGCCTAATTATTGGGATGATTATCGATTCAGTACGAAGGATCCCCTCCGTTTTACTTCTCAATTGAATCGCCTAGTTCCATCAGAAGAGGAGAAACCCTCGGCATTAGAATGCTTGCTATAAACAACTTGAACCAAGAAGTTATCGCTTTGATAATTTTAGAAGGTTCTGACGATTACATGTTTGTCGAGACTGGACCGGAAGGTGAGGTGGAACACTTCAAACCAAGTCTTGTTAAAGGAGAGAAACATCACATGGTCGCAGTAAGATCATTTGATACCATTTGAATATTGTCAAATCTTTAATTATATTAATTCATTATTAAAAGGTGAAACCATCATCAATGTTTGAAGTTTACATGCCAATATCTCCTCAAATCGAACAAGGGACTATAACAGTGAAACTTCGGGTTTTGAGTCAAATTGCTCGGCAGGATTTCGACGTCGAAATTGAAATTTTGGTAATATACATTCATCTATCAATAGAACGATTGACCCAGGAAACTTCTTAAACGGATTTCGAATTATAGCCCGAAGGAGTAACTATGACTGAAACGACATCGCTTATGCTAGATTTGAAGAATCGTGCTCACGTTCTGAAATTCCTAGACATACCAGTGGAAGAATCGCCAATTATTCCTTATTCGAAGTTCAGAAGATACGTCTTTGGCAGTCCTAAAGCTTCAGTTACTCTTTGCGGTACAGATCCCTTTAATTATTAGTTCTTTTTGTATGTACTATGTAGTTATAACCATTTCATAATTTCATTTTGGTTCAAAAGGCGACGTTTTTGGTCCAATATTCCCCGCAAGTCCGGTGTCTACAGAGTCCTATCTAGGTCGCTCTTTGAGAGGGACTGAAGCCCATCTTTTCAATCTTGCCTCCACGGCTTGGAGTCTACATTACCTTCGGCTGACAAACCAACTTCAGCCGGAAGTTCTTTACAGAGGACTCGATGAAATGAATATCCAAATGGCGGATCTAATGAGACTTTTCAACTCTCAGGGATCATTCAAACCGCATACCAATTCTAAGCCAAGTGTTTGGATGACGGTATATTATTGCTCTAGATTTTTAAAAATAAATAAGGTGTTTTTTAATAATCCGAAGTCTGTTAAAAATAGGCTTGGGTGGTACGAATTCTGGGACAATCTCAGTTCCAAGATTGGGAGAACCATTATTTTGTGGACCGGAAGTTGTTGGCATCATGCGTTCGCTGGATTCTAAGCTTTCAAAGCAGAGATGGAACCTTCGATGAGACACCCGAATATTTCTTCGCTCTTGATCGACGAATGGTAGGCTTAATACTTTATTGAGTCTAATTAAACTGCGCTCAATTACATAGAATTAAATTGAATAATAATATAGGCGAAAAATAATTCAAGCAGCAGTGGGAGAGTCACGCGTACGGCTCACGTTATTATAGGATTGAGCAAGTGCAGTGACAGTCTCGAAGGCAACCTTAAAGTCGATGCAGCGACAGCTAAAGCTCGTGCCGTCAAGTATAAAACATGAAAAATATTATCCGATCATTTCTCTAATGTTATATACTAAAAAATCTTGTCTTATTTCTTATAGTTTTCTTGAACGAGTTTTGTCCTACTTGAATGATCCATATGATGTTGCCATCGTTACTCACGCTCTCACATTAGCTAATAGTCCGGCTAAAGAAACTGCATTTGGGAAACTGTTTAGTTTAAGACGTGAAACTGGTTGGTTGCATAATTATTTCCTATGGAATTAAACTTAACTAATCACTGATTACAATTTATAGATGGTATGATATATTGGTCCCGAAAACCAGTGCCTACCAATAAGGTCATCTATGAGAATCAGCGCCCATTCATTCAATCTCGACCACCGACAGATCAGGACTCTGTAGCTGTCGAGGCAACCTCCTACACTCTCTTGGTGTACCTAGCCCGCGATGGAATCGGAGATCTACAAGAGCGAGTCGTCAACTGGCTCAATACCATGCGAATGGTCGACGGTGGATTCGTCTCAATATTTGTTCGTTCCAAAATTTAATTAGGTCAATTATAGTTTAGACGCCTTCTGACATTATATTATGTTTGCATGACAGGATAGTATAGTGGCCATGGAAGCACTTACCGAATACGCATATCGAGCTCGTTTGCGAGAAATTACCGAAATGAGCGTTTTAGTTGAAGCTTCTGCCTCGCCCAACGCTAATGAATTGGTTAAAATTTCCAGCGATAATTTAGCATCCATTCACAAACTTGAAGTAACCTAAATATCCTTTCCAAGAAATAAATAGAATTCATAACATAATTGTTGATAAAGATTCCTAATGTTTGGGGCCATGTCAATATTATTGGCCGAGGAGCCGGACAGGCCGTCTTGCAACTGAAAGTTCAATACGGTATCGACTGGGAGGAACTGCGGGATAAACCGACGCGCCCGTATTTCGATCTCTTCGTCGAAGAAACTTACAGTCACTTCCGAAACAAGTCCCATATCACCGTCGATACTTGCATCAGGTACTGTACATTGAATTTGATTTTAATAACGATAAGGAGCATCATGTTATTTATATTTCGATCATTGATCCTAATTGAACAACCACCATATTCACCGTAATTCATAAGTAGGGGATAAGGGGAATAATAAAACAATCTTTCGATAGATGGCTCGCAGTGGATGAATCACCTACGAGTGGAGCTACTACCATTGAAGTAGAAATGCCTTCTGGCTATGGATTCGTTCAATCCGATGCTAACGAACAAGCCTTAAAATTCGTATTTCTTCGTGACGTCCTAGTCGCTAGCAACAAAGTCATATGGCTTTTCGATAAGGTAAACGCAGTTTATTTTTTAAATAGCACCAAATACCAAATATAACTTCCGATTAGGTGGGTCCTGAGAGACTCTGTTTTAACTACCAAATTCGACGATGGTTTCCAGTGGCCAATATGACCATGCATCGCTCTGCCATTGCGTACGAATCTCATTCACCAGGTTAGCGCTCAAAAATAAATTTAAAATGACTTAATATATTATGATTTATAGACTTTACAAAATCCATTGATATAACTTCCATATTTTTTTACAGAACATTTTGAAATGTACATTTTTAACGCAACTCCCCTTTACGTGCTGGACATTTGTGAAGTCTGTGGTAGCTTCCAGTGCCCTTATTGTCCATACTTCAGCTCATCACCTTCTTTATTCACCATATTTGGATTCCAGCAATTGCTTACGTACCTCATACTTCCATTTGTTTTCATGATTTGGACCGAATTTAAGTAACAATATAGGACTCTATGTAACGTTATCACAGTAAATGCGATACGGTAATCGATTTGTACTTTTCTGTTGCATGCTTTTTATATGGATGCCTTGAAATAAACATAAAATAAAAACCCTTATCATTGCGATTCCCATTAAATTGCCCGTTAGAAAATTCTGATCGGCTTACTTGTTCGACAGTATAAACTATATGCCTGCATATAAAATACATATTGAAAAAAAAACGGAAAAAAAACTTTCGAGTCCTGTATCTTTGCAACTCGGATTTTTCTTAGCTGACCAGAAAATGTTATTGTCTGTCTGCCACGTCAGTAACATAACGGAAAAAGATTTAGCACGGCTGCCATGTTTGTTTTAATAATAAAAGTTCATGTGGTACAAAACTGCTGTCAGCGGCCACGCATCCTCCGAAATAACTGCATTGATGTGGCTTATTTTTCAACCTTTTAATTGCTGAAATAGGTACATATGCATGTACCCAAACACATTATAAATATAATTTTTTTTATTTATAGAATAGTTTTTTTTTATTCATATGCCTAGTAAAAAATATATTTAAAATAATTCTTTTGTCCCAGTTTAAGTTCCTTCCGTTGGTCTTATTGAGCTGATTCCGTTGAACACTTTTTTTTTTGCTTGAAAATATTAACAATACCCTGAGAAAAATGAGTTCAAAGACATCAAAGTTATGAAATTTTAGCACCAGACGGCATTTTTTTGAGCCATTCAAACGACCGCGGTACGTAAATGCGACGTTGCCAGATTCTTAAAAAAAGGCAAAAAACGGGGAAATCGTGAAAACCGTTATACACTTTCGTCTTATGGCTAGTAAGCTACATATTTTTCGTCTTAAAATTATATATTCAGAATCATAAATGTTTCCTCTATTTTATAAGACTAAATTCATCCAGTTTGAATGTGAGGTAATTTTAACCTGTTTTCGGGAGTTTTCGGGAGCATGCTCACGCTATATGATACACTTTTAAGTCATAAGACTTGGGTTTTCGAACTCGGAGAACTATTCCGAATCGGAATATATGCCATAAGACTAGTTTGACGATGAGGTAGAAAAATTATCTCTGGCTCTCGTACTATCCGTTCATCGTCGACGAAGATAGCCGTTTTAAACTTCGAAGTGCTAATATTAGCTAAATACTCTTTGCATTTAAAGAATTTTTTTACGTATTGAGAATAAAAATAATTATTTTATACCAAAATTATTATTTTTTGAATGTTTTGAAATTCGAAGTCGAAGCGTAAATGAATTATTAAGGTTAATTTCTGCTTCAGTTCATTGTTTGATGTTTGCTTGTTGGGTTAGTAGATTGATTAATTAATTTTTTAAACAATTTGTTTCTATACAAATAATCCTGACATCCGAGTCCTTAGTCCTGTCACAGAATTTTCAATTAGAAAGCTAGCGTTACTATTTGTCTTTTGTTTGTTAAACCGTTGAGTGTCTATAAAACATCTTTATAATTAAAATGAAGGTGATAACTGGAAACTTGTGGAAACAATTAAAGTAAAATGTCGCTCTCGAGTTTGCTCTTCTGTTATGCGTGTACCACAAAACCTTTGAGACAAATAAAGGGGCGGATTCAAATTGACATGCGTTGATGCGTTGTGGGGGGCCATCGGAGAGGAACCATTTTCTTTAGCCCTATTCATCCTATATTCCTATATTAATTTCCTGGCTTAGCGAGGAAAGGGGGCAATCTTGACGCTGAAAAGCTAAAACAACTCGGACGAAAAACAGTTGCTGTCTTGCCATACTCTGATAAACTCTTTCGAAGATTTTGTTCGTCAAGAATACGGGTTACTGTTTTAAATATTAGTACGGTATATAATATATATCTGGTGCCATAATTGTACCTTACGTCAACTACATAATAGCTCATTTTCAAAGAATTCTTTTTAAAAATTGCTGATTTTATAAAACGACAATGATTATTGCTGCCACAGCTAAGTCATCATCCGAATCTTCGATTGGATTCATCCGCCCAAGTGCTATACTCACAATAATTCTTTTATTTCTGTTCTCAACACTTTTATTTTACTCCGCCACCCAATATTCAAGATCCATCAGCTCAAATACATATACTCCGCCCTCAACATTGCCACCAAAGTCGGTCACCAGCTTGAATAGAAGTATTTCCTCAACATCAGCATCAACACAGTCTCTATATTAGAATATAACTAATTTTTTTTCTTTCTTCCAGCTCTACGTCAGACGAGTATTTCAGCAGTGGATAAACAAATTCAAGAAGGATCTAATTTTCTGATAGCTAACAAGATCATTCGTTTATTTGGGCTTATTTTCCGCATTCTGAACGCCAATACGACCATCGTCCCTTTGAATGAAGTAACTCAATCTTTCGACACACTTCTTAACTCGCAAGGATGGAGAGCCATAGATACTCTGATCAACACGGTTGGAAACAGTTTGACCATCTATGACGCCCTAGATGGAGCCGTGGAGCGGGCCGACGGTAGGCGAAGGAACAGAGAAGAGGATTCAGACACTTCCGAAAATGACTTTCAAGAAAAAGTGACGGATTCGTTGAAAGAATTAGTGGCGCAAATGATGGCCATCAATTTAGAATTGAAATGTCTTTCGATCACAAATAAAGAGAATCGTCCAACGGAATGCAGCAACTCTAATAAAATAATGACGGTCCAGCGGACGAGAAAAAAATACACCAAACTTTAATAACAATAAAAACTTGACAAATTTTTACTAGAAGATTCGTTGAATTTTGTTTTACGTGCTGCCCATTATTTATTTGATGAATCAACATATTGCTATATGTTATAATTTAAATCCTGACCCAAGATTTGCACCGAATGGATCGCCAATTGGCCATTGAATGCACATGTAAATACTAACTGAATTATTTATTTAATCATTTGAGTTACTAACTAACTAAACTTATGAGTACCTAAATGACTCAACTGAATCAAAGGATTAAAATAACTAATTTTCTCTCTTAACCGATGAATTAAACATGAAATCTCTATGTATACACTGATTTATTGAAAAAAAAAACAGCAAGTAGATAACTGATTAAATCATAAACCATCGGTTAATGCTCGTACGTAAGATCATTTCCGGTATAAATTCCTTGAAATGCCTGTTTTCTTTTTCTTTGAAGCTAACATAAGAATTCAAATACAAACAATATTCTAAAATACTTTTTGTCAATTTAAATAAGGGGTCCACTCTTGTTTACGTTTTGGATTCGAACGAGAATTACAAAGTGATGGCAATGAATACGTTTCATCAAGATCGATCGAATAAAGGTTAACGATCGGGTCATCTGGCAGTCTTGAAGTGTCGACACTTGAAATCATCATTACATACGACTGACCACATCAACTAAAGCCAAATAGCTAGTTTTATAATAAAGCATTAAACTGAATGGATTCCGAGATGAGCGTATTGTTGAAGTTTATGGATCACAGTATGTGTATAACATAAGCTATTCACTATTTTTTGGACCATCAAAGATTAGAAGAATCGTTTTTTATTTAGACTAATTATTTTGGTTTCTAACAAGACTTAGGCAATGCGAATTCTTGGTCAATCTCAGTAAAAACTATCAGAAGAACCAATTGCTATGCGGACCAAAAGCGAGAAAGCTGTTTTGAATCAAAATACATTCGTTGGATATTAAACGGAAACGGTTCTTTAAAAATTTTATAGACTCCCGATTCCTTTGATCAATAATTTTTCTTTCTGTTTCATTTAACTTATATGGCATATAATTTTTTTATTTATCGTTATATTTAATTGGATTCAAGGTGAGCAGCTCAAGTTGATTAGTTGCTCAAACAGCTCACGTTCTTATTTTTTTTTTTAACAAGTGTGGCGACAATCTAGAAGGGAGTCTCAAAGTAGAACCAGTAACATATCAGCTAAAATTCCTACCTCAAAGTATAAATAATTAATTAAATTGATTATTGGATGCATTATGGCACTTATTCCCCATGAATTAATTTATAGCATGCGGCATGCGCCAACTTTTTTTTATTTCTAGCCAGCCACGCTTTAGCAATTTTTTTTGCATCAAACGTGAAATCAATTTGTCATTTGTCATTGATACAAAAAATCGTAAACAGTGGTGTGGTTATCACAAAAACCAGTTTGAGTCACACCCACAGATGGTATAATATACTGGTCAAGAGAACCGGTTCCTAGCAACAAAGTCTTGTGAGAGAACCAACAACCTTTCGTTCAGCCGCAACCACTATCAGACCACGATTCCTTGGCCGTCGAGGCCTTCTCTTACGCTCTCCTTGTCTACTTGGCTCGAGACGGGGTTGGTGAACTACAGGAGCGAGTCGTAAATTGGCTCAATACCATGCACCTGGTCAGAGCGGATTCGTCTCCAACTTTATCAGTTTTTCTAGCTACAATATCTATTAGTAGACTGAAATGCTTGATATGCATCGTTCTATTGATATGCAGTTTAGTCTAGTGACTTTGGGAAACACTGACCGAATACGCCCGTAGGGCCGGGATCGGCTATTTGGCGGACTTAGTCCGTGGACTTGGACCTCCTAAACGGCGGACTTAAGGGGGAATCGGCGGACTTTCGAGCGGGCCGAAAACAGCGGACTTGCCTGGCGTACTTGCCTGGCGTACTTTACAATATAAAAATAATGTAACCGCCTACTAGGTTAATTTAACTAATTGTTCAACGCAGAATTCGGAGTAGAAACGGAACTGATGCTTTCGACGGATGAATTTTTTTTTATATTACCGATATTAGCTTAAAAGTTCACGAGAAAGGTTTTTTTTTTTTTTTTTTTTTTTTTTTTTTTTTTTGTAGAAGCGTTCTAGTTCTCATACTAAGTCCCAAAGAGTACTAAGTAGGGAGAATACGGTAACCTTGGGTACGGTATATACTACGGTTTCTGTTGGCGATGACGGGGTCAAGAGAGCCTGAGACCGCGAGTGTCTGTAAAGAGCTGGCCAGGGAGAAGTCTCCAGACGTTTGAAAGGTAAACGGACTCTGAGGCCCAAAATGGGGCTTGATAGAGCCGGCGTAGAGTTTTGTGTTGCAAACGGACTTTTGATAGACAAAATTTGGCTTGATTTTCCGAAGCCAGTGGAAACGTTGGTAAGTTTTCATCAACATTTTGATTGGACTTAGGATGACCAAAATAGGCCTGAACGTCGGAAGCCGCACGGTGAGCGTATAGTAGTGAGAACATTGATTTGTAGGGGGGATGGGTGGGAGATTAAATTTTCCAACCTGCGAACAAAACAGCCGCTGAGAGATCCCCAAAGTTTAATCACAGATGGCTTTGCGTCGTGGTTCATAGTGACATGTTATAGCCTCTGTTGAATCTATTTGTAAAAGAAACAATATAAAGTTACAACTTACAAATAGGTTTATCGGGATATGATGGTAAACAAGCCAGACTGAATAGTCATCATACAAGTGAACTTAAAGATTATATGTAAAATTTGATAAAAAGTTACTTAAGGATATTCGTTCATGACCATCTCCTTCCTCTGCAGCCTGACTCATTATCAATGATAAACCCATTTTCTCCCACAATAGCATAGTAGATATAGTAGAAAGAAAAAAAAAACTATTTGGCGGACTTTGTCCACTCGAAAGTCCGTCAATTCCCCCTTAAGTCCGCCGTTTAGGAGGTCCAAGTCCGCCATATAGCAGGTCCCCGTAGGGCCCGTTAGCGTGAAATTTACAAAACGAGGGCTATAGTGGAAAAAGTCTCTGCCTCACATAATGCCAGCAAAGTTATCAAAACTTTTAGCGATAATTTTCTATTGCAATTTTCTTTTTGTGCTCATACAAATGAAAGGAATTAAATTTATAATTGTATTAAAGATTCCTAACTTTCGGGGTCATGTCAATATTATTGGGCGAGGCGAGATCAGCTCGCTTGCTTAAAACATATGTGAACATAATTGAAAATACGCAAATAAGTGGTTAGCTGTTAAGAAATTTCCTACGAGTAGAGCTATTTAACTTACCTACTTACCATTTAACTATTGGATTGTTTAAACTATAATGCTAATGAAATTGCCAGCAAGATCGAATTTATTCTATTAATCAACAAATTAATAGTAGTTTCCTATCTAATGAGCCAAAAAAGGAATAGTATTGTTCTCGGTATTGTTTTAATATTGTGTGATGACTGTTCCAGAACACTTTGAACTGTATGTTTTTAACGCCACTCCTTTCTACGTGTTAGACATTTGCGAAGTTTGCGGTAGCTTGTTCCAGTGTCCTTATTGCCCTTATTTCAGTTCGGCAACCTCCGCCAAGCTGTTCGACTTTTTATACAAATTCCTTATGATTGTTATTTGCACTTCCGTTCTACTACTTTAATACAGATTCGATTCAACTGCTACTATAACACTTTTTACAGTAATATAGTGGCGGTAATAGCTAACTGGAAATTGTGAACCGCATTTCCTAACAACCCCATAATCAGCGAGTAGCATCTATAATTTACTGCAGTCTAAAAATAAAAATAATTTTTTTGTTGACTCATCTAGCCTGTGTATCGCCTTATTGAGAAGAGCATTATTTTAAATTCGTCAATACCAGCGTCTAGACATAGCCTAAAGAAAATCGATCAGAACTTTTCGTAGCGGATGATATATAATATAAAGGAACGTGACTCAACTGTTCAATGCAACTCAGACAAGACATTCATCGTTGTGTACCCCCTCTACCCAAAAACCTTTTTGAGTTATATGCAAAACAGGATTCTTGTTCCGCCCTCTTTTTATATGCTGATATCTGTTGCTGGTATGCGCACTTTTTTTTGTCCCTCAAGTTTCAAGTATTCTGCTGTGTTTGTTTGGTCGGACGAGGCAATCTTATCACGACCAGTGCTTGGAGCGCCATCAATGAGATCAGTGTTCTCTCTTTTATTGCTGTTTGACAGCACTGTTCAATACGGAATACAGTTTGAATTTTGAATCATTTGTTCAGTGGCAAACAAAATCAAAGATATTTTTCTATTATATCCACTCACCTTGCGTGTTGTTTTTCCAATATCACTTGGGCATATTGACCATAACACTACTCATTTTTCAAGGTAAGTTTTAAAAATACATTTAATTGCAACAGTACAGTACCGTATCGTAAATAACCTAAGAAAATTTTCTAATTAATTAAAAAATGCCAGATATCCTATTTTTCTTTCATATTTTTATGCATGTCAAAGCGCAATTCAAATGTGGCAAGTCTATAGTATTCTACCACATATACGGCATCCAAGTATGCATAAAATATTGTATGTACTTTCAGGAATGTCAACCTTGGCGAAACTGTCAGATGAACCAGAAGAAATTATTCATATAGCTAGACGTTCTTTTCGATTGTTTTTTTCTAAAGAGAAAAACATTAAATATAAGAAATGATTATAATTTTTTCTTTATGTAGCGTGAAAAATGTCTCTTCTAATGTAAACAGCTTGATCCAAAGTGAAACATGATCTTGCGCACCACGATGCTATTCAACTGCATGTACCGCACGGCAATTTTTCTTTACCTTCTCGGAATGCGCCATGCTGTCTTCTGTCTAGACGACGATATCCTCGGTCAATCTCCTTTCCAATTCACAGATGCTGATATGGAGCATTATAATCCCGACCGCATTCTTCAACCGTCAGTATACAACACTCTTACAAAAGAAGAAAGAAACTTTATTCATCAATCATTTTATTGTACAGAACTTATGTTGCAACAGCTTCTCGCATCATCCGCCCGGGATCCATTTACCGCATGAATGTCGTCATTTTTCCGGAATCACCGGATATGATTGTTCGCGCTCTTATAACGAAAGGTAATAGTCACCAGGTGGCTGCTTCCTCTTCTGAACTCATCAACGCTGGATCCAGCCATCTACTTTCCATGAAGGTATTACTCTTTTCCTACTGATAACAAAAGGACATTGTCATACGAATGTATAATTTAGAAGTTGTATATGGTTGTATAAAGAAAGAGAAAATATATTCTTCTTAAAAAATAAGATTCCGCTGTCAATCACGGATGGAGACTACCGCCTGAAGCTAGAAGGCTACGAAGCCGCTCGGCCCGACAGAATTCATTTTGTGAAGCAGAGTATGCTGACTTTTCACTCTGAATTTCTCGCCATTGTAGTCCAAACCAATCGCAAAGTATATTGCAATAGCATGAGTGGTATGAATAGTTAAATCAAAGGAATTATCTATACCAATGATGAAGGTCCCTTATTTGCATTTTTTACATGTTTTCAGTAAAATTCAGAGTAATTGCAATGGAAATGAATTTGAAACCCTTCAACGATCCTGTAACAATTTACATATTGGTATAATCTCAGTTTTGAATTGTACTTTTTTAAAATATTGAAATCTCATTTCATTTATTATATATGAATAGGACCCTTCGGGATTTATAATGCGGCGCTGGCCTTCACGATTTCCTACCAACGGTTGATTGTTTAATCGAATCTATATTTATTATGTAATATAAGGAAGCTGATATATGGCTGATTTAATTATCTAGGAGTAATAACTCTTGACTACCAGCTACCGTCGCATCCTCGTGAGGGGAAATGGATTATCCGAGTTGAAGCAATCACTCAAGTATACGATCAAATAATCTACGTTGAACAGTTCTACTTGCCATTATTCGAGGTTATTATTCTATAACGATATCGAACTAAATGAAAGTTGATTTCCACAGCATAATTTAATTTTTAATTATACATTTAAACTTAAAAGATTCTTCCACATGGACCAGTTTACGTTCTGGATTCAGAAGAGAAGTATACAACTTCTTTCACCACTGCCTTCCACTCACAAAGGGTCTCGCACGGAAATGCAACAACAAGAATCTACGCTAAACCGATCAACAGTACGGCCAAAATGATTCTTGTCAATCAAGAGACTGTTCCTTGGGTATATTAACCAATTAAACATCTATTCCTTTTGGACATACACAAGATCTTTTGCTGATGATCCACAGACTTTTGTTCACGATTATGAAGTCTACATGAGAGATCTGAAACGAAGCCTGAACGTTAACAATTTGGTTGGATGGCTCATCCGAGTCGAAATGACGCTCAACAATTTCTTTATGGGGGAGGAGCGTTCGGGTTATATTGAAACCCGAATTATTCACGCTGAAGTACGACTGCGCTTCGCTGGACCAAAGACGGCATTCATAAAGCCAGGACTCCCCTTTGAAGGACATGTACTTAAAGTTAAATTGAATAACTTTATACTGGGCTATATTATTAAATTTATTTAGGTATATGTGATGTACGACGATAACCAAGCTTTATCGAAGGAGAAATTAGCTAAAGCCAGCCTTACTCTAAAGACCGTAGTGAACTTAGCTAATGGTCAAGTGAAAACACTTCCCGATATAATTGTGCCACCGAAAGGGGAATATTTAGCAATGTCCAAGAGTGGTTACCCGCATCTTGATAACGAGTTTGACCGTTGGATGGAAGAACAAGCACAGGACGCCGAGTTCGGTGTATTCCGCACAAAGGGAATCCATCGCTTTCGAGTAGACTATCATTCTATTTCAAAGCTATTTTTTATGAATATTAAATAGTGATAAATCCTTTTCTTAAGGTTTTAGTGCCTAAAGATGCGAACTCGATAAAGATGACAGCGCATTACAGAGATGAAGAGTTTGATGTAACCACCGCAGAATTGCAAGCGGTTGCTTTTTATTCGACTCGAGATTTCCACATTCACGTTTCGACCAGCACAGACCAAGCCGAATTGAACGAGTTTGCTATATTCCATTTGAAGAGTAACTTCCACTTTCAAGATTTCAGTTACGTTGTACGACAATTACCTTATATGTTGACGTTTTTCTTTATATTAAAATTAAAATTACTAAAAAAATATTTTAGTCATAGCAGTTATTGATTTGAATATGTTAGGTTATCTCTAAAGGAATTATCATTCATGGGAATCAGCAAAATCATGATCATCCCACCAAATCCCTCACTTTTCCCGTGTCGGTTTCAACGGATATGGCACCTTCGTTCAAATTATTGGTCACTGTTATCAATCCATTGGGGGAACTTGTAGCAGATTCGGTTACTGTTCCTGTTCGCAGCATCAATCGCTACAAGGTAAATACTTTTAAAAGCGAATTAGATTAATACATTTTGCGAATGAACTCTACTTAGTATTGCTAAAAATTGATTTTCCTCTGTAATTCCTATTCATAATATTACTTTTTAAAGGTAAATGTAACACTCGAGCAAGCGCGCGACCACAGCAAACAAACAGTTCAAGTGGTCACAAGGACTCATTCTGCGTCTTTTGTCGGTGTGTCTCTTCTCCGCTGGGTAAATCAAATCTTCCAGGCAGACAACACTCTTACTCCAAGTCGCATATTAAAAGCTCTATATCATTTAGAGCCATTTACACGGTAGATTCTATATTTAATTATTTATGGCAAAAATGTTTCTTAAGACATATGCATGTTTAATTTTTATCACATCCAAGTTCTGTTCATGGCGTTACTTGGACAGACCGTGAAGGATTGCAAGCGGATCTTTCAGAGTATTTCACAGGCTCAAATCCGGGCCCGGATACTAAAAGAACCATTTCCTTGGCTGGATTATTGGTCTTCACTGATGCTCGAGTCACGCAATATCCAAGCACTTGTAAATAAAACGAATATGGAGGTCTATATAACATGCTGTGATAGATTTAATTTAAATATTTGATTTCAGTGGATTGCGATAAAAGTAAAGGATACGAGTCTTGTATGATCGGAGGCTGTTTTCATCACAGCCAAAGATGCAATGGAAAATTGGACTGCACTGATGGATCTGATGAAGAGGATTGTAACTATTTTTGAGGTTATCCAACATTTTGCATAGATTCTATGTAGTTAATTTATAAAAATAGGTCCTTCGTTGGCTGACGATCGAATGGAGTTCCGCATTTTCCGTAGAAGTCGAAATCACGTAATAAATAGATTTCAAGCACATTGTTTACAGATATTTACTTAATTTGATGAAATACAGGATTTTTATGATTACATCGATGGTGATTGGGCTTGGTACGATATACCAGTTTTCGACGACGACTTCGAGTTTCGGGATCGGGCTGTTGCTCAAATCAACGAGGTTTGGTATTTCAACGCTTTCAGCTTTCACTCCGAGTTGGGATTTAGTATTATCGAAAAGGAGATCGAGGTATACGTAACTAAATCATGTCTTTTAGATTTTTGGCCTTCTTCTAAACTATTCTTTAGTACGATGGGTCACCACCATATTACGCTACTGTTGAAGCACCTCGAAAAATTCGACGGGGAGAAACTGTAGGAATCAGATTGCTGATTATCAACAACCTGCCAACAGAAATGGTGGGTGTCGTTGTACTACAACCATCGGATGATTACCGATTTGTAGAAACAGGCCCAGACGGAGAGGTTGAACACTTAAAACCTAGTCTAGTTGCAGGAGAAAAGCACCATGTAGTTTCCGTAAGAATAATGCAATAAAAATAGTTACGATCGAAAAAAATCATTAGTAATAAGAACAATTATGTTTATTAGTCAAAACCGGAATCTATGATAGAAGTTACGGTTCCGATTGCTCCACAAGTTGAAAAAGGAATTATTCTCATCAGAATTATTTGTGTCAGTCAAATATCACGTCAAGTTTTCGATATTGACATTGAAATATTGGTATTTAGATACAATAATAAGGTTTACCCTTCATGAATTATACATCTTTTAAAAACGCATACAGCCGGAAGGAGCCACCATCAGCCGTTCTACTTCCTTGATGCTCGACTTGAAGAATCGCGCTTACCTATTACGGTTCCTCGACATTCCGGTCGAAGAGTCACCAATCATTCCTTATTCAAAATTCAGGCGATACATCTTTGGAAGCCCACGTGCTTCTATTACCCTTTGTGGTACATATACAAAAAACATTGCATCAATTCGCATCAATTCATTAATCAATATTTACATCAAACACGATTAAACTTTTAATCAATAAATTGTTTTCTATAATAGGAGATGTATTTGGTCCAGTATTTCCTGTGACTCCTGTTTCAACCGACTCTTTCCTAAGTCGCTCATTGAGAGGGACAGAAGCACACCTATTTAATTTGGCTGCAACATCTTGGAGTCTGCATTATCTTCGACTGACGAATCAATTGAAATCGGAAGTACTTTATAGGAGACTAAACGATATGAACGTTCAGCTAGCCGACCTGATGAGGCTTTTCCATCTTGAAGGTTCCTTCCGGGCCCATTCTAGCTCCTACCCAAGTGTTTTCATTACGGTAAAATGTTAGATTTAATCAGCAGAATACTAATTCTCTTTCCTCCATTTAGAACGAAGCGCACAGCAGACTGCGCGGAACAGCGCTTGCTTCTCCGAGCAGTAAGAGAGAGCCGGTACTGTCTCTCTCTCTCTCCAAGTTCTTTGAGGAAGAAGCTCTACAATTCTAGAAGTTAAATCTCTCCATATCCGTGTCTAATTAGTAATCATCCTTTTTGTGTTCATCAAATCCATCCAGCAGAGTAACATCAACTGGTAATTTGAATTCAGTGTCTCGTATTATATCTCACATGTAACTCTAATTCGCCCTCGACAAGAGACGGCGTGATACAGAAAATACAAAGACTTCAGCCGCACACGGCTACCACAGACTAAGAAATCCCTTTGCTTTACTTAATTTAACAGGTTATGGGCCCAGGATAGCTTCCAAGGCTTCCAACACCAAGTAAAGCAAAGATGGAACCATCTCCACTCTCCAAAGAAGGAGGAGTGAGAACAGTTATCTTCAACGGCAAGAACTTCGAGAACTGGAAATACAGTGTCAGCATTGCACTCAAAGGCAATAAACTCATTCCAATCGTCGACGGAACAAGACCCAGACCACCTGAGGTAATACCGACGTCTCTCGATACAAATTTATTGCTCTGATTACACTCAGCACATGAGCAGACTCCCACCGAGTCCTTACATACTTCCTATCACACACCTCTCGCCTAATCTAACACTTTCAAGGACTAATATCACGGCATCCCCACCTAGAAGTCAGTTATCTCTAATCTCGACCTATCTCTTCTTCTATTCGCTCACTCCCCAAGCAAGGAATTAAACTCACTTATATAAGCATTCACATCTCTCTTCTTCAATTGCAAACCAATGAAGATTCACATCTCTTATAATCAACTTCATCTACTAAACTATCAATTGCCACTCCACTTTACCTGATTAAATCTTATAAATACATACCTCAACCTCATACTATTAACGACCCACATGAGGAACAAGATTCAATTACATAAACACACATATCTCTCTTTTCCATTGAAAAACCAATGAAGGTCAGAGAAGCCAACGAAGTAACAAACCAAGCAGAGATCGACCAGTGGATCGCCGACGACAATCTCGCAGTTCACTATCTCTTCAACACCTGTGGCCAGGAACAGCAAGACACCTTACTTACCTGCACATCGGCTCACCAAATCTGGAGCTCTCTCACCAGCCGATATCAACAAAATACGGTGGAGAAGAGGCAAAGCCTTCAACAGGAGTTTCTCAACTACAAGCTTAAGCCGGAACACAGCATAAGAGTCCATGTAGAAGCGATCAAGCTACTGGTGAAACAGTACAGGGACGCTGGAGGAACCGCCGACGACGAAGGAACGATCAACAAGATACTCACCTCTCTTCCACCAAGCTACCACTCGTTCCTATCATCATGGGAGAGCGCGGCTATCGCCGACAGGACTCTGGACAATCTCACCACTAGACTCATTCGAGAAGAAGCCCGAAACTCGCTCCGCAACGGGGGAGAAAGATCTCAAGACGACAAGGCCTTCTTCGGTCTTCCTTTAACTCAACCACAGTCAGAGTCAAGCGCCACAGGTCCTTCACCACCAAACCACCCTTCTAGAGGCGGACACAGACCAAGTCCTTACACTAAAGGAAGAGGAAGGGAAGCCGGACGCAATAGTAGGAACGATCGATTTGAAGCTTCTCACGGCAACTCCCGCACCGCCGGTCGGTGCTCTCACTGCAACATTCTTGGTCACGAAGAACGAAACTGCTGGTACAAACTAAACGGAGGAACACGCTGCAACCACTGCCATATATACGGTCACAAGGAGGAGGACTGCTACTCAAAGCAGAGGGAAGAAAGGAGTCGTCCATCCACCAGTTCCTCATCTTCTCATCACGGAAGCAGCAAAGGCTACGCAGCCGGCTTCAAGTCTGAATCACGCTCTCCAAACGACTTCTATCTAGACTCTGGAGCTACCCAACACATGACGGACCAACGATGGATGCTTAAGAGCTTCACGCCCTTCGAACCGGGCTCGAGATGGATAAACGGGATAGGCTCAGTTCTAGTCGAGGTACTAGGCGAAGGTAACATCGACACCATCGCATCAATCAACGGCAAGACCGAGAAGAGGACAATGCAAAACGTTCTCTTCGCCCCCACTATGGGCATCAATCTTTTCTCCGTCGGGGCAGCTACCAGAAAGGGAGCCGAAATCCACTTCATCGACTCTCGAGCCTTCATCATACGAGACGGAATCCTCGAGATGACAGCCAGGCGCGTCGGCGACACACTCTACGTACTCGAGATGACCATCACCAGGGAGGAAGAAGCATTCATCTCTCGTCCGCTACAGAGCCCGATCCAGGAATGGCACAAGCGACTTGCACATCTCAATTACAACACCATAATCAAGATGGCAAAAAGCGGCGCTGTAGAAGGTCTCAGTCTACCACCGGACACCAAACCTCCATTCGATCGCTGCCACGAGTGCGCAGTCGGGAAAATGAAGCGTACTTCTTTCTCAACCAGCACAAGCCAGTCAAACCGCATAGGCGCCCTCATCCATAGCGACGTCTGCGGGCCGATGCAAGTGAAAAGCTCCGGCGGGGCCCTATTCTACGTGCTCTTTCAGGACGACTTCAGTGGTTTTCGACACGTATCCTTCCTGAAGCAGAAATCAGAGGTGGAGGAGAGCTTCAAATGCTTCGTCGCCTTACTTCACTCACAAACCGGTCAATTTGTCACCGTCCTTCGATCAGACAACGGCGGTGAATACGAGAGCAGCTCCTTCAAAGCCTGGCTCAGGAAGAAAGGGATTCGACACGAAACATCGGTACGATACACGCCTCAGCAAAACGGGGTCTCAGAAAGGGACAATCGCACGCTTATGGAAGCCGCCAGAACTCTCATTCACTCCAACAAGGCTCTACCACTATCACTCTGGGCAGAGGCGGTAAGCTGCGTCGTCTACACTCTTAACCGAGCACTCTCCAGTACAGCCAAAGCAGTCACTCCTTTCGAGTCCTGGTACGGTCGTAAGCCCAACATATCTAATCTCAGGGTCTTCGGCAGTGAATTCTATACACTAGTTCCAAAGGAGATGAGGCGAAAGTTGGACGCAAGAGGAACCCTCTGCATCTTCGTAGGCAATTCCGACACCCAGAAAGGAGATCGGTACTGGGATCCCGTCACAGGAAAGGTCAACGTCAGCAGAGACGTGACTCCCACCAACCATCATTACGAGAACCGTCTCCCTCAACTAGACATCCAGCAAGGAGTCCACGTCTTCCCAGCTGACCCCTATCCACGCTCATCATCAACAACCGAGGTCGCACCAATCATCGACCCGCCAGCGATCGACGTCACTGACTTCTACCCTCTAGAACCATTCAACGGCTTCGGAGACCCTATGGAAATAGATCAGCTCCTGGAAGATGAAGATGAACCACTGCCTCCAGCTCAACTCGCTCACAACGAGCCGCACTCCAGCCGTCCTCGCACAAGACCAGTAACCGACACACCTCGCAGATCTGTACGAATCCAACTGCAACAGGAGAGCTCCACCCAAAACACCTCCGTGCCAACCACTCAACGAGAGAAACAGAGGAAAGCCTTCATCTGTGCAGTAACTAGCCCCACACTAGCCGAAGCCGTCCCGAATCAGTATCGAGATGCCATCGAAAGCAGCAACGCCTCCCTCTGGAAAGTAGCAATAGAAAAGGAGTACGAATCTCTAATGAAGAACAAAACCTGGGTGCTCGTTGCTCTACCGAAGGGAGCCTCCCTCATCAGAAGTCGATGGACTTTCAAACTGAAAGAAGGTTTCCGTGACATCATCGACAGAATCTACAAGGCACGATTCGTGGCAAAGGGATACTCCCAGGTCCCCGGAGTCGACTACCAGGAGACGGAGATATACTCACCAGTCGTAAAGCACGACTCTCTTAGGGTTCTCCTCTCAATCGCAGCCGCTTTCGACCTCGAACTTCACCAGCTAGATGTCAAGACAGCCTTCTTATACGGCGACCTCAACGAGACACTCTACGTAGAGCAGCCAGAAGGATTCATCAATCCAGGAGAGGAAAATCTAGTCTGCCGCCTTCTCAAGCCTCTATACGGTCTAAAGCAGTCGCCTAGGCAGTGGAACGACAAGTTCAACTCCTTTCTCACCAAGTTTGGCCTGACTCGCTCGGAGTTCGACCCCTGCATCTACTTTACCACCGGCGGCCGCCCAGAAGACTACATCATCCTCGGGATCTGGGTAGACGACGGCCTCATCGCGAGCAAATCAAAGTCAATGGCCCTCCGCGTAATAGACTACCTCGAAAAGCACTTTGAAATGACCTCAGGTCCGGCAAACCGCTTCATTGGTCTCGAGATTTCAAGGGACCGCGCAAGAAGGGAGATCTACATCACTCAATCGTCCTACATTCAAACACTACTATCAAGATTCCGGATGACGGAATGCAACCCGTCAAGGCTACCAGCAGATCCGAGCTCTCGACTACCTAAGAGCTCCGCACTAGGCCCGGAAGGAAATCCAAACTCGACTCCTTATCGAGCACTGGTCGGCGGTCTCCTTTACATCATGGGCATGACTCGCCCAGACATTGCATTCGCCGTCATCGCAGTGTCTCGCCACCAGACTAATCCCGAAAACCCACACTGGAAGGCAGCAAAGCGCATCCTCGCCTACCTGGCCGGGACGCCTCATCATGGACTCCGCTATTCCGGAATTGGAAACGTCAACAATCTAGTAAGCTTCTCTGACTCGGACTACGCCGGCTGTCAAGACGGCC
Source organism: Chydorus sphaericus (assembly GCA_030141595.1). Classification (NCBI taxonomy): domain Eukaryota; kingdom Metazoa; phylum Arthropoda; class Branchiopoda; order Diplostraca; family Chydoridae; genus Chydorus; species Chydorus sphaericus. The sequence goes on from CM057935.1 coordinate 8,722,947, forward strand.
TATACCGTCGGTCAACATCGGGGATGATCTTCCTCCTCAATGGAGGCCCAGTGGCCTGGAAGAGTCACCTACAGAAGCCAGTGGCACAATCAACTGCAGAAGCGGAGTACTACGCCGCTGGTCATGCCTGCCGAGAAATCGTCTGGCTACGAGAACTTCTGAATCAGCTCGGCATCCGTCAACCATCAGCATCCCCTCTTCTATGCGACAACAAGAGCACCATCTCTATGATACACAACCCCGTCTTTCACGAGAGCACAAAACACATCGAAGTTAAGTACCACTACATCCGTCAACAAGTAGAGAAGGGAAAGGTCTCCATCACCTCAGTTCCATCATCAGACCAGCTCGCCGACCTGCTTACCAAACCACTACCCGGTCCAGCCTTCGAGCTCAATCGTTCAAGGATAGGAATCGCCGAAGCAGGCAGTTGCGAGCAACGCGGTAAGACCCTCTTCGCTATCTCTCTTAACATCGCTTTCTTTCCTTTTGCAACAGTTCAGCGGTGACAAAGTCGGTGGCTCGGGGGGAAGTGACCACTCCGACGACGGTCACGCACAGTTTCAGCGGCAGCGGGCACACATATCGGGTCTCCCACCTATGGGGACGCTCTATTGCGTGATCATGTGATCCCGGAGTCGGGGGGAAGTGTTTGATCGGTCATCGTTTATAGATTCTGTGATTAGGGGGAAGTGTTAGATTTAATCAGCAGAATACTAATTCTCTTTCCTCCATTTAGAACGAAGCGCACAGCAGACTGCGCGGAACAGCGCTTGCTTCTCCGAGCAGTAAGAGAGAGCCGGTACTGTCTCTCTCTCTCTCCAAGTTCTTTGAGGAAGAAGCTCTACAATTCTAGAAGTTAAATCTCTCCATATCCGTGTCTAATTAGTAATCATCCTTTTTGTGTTCATCAAATCCATCCAGCAGAGTAACATCAACTGGTAATTTGAATTCAGTGTCTCGTATTATATCTCACATGTAACTCTAATTCGCCCTCGACAAGAGACGGCGTGATACAGAAAATACAAAGACTTCAGCCGCACACGGCTACCACAGACTAAGAAATCCCTTTGCTTTACTTAATTTAACATAAAATACATGATTGCCTTTTATCTTTTGTTTTTAAAATCAGGTCACATAATAAATTTGTTTTTCTGTTACAGGCTTGGGTTCTCCGTGTTTTAGGACAGTCTCAATTTCAAGATTGGGAAAATCATTACATAATTGATCGTAAACTTTTAGCTTCTTGCGTTCGATGGATTCTTAGTTATCAAAACAATGATGGGACCTTCAGTGAAACGAAACAGTACTCTTATCCTTTAGACCGACGATTAGTAAGTTTAGAATTCTATCAAGCTTTCAAGAAAGGATAATTAAGTTATATTATTATTACGTAACAGTGGAGCAACACTAGCCACATAATCGGTCATACTGCTCATGTTCTGATTGCTTTAAGCAAATGCACAGAAAGTCTGGACGGCAACCTTAAATCGGAAGCTTCCACTGCAAAATCAATAGCAGTAAGGTAAGAAAAGCACCGATAAAATTCAGAATAAAACCATAGAATCATTTAAAAGCTAGTTGATAAATTGTTCTATTAACCAATTAAATTAATGCAATAGTTATTTAGAAAGGACTTTACCTCGGATTGAAGACCCTTACGAAGCTGCTATTGCGGCTCATGCTCTTAGTATAGTCAATAGTCCAGTAAAAGAGACAGCTTTTGGTCGACTTCACAAAATGCAAAGAAAACACGGTATCGTACCATTACTAATTATTGTTCACAGAGTAATTAATGCTCAAGAGACTTGTACGATAACAAAATAGAGGGAATGATCTACTGGTCCAGAAAACCAGTACCACCAAATGCCATAGTTTACGAGAACCAACGACCCTTCATTCAGCCTAGGCCACCAACAGATCAAGACTCTGTAGCCGTCGAAGCATCATCATATGCCCTGCTTGTTTACCTGGCGCGAGATGGCATTGGGGACCTGCAGGAACGCGTTGTTAACTGGCTCAATACTATGCGCATGGTTGACGGTGGATTCGTCTCCATTTTTGTTAGTTTTATTTATTATTAGATTTAAAAAAATTGCTTAATCATTTAATTATTATCGACAGGACACTATGGTGGCTATGGAAGCATTGACAGAGTACGCTTATCGAGCTCGATTACGTGACATCACCGAAATGAGTGTATTAGTTGAGGCCTCCGCTTCTCCCAAATCCAACGAGCTTGTCAAGATATCTAGTGAAAATCTTGCTTCTGTTTATCGTCTTGATGTATTTTCTTTTAATTTTCAAAATTAGAAGCAGTTCTTCAAGAATTTTTTAAGAAAGAGTGCACGTAATTTTGTTTTATAGATACCGAATGTTTGGGGACATGTAAATGTTATTGGTAGAGGAGCTGGGCAAGCTGTACTACAGCTCAAAATTCAGTATGGTATTGACTGGGAAGATCTGCGGGATCAGCCGAATAGACCATATTTCGACCTATTCGTGGAAGAGACCTACAGTCACTTCCGCAACAAGTCGCACATTACCGTCAATACTTGCGTGAAGTAATATGATAAATAATGTAATGTACGATATAACAAAGTGTTCGCTGTGTAAAACTATTGCTATAATTTTAGATGGTTGGCTATCGACGAGGCACCAATGAGTGGAGCAGTAACCATTGAGGTGGAGATGCCTTCTGGTTACGGTTATGTCCAGTCAGATGCTAATCAACGAGCCGCTGATTATGGTTTCATTCGAGATGTATTGGTTGCCCCTGATAAAGTTGTATGGATGTTAGAGAAGGTAGTTTTCTACGAATATTGCATACGGGAATCGATACTTTGATTTATTTATTGGTAACGAATTCCTTTTTTAGGTGGGCGCAGAGAGACTTTGTTTCAATTACCAAATTCGGAGATGGTTCCCCGTGGCTAATATGACCATGTATCGCTCTGCCATTGCGTACGAGTCTCATTCGCCAGGTATGTACTACTGTTATTATAAGAAACGGCCGCTAAATATATTGTTTGGGAAGAACAATATAAATTGAATAACTTTTTTTCATACATACAGAGCATTTTGAGATGTACGTGTTTAACGCTACGGAGCTGTACGTCTTGGACATTTGTGAGGTCTGTGGAAGTTATCAGTGCCCTTACTGCCCGTATTACAGCTCGGCACCTTCCATGTTATTTTCACATTATTCGACGAACTTCTTTTATTACATACATCAGCTAGCGTATACAGCATTCGTGCTTTTGAATTATTTTCATTTTTGTGACTTATCATGATATTAGAATTTTCTATCGAATACAGCAGTTCTAAACTTGTAATATGCAGCATTTTTAAAATTTTATACTAGCCCTCTGCTACCCGGTAATTATAAAAGTTTATTACCGCATGTTCAAATAAGATAACTAAATAAAACTTATTAAAACTGGGGGATAGATTTTCACACTATACAACAGCATATATTTATAATCCAAAGTTTCTTTAAACCTTTCTCTTTTTTTTTAAAAAAGTCGACTTGTCAGAAATTAAACATGCAACGACCGGTTTTATTGGCAGTCGTTGGCAGTTGCGTGGTTTTCTTTTCGTGTTCCAAACCACGACAGCTTATAGATAAATATGGAGCGCTCCAATCCTAGCTTCAACGGTTTTGTGTACACAATGCGGTAGTAATGCTGATTAGAACTTTTGTCGTTATACTCCTCTCTTTCCATGCCATTATTTTATGTAAAGCAGAACAAGAATCTTCTTGTAACGCCCACTTCTACTTCACAGCTGAATAAGGATTAGCAGGCACCTTAGGTGAATATATATTGGGCTTCCAAATTGTGTCCTTATTGGCGCCTTCGACCGAAAACGCATCAGTTTCGGCCAGTCTAGCAAGAAAATTGGTTGCTATCAACATTCTCCAAGGAAAAAGAGAATTGCTTCTATAACGAACGAAAAAAATCATCGTATTGTAATTTGTGCTTAATAAACGGTGACTTGTATATAAAAATTATATAAGCATTGCCACTATTTTTTTCTCATTGGCCATTTCAAGGTTGGTTATTAGTTACCTTATGATACCTATACCATTTATATATATGTATATATTCATTCATAAAAGCCCTTGTGTTCGCACTGCGTATAGTTCGTCTACAATGCTTGACTTTCATTTATTTCTTTTTATAAAGCAATGATATTTAAAACATGTATGTTATTTACCTACTAGTATGATTTATATTAGGGACTTGTAATTATTTATTATTATGCTTTAAAGCAATGGGATCTCTTCCCTCAAAACTTTTAAAATATTTGAAATTGTAAAACAAAAACAAAAATAAAAACAAAAATATTGGGCCTCTCAGTTTTCCCTTCAAATTCGGAAATTCCCCAATGTTTGCATCAGCAAATGTAAGTTAATTTAAGAAATATTAAATCTTTGAACAGCCAGTTTTATAGCTGGGAAGACCAATTTTCTGGCCGAAACGTAAAAACCCTTACAAAAAACATCGCTGGCCAGAACTTCTCCCGTGTAGCACACAATTTTAGGAATATTCCTGCGGTATGCATCTCCCGCCGGGCCTCACCAAAGCCGTATATCCGTATATAATTTCAACATACGTAAAACTTTTAAGGGGATATTTTGAAAATTTATACGAAGTGTTTTCCTTTTTTCTTTTTTTTTTTTATTTCGGTCGTCCCAGCTTCCAATACATTTCCCTCACATAATCCCTTCATTTTTGAGGAAGTCGGCAGAATATTCGGGTTTTTTAACTGGCTCTAGTGAGGCTCATTGGGTGATCCATACACAAAAACATTTACGATTTAGCCCCATTAAACTCTAAATTGAGCAGTACTACACCGGGTCTGAACCTTCCGGTCTAATTAAATTTTCAGTTAGCTGGAAGCCTGAAACGGCCAACCCATAAATAAATTTTCTGGTCGGAACGTCCGGTTACCTTATGAAATGGTGTATAAGTTTACCACAAATGCAATAAAATAATAACTAATTTATGAAGTGGACCTTGATGATGCTGACAACAGTGACATTTTAGGACAGAACAGATTGAACGATGCTTTATTAGATAAGACCAAGTAAGGACTAGTGTCACTAGCCATTCCAGTTTTTTTTTTCATAGAATAAAGAAGAATAGCATTTTTAATTTTTTTTTTTTAACTGATGGGACATAATGTATTTAATCTGTTTTTAAACCTCTTTATTGTCTCGTTATTTTTATGTCTGTCTTAGTCTGTTGCCGAAGGGTTCGAGGTTCTCTCTCCGTTAGCAAGGCAAAAACTATTATTAACTAAGCAAACTCGCAAACAAAGAAGAAATAAGAGCCTTGAAAAATAGAAAAGAACAGAACATAAAAAAAAAATTGTTTAAACCCCTGAGGCCGTTGATTTGCCTTATTTTTTCCAGTTTACACGATGAGGGGCCTCTTAAGTCTCAACTTTTAATCTGCCGTTTGCTTTTCCTTTTCCTTATTCCACCGCGACACCCTAGCTTAGGCACATCTAGTTTGTTTCCCGTTTAATTATATACTCAAAAATCTCTCCAGATATAATCATTTTTTTTTAATTTCAAAAAAAGTTTCAACAAAAGTTTTTGTATGACGTTTTATGCAGGATGAAGTCAGTGCATAAAGATTGGGCTACAGTATTGACATTATTGGTTCTAAATGAACTCCTTCATTACGTTACTTCAAAAGATGACGATATCTCAAGTGAATTCCCTTTTCAATTTTCTCATATGGACATGAATCATCACCCCGATCTCTTTCTTCAACCGTAAGTGATATACATTTTTAAATAATTCTAATATCGTCCATGCTGTCACTATGAATTCTCTCTATTAATATATAACAGTACTTATGTGGCAACAGCTTCTCGAATTATCCGACCAGGGGTCATCTACCGCGTGAACGTTGTAGTTTTCCCGGAATCACCGGATATGATTGTCCGTGCTCTTATAACGAAAGGTAACAACAGTCAACATATGGCTGCTTCTGCTGCTGAGATAGTTAATGCTGGATCCAACCAGCTTCTTTCAATGAAGGTATGATAAATATTACCATCGAATATGAATTTTTAAATTGCATTTTAATGTTTAATCTCTGTATTTATCCCATAATATGACACAATGACAATACTATAAAGATTCCAATGTCAATTACAAATGGAGATTACCGTCTCAAGATAGAGGGCCATCATGCAGATCAGCCCAAAAAAGTACTTTTTATGAAGCAGAGTATGCTGACTTTCCACTCTGAATTTCTCGCCATTGTAGTTCAAACCAATCGAAAAGTTTACTGCAACAATATGAAGGGTATTTTTTTCATTGTTTATACTTAGCTATATCATCGATAATTCTCTCTCAATTAGTTAAATTTAGAGTGATCGCTATGCAAATGGATTTAAAACCTTTCAATGATCCTGTGACCATTTATATTTTGGTATTTATGTTTAATTAAGATTCTTTTTTTTCACTTTAAATTATTCCGTTAGTTACGGGTATATTACAATCAATTTATATACAAATAGGACCCATCGGGCTTCATAATGCGACGATGGCCATCGCGTTTCCCTACTAACGGTTGTTGCCATCATAATAGATTATATTTGTTATAATATTTGGTAAAACAAGCCTACTCATATTTCTCGTATTAAAGGAGTTATCTCTCTGGATTATCAGCTCCCATCCCATCCCCGTGAGGGTAAATGGGCCATTCGAGTCGAGGCAATGACCCAAATCTACGAACAAACCATTTTCGTGGAGCTTTTTTACGAACCATTAATCGAGGTATAATGCATATAGTTAATCTATTTCATGTCTTTTTATACTTTTTTTTTCATCTTACTGTCTAAAAGATCGAACCAACCGGCCCGGTCTATGTTTTAAACTCGGAAGAAAAGTATACCGCTTCCTTCACTACTTCAGTGCACCCACAAAGGGTGTCTCAAGGCAATGTCACCTCTCGAATCTACGCTAAACCAATTAATAGTACGACCAAATCTATTCTTGTTGATCAAGAAACCTTCCCTTGGGTATATGCAAATCTAATTTCTTATCCTCTCTGGGAATGCCTTTAACCCATTAAAAAAAAAATAGCTAATCTGAATCTTTCCATTCCAATAAGACTTATACTCTTGACAAAGAAGTATACTTGAGAGACCTGCAACAAAGTCTGAATGTCAATAGTTTAGTTGGATGGGTAATCCGAGTTGAGGTGACGCTCAACAATTTTTTTATGGGCGAGGAACGGTCGGGATATGTCGAAACGCGCGTTATTCAAGCTCAGTTACGAATGCGCTTCAATGGGCCAAAGACGGCATTCTTCAAGCCAGGATTGCCCTTCGAAGGAATTGTAAACTGATTAAAAGACCATGTTAGTGAGCTAAATTACTAATGCGCAACTCCCTATATATTTTATCGCTTAGGTGTACGTAATGTACGATGATGATGGGGCCTTATCAGGTGATAAATTGGCAAGAGCCAGTCTCACTCTGAAGACCGTTGTGACCTTTGCAAATGGGCAAGTGAAAACGCTTCCAGAAATTATCGTGCCTCCTAAAGGAGAGTATCAAGAGATAACCAAAAATGGTTACCAGCACTTTGTTAACGAATTCGACCGCTGGATGGAGGAACAAGCCCAAGATGCCGAATATGACGAATTCCGCACAACAGGAATATATCGTTTTCGAGTAAACTTTTTTTGAAAATAGCTAGTATTGTCAAAATTATTAAAAACTATGAATTTGAATATTCCTTTCAAAGATTTTGGTCCCCAAAGATGCCATTTCAATGCGAATCACAGCATATTACAGAGATGAAGATTTTGATGTTGCCACCGCAGAGTTGCAAACTGCTGCTTTTTATTCGACTCGAGATTTCCACATTAAAGTTTCGACCAGTACCAAACAAGCTGAATTGGATGAGTTTGCTGTATTCCATATAAAGAGCAACTTTCACTTTCAAGATTTCAATTACGTTGTAAGAAAATTTTGTGTCAGTCAACACTTCTAACTATCGATTCCATATTACTATCGTCTACATCCTATATAATTTAACTATATTCTACAAGGTTACCTCCAAAGGAGTGATCATTTATGGAAGCCACCAAGATCATGGTCATCCTACAAAGTCACTTACTTTCTCCGTGCCGGTTTCAATGGACATGGCGCCTACATTCAAATTATTAGTCACTCTTATCAATCCAATGGGCGAGCTAGTAGCAGATTCTGTTACCGTTCCCGTTCGCAGCATCAATAGATATCAGGTACCATAGCTTACTAAATCGTGTCTTCCATTTTTCTAGATTTGCTAGTAGTGTTAGAACTTCTGTTAATTAAATTCAATTGTTATGATACAGTTTGATATATCGCTGGTTCAAAACCGAGATCATAGCAAGAAAACTGTTATGTTGATCACCGAGACTATTTACGGGGGCTTTGTAGGCATTTCTGATCGTCGACCTAGTAACTCGTTTCAAGCCGACAACGCTGTTACTCCAAGTCGGATATTAAAAAGTATCTACCAGCTTGAGCCCTTTACACGGTATTATTTTTGAACTTGCATTTTCATTCATAGACACAGTTGACATTTATTTACGCAATGTTATGTTTAAGGTCCGTACAAAGCGTAACGTGGACAGACAGAGAAGGAATCAAGGTGGACCATTCACAGTATTTTGTTGGGTCAAATCCCGGATCAGATACTAAAAGAACTTTTTCTCTTGCTGGTCTTTTGGTCTTCACCGATGCTAAGGTCACTCAACATCCGGGGACCCGTATAAATTTTAATTATATACATCCTATTTAACTTTGATCTATAATATTGTTTATATGGCGTAATCGTAGTTGATTGTGAAAGGAGAAATGGATATGAAGCATGTATGGTCGTTGGCTGTTTCCACAGTAATCAAAGGTGCGACGGAAAATTGGATTGCAGCGATGGTTCAGACGAAGATGACTGTACAAATATATTAGTGAAGAAATTATTTATTTTACATGTATATTACATTTTATATTGAAATTGAAGGCCCGTCGTTGCCCGACGATCGCACGGAGTTCCGCATATTTCGCACGAACCGATATCACGTATATCCCTTTTTATATGCTGTTATATGTAAAAGATAAATGCAATTAATTTAAGTTATGATACGCTTCCAGGATTTTTACGATTGGCTCGAGAGTGATTGGACCTGGAACGATATTCCAATGGTTGATGACGACTACGACGATGCCCACCCGGCCGTCCCTCAAACCGATGAAGTTTGGCACATTAATGCATTTGGATTTCATCCAGAAATGGGATTTGCTATTTTGGAAGAGGAGATCGAGGTAATATTTGGTTTGCAAAATATAATCCTTTTTATGATGAAATGTTATTATGTTTTTTATCTAGTATGATGGGTCACCGCCGCTTTATACAACCGTCGAAGCACCATCTACTATACGTCGTGGAGAAACTGTAGGAATCAGATTAATGATTATCAATAATCAGCCAAAAGAGATCATGGCTATTGTCGTGCTAGAAGCATCGGAAGACTATCTATTTGTAGAAACAGGCCCAGACGGGGAAATAGAGCATCTTAATCCTAATTTAGTTCCAGGCGAAAAACAGCATATGGTTACGGTAAAAAAAAAATGTAAAAAATGTATACTCAATATTTACACACGAATAAAATTTGAATGGTAGCTTAAACCAGAATCCATGATGGAAGTGACAGTTCCAGTGGCTCCGCAGGTGGAAAAGGGAGCCATTACGGTTCGGATTGCTGTGGTTAGTCAATTTTCAAAGCAGGAAATTGATGTTGAAATTGAAATATTGGTATTGTTTCATTTTATGATATTCCAATTGAAGTATTCTAAATTATTTCCTTTATGTCTTGTAATCATTCACAGCCCGAAGGAGCTACAATCAGCCGGTCAACATCTCTTATGCTTGACTTAAAGAATCGCGCTTATTTATTACGATTCCTTGATATTCCTGTAGAAGAGTCACCCATAATTCCTTACTCAAAATTTAGGCGGTACATCTTCGGAAGTCCGCGTGCCTCTATAACCCTTTACGGTCTTTTCCCTCTACAATTTTCAATATTGATTGAATTAATTTTTTACATTATACAATATTAATTCAATTGCAGGAGACGTATTTGGCCCTGTATTCCCTTCGAGTCCTATTTCAACTGAATCTCTTTTAAGTCGCTCACTAAGAGGAACCGAGGCTCACCTTTTCAATTTAGCCGCAACATCTTGGAGTCTGCATTATCTTCGCCTAACCAACCAATTGGAATCCGAAGTGCTCTATAAAGGCCTAAATGAAATGAACGTTCAATTAGCTGATTTGATGAGGCTGTTCAATGTTCAAGGATCCTTTCAGGCTCATTCTAATTCCTACCCAAGCGTTTTTATTACGGTGCTATAAAGTGAACATGATATTTTAAAAACAAATATTTTATTATTTGATTTACAGGCTTGGGTATTACGAGTTTTTAGTCAATCCCAATTCCAAGACTGGGAAAATCATTACATAATTGATCGAAAATTATTGGCGTCTTGCGTTCGATGGATTCTCAGTTATCAAAATAATGACGGAAGCTTTAGCGAAACGAGGCAGTATTCTTATCCTTTGGATAGACGATTGGTAAGCTGGAAAAATTCAAAATATGAACACAAAATATGAATAACGTACCAGGACGATGAAAATCTAAACTATCCCATATTTTTTATCGTTTCATCGATGTAGTCGAGTAATACCAGCCATGTAATCGGCCACACTGCTCATATCCTAATTGCGTTGAGCAAGAGCACAGAGCACCTGGATGGTAACTTGAAATCCACAGCTGCAACTGCTAAAACAATAACAGTCAGGTTGAACATGCCTACAATGGTTTCAAATTATACAGTACTCATGCATAAAACACAATTTTACATGGTATAGTTATTTAGAAAGATATTTGAACCGCATAGAGGATCCATACGAAGCTGCGATTGTAGCTTATGCACTCAGCTTAGTCAATAGTCCAGTTAAAGAGACAGCTTTTGGTCGACTTCACAAAATGCAAAGAAAGCACGGTATCGTACCATTACTAATTGTTGATTTTAAAGGGTACTTTTTTATACATAAGAGACTTGTTCAATAATATAATAGAGGGAATGATATATTGGTCCCGAAAACCAGTACCATCGAACGCCATAGTTTACGAGAACCAACGACCATTCATTCAGCCCAGACCACCATCAGACCAAGATTCCGTAGCTGTCGAAGCATCATCATATGCCCTCCTTGTCTACCTGGCAAGAGATGGAATTGGGGACCTGCAGGAGCGCGTTGTTAACTGGCTCAATACAATGCGGATGGTTGACGGTGGATTCGTCTCCATTTTTGTAAGCTATTAAATATATAAGACTCTATAATATTAAGTTGATGATGATTTTTGTCAAACAGGATACTATTGTAGCTATGGAAGCACTGACAGAATACGCATATCGAGCTCGGTTACGCGATATCACAGATATGAGTGTTTTGGTCGAGGCTTCCGCTTCACCCAATTCAAATGAGCTTGTGAAGATCTCCAGTGAGAATCTCGCAACCGTTCATCAATTTGATGTAATATTTATTAAACTCTTGAATAATTTATTTATTATGTACGGTAATCGTTTTTACCTTTTAGCACGTTGATTAAATTTTGGATTTGTTCATATATTAGATACCAAATGTTTGGGGACATGTAAATGTTATTGGTAAAGGAGCCGGGCAGGCTGTACTACAGCTCAAAATTCAGTATGGTATTGACTGGGAGGATCTTCGGGATCGGCCGTCTAGACCATATTTCGATCTGTTCGTAGAAGAGACCTACAGTCACTTCCGCAATAAGTCGCATATTACCGTCAATACATGTGTTAAGTAATGATGATGACTAATCTAAATTTTAAAATAACCTTTCTAAAAACAGTTGCGCGTTATTACAGATGGTTGGCTATTAACGAGGCACCAATGAGTGGAGCAGTCACGATCGAAGTTGAAATGCCTTCGGGTTACGGTTATGTCCAGTCAGACGCAAATCAACGAGCCGCTGATTTTGGTTTCATTCGAGATGTATTAGTCGTCCCCAACAAAGTCGTTTGGATGTTGGAGAAGGTTTTTCAAAGCAATTAATTCATGACTGATAACATTTATTGTTGATGAATGAATTCCTTTTAGGTGGGTACTGAGAGACTGTGTTTCAATTACCAAATTCGGAGATGGTTTCCGGTGGCCAACATGACCATGTATCGATCTGCCATTGCGTACGAGTCTCATTCCCCAGGTATACTATACAATTATAGGAGTTTATGCTTTATTTAATCAATACCTTTATATAGAATATTAATTGTTGTTATCTATTTTACTAAAAATAGAGCATTTTGAAATGTATGTATTCAACGCTACTGAACTGTACGTGCTGGACATTTGTGAGGTGTGTGGAAGTTATCAGTGCCCTTACTGTCCTTACTACAGCTCGGCACCTTCAATGCTACTCTCAGCATCGGGTCTCTTTTATTACGCGTACCAGCTATCGTATGCAGCATTGTTGCTGTTACATTATTTTAATTTTCATGTTTTATCATGAAAGAATTTATTTATGCAAGTGATATAATAAATCTTATTCAATAAATGTTGTCAAATGTATAGCACAATTCTAGCCCTCCGCTAAAAGTTATTGTAGTAAGAGCTGGTTAAAACTTAGCTGATTGATTCAATTACATTCATTTTAATTTGTAGGAGTCGACACTGTAAATCCCCCCCCCCCCCCCCCGTTTTTTATTTCTATATTCGGCTAAGTTCAAATTGAATTCGGCATAATAAAAGTATTGTCAAAAATTGATTATATTTTTTAAATCTACATCATTAATCAGTATAATATCACAGTTAAAAATGCTCTTCATTACTACTATAGGAGAAGAATTACACCATTGATTTTAACGTCGCAAGTATGTTATTATATAAATCTCGTTCATGTTTGGCATCTACGCTATTCAATAGTTATAATATCAGTGCCCTTACTGCCCTTATTACAGTTCGTGAGTTCGGCACCTTCAACGTTATTTTTATTGCCATCAACGCTCCTCTTAAATTACGTGTACCAGCTATCGTATGCTGTTTTGTGCTGTTGAACAATTTTTTTATGTTTGATCATATTTCAATTTTCGTAAAAGAGGTTAGGATTTTCTATCAATACAGTTCTTATATCCAGAAGATTTTTAATATCCCAGCCCCCTTCCCTCCTCCCTTCGCTACATCGCTACAAACTTATTATTATGCTCTATCTTTATATAAAAATTAATTAATCTACCTAATGTAACTCGTATAACAAAAGTTTTGAAATATATTAATCTGGGTTTCGGTATGCAATTAATTAATTATAATAGTCTTCTTGTCATCATAAATTAAACAAGCAAGAACCGGTTGTTGGCAGTTGCGTGGTTTTCTTCTCATGTTAAAACCAGATAGTTTATACATATGTATGGAGCGCTCCAAGCCTAGCTCTAATGGCTTTGTGTATACAACACGGCAATATGAATTAGAACTTTTGCCCTTATACTCTGTCCATACCATTATTTTATTTAAAGCAGAACAAGACACTTGTTGTAACGTTTCATTTCACGACTAGCTAATGTGGTCACCTTAGGTAAATTTGTATAGGGCTTCCAAATTGCATTCTTATTGCCACCCTCGACTGGAAAGCACTCAGTTTCGGCCAGTCGGTCAAGAAAATTGGCTGCCATCACACCAGCCTTAGCGTTTTTTCGAATTTTTTTTTCATAAGGAGGCGATATAAGTTAAAAATTCAAATTTTACTGGCATCGTTGAACAAGTGGTTATCAAAGATATGCCAGTTTTAGTGTATATATAGTTCATATAAGTATTTTTCCTGATTTTGTTCTCTTTGTCCATTTTAAGGTTAGTTTGTATTTATCTCATAATATCTACTTAATAATTATGTTTCCATCTAATCAAAATTTACGCAATTTGTATATTTATTAATGGTGGTACCACATGTGCAATTCCCTTCTACGTAACATGAAAAGAATTTTATGTTCAGGTGTATTTGTTTGTACCTTTCCACATCTAAGCACATTGTGTAATCATGGCATAAGATATATTATTATGGTACTACTTTATAAATTATTAGGCTTGTATAATAAGCTCTATTAAACCTATTACAAAATTGTGAATATTAGCTCCGCTATATGACTAAAAAAAAGTAAAACATGTAATATTTATATGAATTTTATTAAGTGGAACTTGGTGAATGATGATGCTGACAATGCTGAAACTTAGAACAGATTGAATGAAGCTGCATTAGATAACACCAAACCGGGCTTAGCCAATAGCTATAGCAGTTTTTTTAATGCTGATTTCTGGAATTCAGGATCAACAAGATAACGCTTTTAATTAAGAACTTAAATTTGAAGTAGGTGTGTGATGCATCATAATATTGCTTGTTTTGCTTGTTTTTCTGTCCATTTCAGTCTATTGCCGAGAGGGTTTCCACTATTAAAGGAAAAAGTAATTAACCGAGCCAACTCGTAAGCAAATATGAAATAAGAACCTTGAACGATAAAAAAGAAAAGAACATAAAACTTTTATTCTTTCAGTCCCTAAGGCCGTTGATTTGCCTTACAGTTTTAACGATGATGGGTGAATGGGTCTCTATAAGGGTTTCTTCGTCTTTTTACTCAATCTGTTTGTTCTTTTCTTTTCTCTTTTTCGCCTTCAGCGGAAGTGCGGAACGCTAACTTTCATACCTTTTTTTTGTTCTTAGGATAAGTTTCTCGACACGAATAGCCCAGAGACTCGTACAGAAACAAACAAGTGTTTTTTTTTTTAGAAAACTTCATGCTGAAAACCGAATTAGAATACTTGTGCTGTATTCTGTATACTGAATATATGCGTATAAATGTATCATAGTATAAGTTATTTTCGAGTTCTACTCACTGTTGCTTAAAGGATATCGGATAGCATAGGCTATTGTCTACACAATACGTTGCTTTACATGGAATTTTTTCAGGATGATGACGAAGCCAAATGTTGGAGTGATGGTGTTCACATTGGTCCTTATTGCTGGGCTTCTTCATTACGTTACTTCCCAAGATGACAGTATCTCTAATGAATTTTCTTTCCAATTTTCGCATATCGGCATGGACCATCATCCAGATCTTCTTCTTCAACCGTATGTGATAACAAATTTATGCATAGAAATTTCGATATTTATTAATAGTTGATTGTTACTTCTACAGTTGCCACTATGATTTTTATATTAATATATTATAGAACTTATGTCGCGACAGCTTCACGAATTATCCGTCCAGGTGTCATTTACCGCGTGAACTTTGCAGTTTTCCCGGAATCACCGAATATGATTGTACGTGCTCTTATAACGAAAGGAAATAACAGCCAACAGGTTGCTGCTTCTTCTCCTGAAATAATTGATGCTGGATCCAATCAGGTACTTTCAATGAAGGTAAGCAGTAACTAATTACTTTATCCCCTGGTGTAAAAAAAATTAATATGTACACATAATATATCCATTATTTTGCGACAAAATGAAATTATTAATAAGGTCCCATTGTCAATTACGAATGGAGAGTACCGTCTTAAGATAGAAGGCTACCACGCAGATCAAACGGAAAAAATACTTTTTGTGAAGCAGAGTTTGCTTACCTTTCACTCTGAATTTCTCGCGATTGTAGTTCAAACTAATCGCAAAGTATATTGCAACAATATGAAAGGTAGGTTTTTCTATTGCTTTTATAGCGTTAACATGGCCTTTTTTATTTCACTGATTATGTTGTGTTTATCAGTTAAATTTAGAGTGATTGCTATGCAAATGGATATAAGACCTTACAGTGATCCCATATCCATCTATATTTTGGTATAATTATCTTCTTAATATGTTCTTTAAGCTAAAAATTTTATCCCATGGGCAATATGGTAGTACCATAATCAATTCATCTTTATCTAAAGCTGAACTATGTAGAACAATGACGGCAAACTTATTCATCTTTATATAAATAGGATCCCTCAGGATTCATTATGAGACGATGGCCATCACGTTTCCCTACTAATGGTTGCTTTCGCCATATAATATATCATAATAAAGAATATTTTTTATATTATGGTGAAGTTAAGTTGCTTAAATGTCTCATATTATAGGAGTTATCTCTCTGGATTATCAGCTCCCATCTCATCCTCGTGTGGGTAAATGGACCATACGAGTGGAGGCTATGGCCCAAATTTACGACCAAATCATCTTTGTTGAGCTTTTCTACGAACCCTTAATCGAGGTTTTTCCATTATATATGTTGACTAGTATTAACTATTTCATTTTTTTTTCGATTTGATAATACTGATACAGTGCACCCCATAGCACATGGTACTTTTTATACAGTCAATCCAATTACACATCAAACATGGCCTTCAAACAATTTTTTATATCAATCTTAGCCCCGCCATCACAGTGTTGAACTCATTCATTCTTTATTCTTTCCTTTGGGGTTCCAAAAGATCGAACCAACTGGCCCCGTATATGTTTTAGATTCGGAAGAGAAGTACACCGCTTCCTTCACAACTTCAGTACACTCACAAAGGGTGTCTCATGGCAATGTTACAACACGAATATACGCTAAACCGATTAATAGTACAAAGAATTTAATTCTTGTCGATCAAGAATCCTCCCCTTGGGTAAGTATTGATCGAGAAATTTATTTTTCGATGATCATATTATATTTCTTTATTAATAATTTGTTTCCATTTCAATAAGACTTATTCTCTCGACAAGGAAGTATATTTGAGAGACCTGCAACAAAGTTTGAATGTCAACAGTCTAGTTGGATGGGTTATCCGAGTAGAGATGACACTCGACAATTTCTTCATGGGAGAGGAACGCTCGGGGTATGTCGATACGCGCATTATTCACGCTCAGTTAAAAATGCGCTTTACTGGATCCAAGACTGCTTTCTTCAAGCCTGGATTGCCCTTCGAAGAAATTGTATAACCTGATTAAAAGACGATGTTTAAAATGCGTTGAATTATTTATACGCAACTCCTTATACATGCTTATCGCTTAGTTGTACATAATGTATGACGATGGTGGAGCCTTATCAGGTGATAAATTGGCTAAAGCTAGCCTTGCTCTGAAGACAGTAGTGACCTTTGGAAATGGTCAGGTAAAAACACTTCCCGAAATTATCGTGCCTCCTAAAGGGGAATATCAAGCGATAGCCAAGAGTGGTTACCAGTACTTTGATAACGAATTCGACCGCTGGATGGAAGAGCAAGCCCAAGATTCTCAATTCGAAGAATTCCGCACCACAGGAATATATCGCTTTAGAGTAAACCATACAACAGCTAAAAAATAATTATATTTTTTAGAAATCTAAATTCAAATATTGTAACTGAAGTTTTTAGTGCCAAACGATGCCAGCTCAATGAGGATAACGGCATATTACAAAGATGAAGATTTTGATGTAGCAACTGCAGAGTTGCAAGCTGTTGCATTCTATTCGACTCGCGATTTTCACATTCATGTTTCGACTAGTACGCTACAAGCTGAAATCAACGAGTTTGCTGTATTCCATATGAAGAGCAACTTCCATTTTCAAGTTTTTAATTACGTCGTAAGAAAATCTCTTTTCCGTCGACATCACCTTTAAATATCGCGATATATTTATATTTATGATTTGAATGCATTAGATTAGCTCCAAAGGAATGATCATTCATGGAAGTCAGCAAGATCATGGCCATCCTACAAAATCACTCACTTTCTCCGTGCCGGTTTCGATGGACATGGCGCCTACATTCAAATTATTGGTCACTATTGTCAATCCATTGGGCGAGCTAGTAGCAGATTCTGTTACCGTTCCCGTGCGCAGCATCAATAGATATCAGGTAGTTTACTTCATCATGTCTTTAATTTTTCTAGATGTTTTAGTAGTATTTGAGTTTCTGTTAATTTTTAATTCATTTTAATGCCACAGTTTGATATATCACTTGATCAAAACCGAGACCATAGCAAGAAAACGGTTATGTTAATTACCGAGACAATTTATGGAGGCTTTGTAGGGATTTCTGATCGTCGACCCAGTTTCTCTTTTCAAGCCGATAACGAACTGACTCCAAGTCGAATATTAAAAGCTCTTTACCAGCTAGAACCCTTCACACGGTGATTACTTTCAATTTTATTTCACAACTTGATTTCATTAAACACACTTGGCACTTCTTTATATGTTGTTGATATTTAAGGTCCGTACATGGCGTAACGTGGACCGACAGGGAAGGAATCAAGGTGGACCATTCACAGTATTTTGTTGGTGTAAATCCAGGGTCCGATACCAAAAGAACCTTTTCACATGCTGGTCTTTTGGTCTTTACTGATGCAAGAGTCACCCAGCATCCGAGGACTCGTACGAGCTTTTATCATAACATCATCATGTATAATTATTTTTTATAGACTTGCTATAATCATTTTTATACAACAACATTACAGTTGATTGCGAGAGAAGAGATGGATATGAAGCTTGCTTGGTCGTTGGCTGTTTTCATCGTAGTCAAAGATGCGACGGAAAACTGGATTGCAGTGATGGATCAGACGAAGACGACTGTAATAAATTTTAATAAAAAAAAATTTTTGTATTTATTTTCACGTTTGACATTCATATCACATTTCTTTCCAAACAAAGGTCCGTTGCTGGATGACGATCGCATGGAATTCCGCATTTTTCACACGAATCGATTCCACGTATATCCATAATTTCATGATTCCATAAAAATACATGAAGAGCCTAAAAAGTACAACTTCGTTTTTAAAAGGATTTTTATGATTGGCTCGAGGGTGATTGGACCTGGAATGATATCCCAATGGTTGATGACGATTACGACGATGCCCACCCGACCGTTCCCCCAACCGATGAAGTTTGGTTCATCAATGCATTTGGATTTCATCCTGAAATGGGGTTTGCCATTTTAGAGGAGGAGGTCGAGGTTATATAAATCACGGTTTATTTTTTGTCTAGCAATTATTTTGAACTCTTTTTTGTGATGTAGTATGATGGGTCACCACCACTCTATACAACCGTCGAAGCACCATCATCTCTTCGTCGTGGGGAAACAGTAGGGATCCGATTGTTAATTATTAATAATCAGCCAAAAGAAATCATGGCTATTGTCGTGCTGGAAGCATCGGACGACTACCTTTTTGTAGAAACGGGAACAGATGGAGAGGTAGAACACCTTAAACCTAATCTACTTGCAGGCGAAAAACAGCACATGATTGTGGTAAAAACATATTTTGAAACTATCGTTCATTTACATTCAATCCAATATTATCTTCATGATAGCTTAAAGCAGAATCTATGATGGAAGTGACAGTTCCAGTGGCTCCTCAAGTTGAAAAGGGGGATATTATCGTTCGGATTGCTGTCGTTAGTCAATTTTCGAGGCAGGCATTTGATGTTGAAATTGAAATATTGGTAATTTTTGCTTAAAAACTTATTCTACTTAAGCATCTCATGCTATATTTCAATCATAACATTATATAGCCCGAAGGAGCTACAATTAGCCGCTCCACATCTCTAATGCTCGACTTGAAGAATCGGGCTTATTTACTTCGATTCCTTGATATTCCAGTGGAAGAGTCACCCATCATTCCTTATTCGAAATTCAGGCGATACATTTTCGGAAGTCCGCGTGCCTCCATTACTCTTTACGGTATTTCTATTATATTTGAAAAAAAATTACCTAAATTTGATTTATAAAAATTCAATTAAATCATAGGAGACGTATTCGGACCTGTTTTCCCTTCGAGTCCTATTTCAACTGAATCTTTTCTAAGCCGCTCATTGAGAGGGACCGAAGCTCACCTTCTTAACTTGGCTGCAACATCTTGGAGTCTGCATTATCTTCGCTTGACCAACCAATTGGAATCCGAAAGGCTTTATAAAGGACTGAATGAAATGAACGTTGAGGTCGCTGACTTGATGAGGCTGTTCAATATCCAAGGATCCTTTCAGGCTCATTCTAACTCTTACCCAAGCGTTTTCATTACGGTAGGAAACAGAACATTTTATACAATCAAATATATTTTTTCAATTTAAGTAGTTTTTATTTAAATAATTGATTTTTAACAGGCTTGGGTATTACGAGTTTTTAGTCAATCCCAATTCCAAGACTGGGAAAATCATTACATAATTGATCGAAAATTATTGGCGTCTTGCGTTCGATGGATTCTCAGTTATCAAAATAATGACGGAAGCTTTAGCGAAACGAGGCAGTATTCTTATCCTTTGGATAGACGATTGGTAAGCTGGAAAAATTCAAAATATGAACACAAAATATGAATAACGTACCAGGACGATGAAAATCTAAACTATCCCATATTTTTTATCGTTTCATCGATGTAGTCGAGTAATACCAGCCATGTAATCGGCCACACTGCTCATATCCTAATTGCGTTGAGCAAGAGCACAGAGCACCTGGATGGTAACTTGAAATCCACAGCTGCAACTGCTAAAACAATAACAGTCAGGTTGAACATGCCTACAATGGTTTCAAATTATACAGTACTCATGCATAAAACACAATTTTACATGGTATAGTTATTTAGAAAGATATTTGAACCGCATAGAGGATCCATACGAAGCTGCGATTGTAGCTTATGCACTCAGCTTAGTCAATAGTCCAGTTAAAGAGACAGCTTTTGGTCGACTTCACAAAATGCAAAGAAAGCACGGTATCGTACCATTACTAATGTTGATTTAAAGAGTACGAAGTTTATGTACAAGAGACTTGTTCGATAACAAAATAGAGGGAACGATCTACTGGTCCCGAAAACCAGTACCATCGAACGCCATAGTTTACGAGAACCAACGACCATTCATTCAGCCCAGACCACCATCAGACCAAGATTCCGTAGCTGTCGAAGCATCATCATATGCCCTCCTTGTCTACCTGGCAAGAGATGGAATTGGGGACCTGCAGGAGCGCGTTGTTAACTGGCTCAATACAATGCGGATGGTTGACGGTGGATTCGTCTCCATTTTTGTAAGCTATTAAATATATAAGACTCTATAATATTAAGTTGATGATGATTTTTGTCAAACAGGATACTATTGTAGCTATGGAAGCACTGACAGAATACGCATATCGAGCTCGGTTACGCGATATCACAGATATGAGTGTTTTGGTCGAGGCTTCCGCTTCACCCAATTCAAATGAGCTTGTGAAGATCTCCAGTGAGAATCTCGCAACCGTTCATCAATTTGATGTAATATTTATTAAACTCTTGAATAATTTATTTATTATGTACGGTAATCGTTTTTACCTTTTAGCACGTTGATTAAATTTTGGATTTGTTCATATATTAGATACCAAATGTTTGGGGACATGTAAATGTTATTGGTAAAGGAGCCGGGCAGGCTGTACTACAGCTCAAAATTCAGTATGGTATTGACTGGGAGGATCTTCGGGATCGGCCGTCTAGACCATATTTCGATCTGTTCGTAGAAGAGACCTACAGTCACTTCCGCAATAAGTCGCATATTACCGTCAATACATGTGTTAAGTAATGATGATGACTAATCTAAATTTTAAAATAACCTTTCTAAAAACAGTTGCGCGTTATTACAGATGGTTGGCTATTAACGAGGCACCAATGAGTGGAGCAGTCACGATCGAAGTTGAAATGCCTTCGGGTTACGGTTATGTCCAGTCAGACGCAAATCAACGAGCCGCTGATTTTGGTTTCATTCGAGATGTATTAGTCGTCCCCAACAAAGTCGTTTGGATGTTGGAGAAGGTTTTTCAAAGCAATTAATTCATGACTGATAACATTTATTGTTGATGAATGAATTCCTTTTAGGTGGGTACTGAGAGACTGTGTTTCAATTACCAAATTCGGAGATGGTTTCCGGTGGCCAACATGACCATGTATCGATCTGCCATTGCGTACGAGTCTCATTCCCCAGGTATACTATACAATTATAGGAGTTTATGCTTTATTTAATCAATACCTTTATATAGAATATTAATTGTTGTTATCTATTTTACTAAAAATAGAGCATTTTGAAATGTATGTATTCAACGCTACTGAACTGTACGTGCTGGACATTTGTGAGGTGTGTGGAAGTTATCAGTGCCCTTACTGTCCTTTCTACAGCTCGGCACCTTCAACACTATTCTTTTATTCTTCGACAGTCCTTTTTTATTACGAGTACCAGCTATCGTATGTTGCATTATTGCTGTTGAATTATTTCTTTTTTTGTATTTGATCGTGAAAACCATGATTATCTCTGTCACAGATAATGTTAATCAATGAAATACAGGTCTCAATTTAGTACATTTATAGCCATATTAAATGCCTAGTTTGGGTTTTTGAATATATTTACATGTGATAGGCTACACCCATTGGCTATTCAGCGAATAAAATTTCGTCATACATCTATTAATTTATTATAATTTATTATGTAATAAGTTCCTGTATAGTTTATGGGACTACGCAGCTTTTATTTATAATATTATCTCTTTTAATGATTTAATTTAATGGTGGAAAGTAGAAGATGACTAAACTTAGGAATTCAGAGATAATTGCGATAAACTGAAGACCCTTTAGATGATAACGGCTTATCGCAGTTTCTCGTCACCCAAGAGAGTTGCGGACTCATACTTTGCACTATTCGATTCGGCTTTGAATTCTCCGTCGAAATGTGTTATTATTAGATTTCCGGGCCCTATAAGTTTTTCGTATGCATCTAGCCTTACCGTAATTTCTAATAGGTCCGCGGATTTTATCGAAAAGTCGGTCTGCCGAATAGGAGGTCCGTGTCCGCGGTCCGCGTCCGCCGATAAGTCTACACTTTTCGATAAAGATGTATACCTACATGCTGTTAACGAAATATTAGATGGGTTTTCACACTTCATACAGAAGCAATCAAAATGAGTCATCCCTTAAACTTTATTCCAGTTTTAGTCAATGTGTCATACATTAAAGAAGCAATAACCGGTTGTAATGTCAGTTGCGTGTATTTTTCTCACATTAAAAACCAGACAGTCCTTACATAATTACGGGACGCCACATCGTTTTGTATACACCAGCACGGAAATTCTAAAACAATTTCATTAGATTTTTCTCTTCCCATACCATTTATGTATTATTCAAATCAGCACAAGACTTTTGTAACGCCCTCTTTTCCTTAACCAGTGAAAAATGGTGAGTAGTCACCTTCAATAGGAATGATTAATCTCCCAAATTGTGTGTTCTTATCGACTTCCTCAGATGAAAAAAAGGCACCAGTTTCGCCCAGTCGTGCTAGAAGTTTGGCTGCTATATTATCATCATCCGTAAGAAAGAGACCGACACTATTTTTAATTAAGAAGACAATTTGAAATTGCTACATGGTCGAATAAGTGTTGCTCAAGGATATACCAACTTTATTAAAGCAAGTATTTTTGTTTCTTTTCCTCTTATTTATCTATTTAAAGTGTTTACTAGCTGCTTTTTGATTCTAATAATGTAAATTGTTTTCGTTAATTGAGCATGTATTTCATCGATTACTGTACGTAAACTGTAATTGTTAAATTCTTCTCCTATTATGCTATGTGAGTTAACAAAATACATGATATTAATTACGAACTTTTGAAGAGGACCTTGGGGATGCTGACAACAGTTACTTTTTAGCTACATCGAATGACGATGCTGTATAAGATAAGACTGACTAACAAACTAGCTGTACCAGTTTCAATAGTTGAGCTCAGCAGATCTTTATAAGGAAATCTTTTTTGTGGAGAATTGAGGTTCGAAGAAAGAGTTACTTTATATATCTTATAACTTATTGGTACTTAATCTCCGTCTTATAGCCTAAGGGTTCGGAAATTCCCGCTATATTGAGGATGGAACAAATAAAAATAAAAGCCAGCGGATTTGTACAATCTTTTTATAGCATTTTCGTCTTTTTTGCCGGGGGGTTTGGGTTTCCCCACTATGAATAAGAGTTTTTAAAACCTTGAAAGTTGCGGTACTGGCAGAAAAGGAAAGAAGAAATTCCTGAGGGCCATTAATTTACCGCACTTTAAAATCTTTTTTATTCTACTTTTCTTCTCTTTTTCGCCTGCAGCGGCACTCCAACTCTATAGTTAGGTAATACTTGCAGTTTCTCTAGGCACTACGAGCCAAAAACCTCGCCCCTAAACAAGAATTTATTTTCTTTTAACGATAACATATAATGTTTATGTATTTATACGGTAAAAATACGCGGATTTTAATTCCTGAAAAAAACTTAAACATTATTCACTGTTTTGTCATTACTATATTTAATAACAGAAGATACACACCGACCTATTAAAAATAATAATTATTCAAATTTTTCTATGAAGCTTTATCAGGATGAAGCCACCCTATGGTGGTTCGATAATTATGGTATCAACATTGGTCCTAATTGGAATACTTCATCACGCTACTTCAAACGATGACGATATCTCAAATGGATTTTCTTTCACTGAATTCTCGGATAACATCATTATAGATAATCATCCGGATCGCTTCCTTCAACCGTCAGTGATATAATAGACTATACATTGAAATAAATTTAAAAATACAACTAATACATAGTTAATCTATTTTTATACTGTTCATAATATATACGGTACGAAGATAAATTTTTGCATATATTACAGTACTTATGTCGCGACTGCTTCGCGAATTATCCGTCCAGGTGTCATTTACCGCGTGAACGTTGCAGTTTTCCCGGAATCACCGGATATGATTGTCCGTGCTCTTATAATGAAAGAAAACGACAGTCATCAGGTTGCTGCTTCTTCTTCTGAAATAATTGATGCTGGATCCAATCGGCTCCTTTCAATGCAGGTACTAGTGTTTAAAGAAGTAACTCGTATACCGTGTATAACCTTTTTACAACGGAATATTGGAATTATTAATAAGGTCCCATTGTCGATTACAAATGGAGATTACCGTCTTAAGTTAGAAGGCTACCATGCAGATCAATCCAAAAAAGTACTTTTTGTAAAACAGAGTTTGCTTACCTTTCATCCTGAATTTCTCGCCATTTTAGTTCAAACTAATCGCAAAGTGTATTGCAACAATATGAACGGTATATATATATATATATATATTTTCTATTACCTTTTGCGCTAAGATAATTATTTATTTCATTGATCGTCTTTTCTTTATCAGTCAAATTCAGAGTGATTGCTATGGAAATGGATGTAAGACCCCACAACGATCCTGTGACTATCTACATTTTAGTAATATTCTTCATAATATGTTTTACTACTCTAATTTGTTACAAAAATAATAGATTGTTGTTTATTTTATTTTAAAAATCGATTATCAATAACAATTTAAATGCTATTGCATATTCTTAAACATTGGCATATAAGATCATCTGTATATGTAAATAGGATCCTTCAGGCTTCATAATGCGACGATGGCCATCACGTTTTCCAACTAACGGTTGCTAATGCATGATTATTCTATCATAACACATAATATTATTAATCAAATTATGCTAAATTGTTTTTATAATTGTAGGAGTAATCTCTCTAGATTATAAGTTGCCGTCTCATCCCCGTGAGGGTAAATGGACTATCCGAGTAGAGGCTAATATGATCCAAATCTACGAGCAAACCATCTTCGTCGAACTTTTCTACGTGCCTTTATTCGAGGTTTCTATATCTTGAGTTCGACCAACATTTTTTGATTCCTTTTTTCTAATTTCGCATTTCTTATCAACAGTGAACCAATCAAAATTAGCCTTCTTAACAAATTACATTATAATTAAGTCTTGATTTATATATGGTAAAAAAAGCCACAATAATTTTGAGTCGTTTTTTATTTTTATTTTGCGGATCAAAAGATTGTACCAAATGGGCACGTCTTTGTTCTAGACTCAGAAGAGAAGTACACCGCTTCCTTCACAACTGCCTTCCATGCACAGAGGGTTTCTCATGGTAACGCAACCACACGTGTCTACGCCAAACCAATAAACAGTACAACAAATTATATTCTCGTTGATCAAGAAACCATTCCTTGGGTAATCAAATAAATTGATTAAAAAAATTCTAGATACTATAGTCCTTAACATAGCTAATCTATTTCTTCTGATTTCAATAAGAATTTTACTCTCGAAAAGAATGTATATTTGAGAGACCTGCAACAGAGTTTGAATGTCAACAGTCTAGTCGGATGGGTTATCCGAGTAGAGATGGCACTAAACAATTTCTTTATGGGAGAAGAACGCTCGGGCTTTATCGAAACGCGGGTTATTCACGCTCAATTACGATTGCGCTTTACTGGACCCAAGACTGCATTCTTCAAGCCTGAGTTGCCTTTCGAAGGGATTGTAAACTGATTGAAAGACTATATTTAAAATGCGCCAAATTATTTATTCATTCCTTATTCATACTTATCGCTCAGGTGTATATCACGTATGACGATGACGGTGCTTTGTCAAGTGATAAATTGGATAAAGCCAGCCTCAATCTGAAGATAGTGGTAACCTTTAGAAATGGCCAAGTGAAAACGCTTTCAGAAATTATCGTGCCTCCTAAAGGAGAATATCAAGCGATAGCCAAGAGTGGTTACCAGCACTTTGATAACGAATTCGACCGCTGGATGGAAGAGCAAGCCCAAGATTCTCAATTCAAAGAATTCCGCACCACAGGAATATATCGCTTTAGAGTAAACTATACATAAGCCATAAAGTCAATATATTTTTCAGATAAATAAATTTTTATATCGTAACTAAAGGTTTTAGTGCCTAAAGATGCTAGCTCAATGAGAATAACGGCATATTACAGAGATGAAGATTTTGATGTAGCAACTGCAGAGTTGCAAGCTGTTGCATTCTATTCGACTCGCGATTTTCACATTCATGTTTCAACTAGTACGCTACAAGCAGAAATTAACGAGTTTACCGTATTCCATCTGAAGAGTAACTTCCACTTTCAAAATTTCAATTACGTCGTAAATAAAAATGTTTTAGGCAACACCTAGAAATGTCTTATGTATTATATTTACGATATCGGGATTAAGGTTATCTCCAAAGGAATGATCA
Organism: Chydorus sphaericus; assembly: GCA_030141595.1. NCBI lineage: Eukaryota > Metazoa > Arthropoda > Branchiopoda > Diplostraca > Chydoridae > Chydorus > Chydorus sphaericus. The sequence goes on from CM057935.1 coordinate 8,750,058, forward strand.
TTCATGGAAGTCAGCAAGATCATGGTCATCCTACAAAATCACTCACTTTCTCCGTGCCGGTTTCGATGGACATGGCGCCTTCATTCAAATTATTGGTCACTATTGTCAATCCATTGGGCGAGCTAGTAGCAGATTCCGTTACCGTTCCCGTGCGCAGTATCAATAGATATCAGGTAACTTACTTCATCATGTCTTTCATTTTTTCTAGATGTTTTAGTAGTGTTTGAGCTTCTGTTAATTTTTAATTCATTTTAATGCCACAGTTTGATATATCACTTGATCAAAACCGAGACCATAGCAAGAAAACGGTTATGTTAATTACCGAGACAATTTATGGAGGCTTTGTAGGGATTTCTGATCGAAGAATCAGTAGTTCGTTTCAAGCCGACAACGCTGTGACTCCAAGTCGGATATTAAAAGCTCTTTACCAGTTAGAACCATTCACACGGTATTCAATTTAATTTGAGATTTTCGTTTTTATAGACCTTTACTACATGATACTTATATTTAAGATCTGTACATGGCATAACGTGGACAGACAGAGAAGGAATCAAGGTTGACCATTCACAGTATTTTGTAGGGTCAAATCCAGGATCAGATTCCAAAAGAACCTTTTCTCTTGCTGGTCTTTTAGTCTTCACTGATGCCAAGATCACTCAACATCCAGGAACCCGTACGTTTTATCTTATTCACGAAATGTTCTTTATACTAATTATTCAATTTTTTTTATAACTTTTGATTTTAGTTGATTGCGATGTTAGAAACGGATACGAGGCTTGCATGGTCATAGGTTGTTATCACAGCAACCAAAGATGTGATGGGAAAATAGATTGCTCCGATGGATCAGACGAAGACGACTGTATGAAAAAAAAATAATAATAAATAAATAAATAAATAAAATTCTACTTCGACACTTAAGTTTCGTTTCATTTCGTAGGTCCGCCATTGTCTGACGATCGAATGAATTTTCGGATTTTTCGAAAAAACAGATTCCACGTATTTCATTCTACTTATTAAAAATTTACAATCTTTATCGAATTTAGAGTATTGCATCGTCTATCTTAATGCAGTTATCTTCAATTATGTGATAGGATTTTCACGACTGGCTCGATGGTGATTGGGCCTGGAATGATATCCCAATGGTTGATGACGATTACGACGATGCCCACCCTTCCGTTCCCCAAGTTGATGAAATTTGGTACATTAATGCATTTGGATTTCATCCTGAAATGGGATTCGCAGTTTTGGAAGAGGAGATCGAGGCAATATAATTATAGCAAACTTACTATGTTCAATAATTTATATATTTCGCGTGATAGTATGATGGTTCACCGCCACTTTATACAACCGTCGAAGCACCATCATCTATTCGTCGTGGAGAAACTGTTGGAATTCGATTACTAATTATCAATAATGAATTAAAAGAAATGATGGCTGTCGTCGTGCTCCAAGCATCGAACGACTATCTTTTTGTAGAAACGGGACCAGATGGAGAGGTAGAACACCTCACACCCAATTTAGTTACCGGCGAAAAACACCACATGATTACGGTAGGAATTTCACTAGAAAAGTCAATAATTTTTTTGTTTTACTTTAAAGTTCTTTTAATAGCTTAAACCAAAATCTATGAGGGAAGTGACAGTTCCAGTAGCTCCACAGGTGGAAAAGGGAAATATAATCGTCCGAATCGTGGTCGTCAGCCAAATTTCAAGACAGGCATTCGATGTCGACATAAAAATCTTGGTATATTTGTTACGGTACCGTATTTCTGCTTCATCTTTTTATAATATCTTTGAATAATTGACGCAGCCCGAAGGAGCTACAATTAGCCGCTCCACATCTCTAATGCTCGACTTGAAGAATCGCGCCTTATTTACTTCGATTCCTTGATATTCCAGTGGAAGAGTCGCCCATCATTCCTTATTCGAAATTCAGGCGATATATTTTCGGAAGTCCGCGTGCCTCCATTACTCTTTACGGTATTTCTATTATATTTGAAAAAAAAATTACCTAAATTTGATTTATAAAAATTCAATTAAATCATAGGAGACGTATTCGGACCTGTTTTCCCTTCGAGTCCTATTTCAACTCAATCTTTTCTAAGCCGCTCATTGAGAGGGACCGAAGCTCACCTTTTTAACTTGGCTGCAACATCTTGGAGTCTGCATTATCTTCGCTTGACCAACCAATTGGAATCCGAAAGGCTCTATAAAGGACTGAATGAAATGAACGTTGAGCTCGCTGACTTGATGAGGCTGTTCAATATCCAAGGATCCTTTCAGGCTCATTCTAACTCTTACCCAAGCGTTTTCATTACGGTAGGAAACAGAACATTTTATACAATCAAATATATTTTTTCAATTTAAGTAGTTTTTATTTAAATAATTGATTTTTGAACAGGCTTGGGTATTACGAGTTTTTAGTCAATCCCAATTCCAAGACTGGGAAAATCATTACATAATTGACCGCAGATTATTGGCGTCTTGCGTTCGATGGATTCTCAGTTATCAAAATAATGACGGTAGCTTCAGCGAAACGAGACAGTATTCTTATCCTTTGGATAGGCGATTGGTAAGCTTCATCAAAATATGAATAAAGTTAAGGAGTAACGAACCAAGATGAAAATCTGAGTTATTCCATCTTTATAATCATTCAACCAATGTAGTCGAGCAATACTAGCCATGTAATTGGTCACACTGCTCATATCCTAATTGCGTTGAGCAAGAGCACAGAGCACCTGGATGGTAACTTGAAATCCACAGCTGCAACTGCTAAAACAATAACAGTCAGGTTGAACATGCCTACAATGGTTTCAAATTATACAGTACTCATGCATAAAACACAATTTTACATGGTATAGTTATTTAGAAAGATATTTGAACCGCATAGAGGATCCATACGAAGCTGCGATTGTAGCTTATGCACTCAGCTTAGTCAATAGTCCAGTTAAAGAGACAGCTTTTGGTCGACTTCACAAAATGCAAAGAAAGCACGGTATCGTACCATTACTAATTGTTGATTTAAAGAGGTACTAGTTTATGTACATAAGAGACTTGTTCGATAATAAATAGAGGGAACTGATATACTTGGTCCCGAAAACCAGTACCATCGAACGCCATAGTTTACGAGAACCAACGACCATTCATTCAGCCCAGACCACCATCAGACCAAGATTCCGTAGCTGTCGAAGCATCATCATATGCCCTCCTTGTCTACCTGGCAAGAGATGGAATTGGGGACCTGCAGGAGCGCGTTGTTAACTGGCTCAATACAATGCGGATGGTTGACGGTGGATTCGTCTCCATTTTTGTAAGCTATTAAATATATAAGACTCTATAATATTAAGTTGATGATGATTTTTGTCAAACAGGATACTATTGTAGCTATGGAAGCACTGACAGAATACGCATATCGAGCTCGGTTACGCGATATCACAGATATGAGTGTTTTGGTCGAGGCTTCCGCTTCACCCAATTCAAATGAGCTTGTGAAGATCTCCAGTGAGAATCTCGCAACCGTTCATCAATTTGATGTAATATTTATTAAACTCTTGAATAATTTATTTTTTATGTACGGTAATCGCTTTTACCTTTTAGCACGTGGATTAAATTTTGGGTTTGTTCATATATATTAGATACCGAATGTTTGGGGGCACGTTAATATTATTAGTAGAGGAGCAGGCCAGGCTGTACTTCAACTTAAGATGCAATACGGTATCGACTGGGAAGAACTGCGGGATCGGCCTTCTAGACCATATTTCGATCTATTTGTAGAAGAGACCTACAGTCACTTCCGCAACAAGTCGCATATTACTGTCAATACTTGCGTTAAGTAATTATACGTTAAAACACTAAAATAAAATAATTCTTTGCAAAAATAAATACGATTTATTATAGATGGTTGGCTATTGACGAGGCACCAATGAGTGGAGCAGTCACAATCGAAGTAGAAATGCCTTCTGGTTATGCTTATGTCCAGTCAGACGCTAATCAACGAGCCACTGATTATGGTTTCATTCGCGATGTATTAGTCGTCCCCAACAAAGTCGTTTGGATGTTAGAGAAGGTAGTTTCTATTTAACAAATAATAAATACGGTAATTCATTCGTAAGTCAACTTATTTGCGAATTTTTTTTAGGTGGGTACTGAGAGACTGTGTTTTAATTACCAAATTCGGAGATGGTTTCCGGTGGCCAACATGACCATGTATCGATCTGCCATTGCGTACGAGTCTCATTCCCCAGGTATACTATACAATTATAGGAGTTTATGCTTTATTTAATCAATACCTTTATATAGAATATTAATTGTTGTTATCTATTTTACTAAAAATAGAGCATTTTGAAATGTATGTATTCAACGCTACTGAACTGTACGTGCTGGACATTTGTGAGGTGTGTGGAAGTTATCAGTGCCCTTACTGTCCTTACTACAGCTCGGCGCCTTCAATGTTACTCTCAGCTTCGGGTCCCTTTTATTACGCATACCAGCTATCGTATGCAGCATTGTTGCCGTTGTTATATTATTTTAATTTTCGTGTTCTATTATGAAGCATTATCATTTATGCAAATGATGTAAGATTCTTTTAAAATTCAATCAATGTGGTCTAATTACAATACAATTCTAGCCCTCCGCTATAATATAAGTTTTAATAGTTAAAATAGCTGCTGATTGATCCTTAGCTGATTGATATAATTACATTCATTTCGATTTGGACGAATTTAAAGTGTGTAGTAGACCAATGATTGGTCTGAATTGACAGTGTTAACCCCTCCCCCTCTCCCCTTTGATGCTTTTACATCAGTGTTAGGATCTTGGGGGGGGGGGTATTCTGCTTAGATACATACCGCATCTTCTTATTGTTTTACATATGAAATGATAGTAGTCCGTGGTGGTGGGTCGTCAGAGACGGTTGGCCATGCTTTGTCCTGTGTTCATAGAGAAAAAAGTCTTCCAATAAATTATTATAGCAGATTCAATAGTTCAACAGTCTTATCGTATTGTTTGAAGTTAATGCATAAAATCAGTTACTAGTCTTCTTCACCCACATAATTTATCGTGAGGCGTAATTTTTTCCCGGCTAATCCTTTTTATTTCCATTTAGTGCCGTAACAGCTTACCAGTGTTTTAAGAATCAGTAAGAATACATATCGTTATAATCGGTAACAATTATAATATCAAAATTAGTTATGCAACTTGTTGTACAATAGAAAAATGTCTAAGTATTTTATTACATTATTAATTAGTTCTTGAAAGCGTTTACTTTTTCCGCTACTGGGATAGGTTACCGTATGAAATTTGGGAGAAGCGCAATGTTCTCGTTCATTATCATTACTTGGTTGATGGTTGGCGGAAAGGGGGTTTTTGTTGCTGGGCAAGACGATGATGTTCTCGGATTGCAGCGAGTTTCTTCACAAACCCCTCATCAGCAATCATCGCAAATCATTATTAACAACATGATTGATCATCCAACCCGAAATAGTCTAACGTAAGTGAGCACCAATCTTACCAATAATTATTTTTTTTTTTATAAACCAAGGTTTGCAGTGTAGCACAATTAATAGACTTAAATAATTTATATATAATGAGAATATAACTAATCAAAGTACCGTACTTGCATATATTCAATTAAAAGCTTTTATTCTTTTATACCGGTATCGACATTAGATATATTTAGGTGTTATAGAAGTTGCGCGTAATCGCATTGTATACAATTTAATATGCTAGGAAAATTGCAAACTGTTTCATGATTGAAGCCACTAACTACGCCACTGATTTTGGAATTCAGACCTAAATTATAGATGTTTTAAATGAATTCGGTTTGATTTATATCTGATATAGAGAACTGTTGCAATACGGTGCAATATACAGTATTCGTGATATTATAATAGGCCGAGCATTCCAATAATGTAGATCCTTATTCCAGTGTACGGAGTTCAAAATCAGATAAATATATCCAATTCTCTGAGACATGTATGTATTGACGTATTCGACTTAAAATAAATAAATAAAAACCATTGTTTTTTATTCCACCACCAGCGCTTGCATACATAAAAACAGTAGCCCAACATGTGTATACGAGCGCGAACGCAGCGGTATAAAGTAAGAAACAGTGTGAAAAGAACGAAATATTCAATGGAAATGAGATATTCTATGAATAAGGAGGCTACAGTCTACAGCACATCCGCTGCCGCCGACTGCCCACTGAGATATTTGAATTGAATGCGCTCCTCTCCCTATTATGGTATCCTGCTCCGCGCAGCAACAGGGGAATGGACAATATATGTAGCCCTTTCCTATGGAAACCTTATTCCCAAAAATCCAAAATGGATCTATTATTTAAAAACAAATAAACATACGTGTATAAGATGTATATATTTTTAATATTAGCTATATATTTTTTAAATATCGTCCCGCTAGCACAAAAGTGAGAATAGATTATCATGGTAATATGTGTAATCAATTAAGTTATAAATATAATTATTAATGTTTCATGAATATATTTATAAATGCTAAGAAAAAAAAACTAGATGGTCGCTACACATGCTATCTACCATACACATTTATATCATAGGAATTACTTAGTAACTGGATCTCGCATAATTCGTCCTGGAGCTATTTATCGTGTAAACGTTGCAGTTCCGCTTGACTCTGCAATAAGTCTGATAGTCAGAGCCCTGATCACAAAAGATCGGCAAGAGATGGCTTCATCCATTGAGGAAATAGTCGAATCTGGAACAAGTCGAAATCTACTAATGAAGGTCAGAAATAATTTACCATATTATAAACATTCTACTGGGAAATAGTTTATAAGCTTTCACTCCAAATAAAGATGCCTGCGTCCCTTTCGAATGGACAATACCGTGTTAGAGTTGAGGGATATGACTTATCTAGTCCCCAAAGAAACATCTTTATTAAAGAGGCAGTAATCGACTATAATCCTGATTTTCTTTCAATTGTCGTTCAAACCAACCGAAAAGTATTCCGGAATGAAATGACTGGTAAACTTAAATATATTTTATGAAATATCCAAAAAAAGCACTGATGTAGATTGAATAATTGACAATTTAAATTATATTTATTCTCCATTAACAGTTCGATTTCGAGTTGTATTGAGTCAGCTTGATTTAAAGCCATATGCGGATCCAGTAACTATTTTCATTTTGGTAGCTATACATAATTGCAAATAATTAGAAAATACACTTGAAAATGCTATTTTGTTGTTGATCAGGATCCAAATGGCTTCATTGTGCGACGTTGGCCTTCTCGCTATCCAAGAACCGGTTAATAAAACTCATCATAATAATTCTTTTGAACTTTTAAAATAGCTAACCTGTATTATTTTTTATATATTTTGTGATAAGGTGTGGTTACTTTAGCTTACCAGCTACCTTCTCATCCACCCGATGGGAGATGGATAATAAGAGTGGAAGCATTAACTCAAATCCATGATCACGAAATCTTTGTAGAACGATTCTACTATCGTTTCTTTGATGTATATACTTTAATGTTATTGCATAATAATTCTTTACCTGTATTTATGAATGAAAACCAAAATTTCTGCGTAGGTCACGCAGTATTTCGACACAAATGTTAAGATTATTCATTTTATAGGTTATTCCTTCAGCCCCTGCTTACGTATTGGACTCTGCAGAGAGTTACACTGCTGCTGTAACCACTTCATTCCATCCTGGTCGAGTTGACAAGGGTAACATCACCATTACGATCCTAGCCAAGCCGATAAATTCTCTCAATTTCCAAATGATATCCGAAGAATCTCCTCCTTGGGTATAACTAATTCAAAAATCCACATTTATAAGCCCAGTTTTTAGAGATTTTTTTGTTCGAATTTCTTGCAACAGCTTATCTATTCTTTTTTTTACATACCATATACACGATACAGGTACATGATTTCACTTACGATGTTCAACTTAAAGAAGTTAAACAAGCGGTAAAAGTTAACAGTCTTGTTGGCTGGGTTATCCGAGTCGCTATAAAATTGTATCATAACTTTATGGGTGAAACTCGGGAAGGCTTCATTGAGACGCGCATAATTCACGCTCAACTTCGTCTCAAATTTGCCGGGACACATACGGCGGTTATGAAACCTGGAATGCCCTTGGAAGGCCACGTAAACCTAATTCAGACTCAAATCATTAATATGCACATTTTGTTATTAACTTGATTTTATGAATTTTTATCAGGTTTACGCAATGTACGACGACGATCAAGCTCTTTCTGTTGAAAAGCTGGCAAGAGCTAGACTCTCAATTAAGGCCGTAGTTACCTTAAGTAATGGTCAATTGAGAAACCTACCCGAAATTATCGTACCACCTCAAGGGGAATATCAGTTTATGGTTAATGGGGGTTATCAAAGGATTTATAATGAATTTGATCAGTGGATGGAGCAGCAAGCAGAAGAAGTTCGCTACAAATCTTTCCGCACTTCAGGCGTCCACCACTTTCGCGTAAGATTATTCAATCTTCTATTTTTAAATTCACCTTGAATATGAGAAATATATGTGTGTGTAAAGATACAAGTGCCCAAAGATGCAAGCTCTATGAGAGTAATAGCGCACTATAGGGACGATGAAGATCAAGTCATCACAGAATTGCAAGCCGTCGCCTTTTATTCTTCTCGAGATTTTCACATTCACGTTTCGACTAGTACCGAGGAAGCCGAACTTAATGAATACGCAATATTTCATTTGAAAACCAATTTTGACTTTCAGACTTTCAACTATGTGGTAGGCTTTGACATTTATACTTTAAATAGTAGTAAATTGGATGAATGCTTTCACATCTAATAATGTAAATTCATGATTGGTCATCAGGTAATTTCAAAAGGTATGGTCATCCATGGTGATCAGCAGAATTCCGATTATTCCATAAAATCTACAACTTTTGCGGTTCCTGTCGCTACAGAAATGGCGCCTACATTCAAACTAGTTGTCATGGTGATCAATCCTTTAAATGAATTGGTGGCAGATTCCGTCACTATTCCAGTCCGGAGCATTAACCGTTACAAGGTACAACATACTTCAATAAATACATCTATAACAGAAAATATGTGATGACAAACAAGAGAGCTATTATCATCAACTTCATCATTTCATATATGTTTGAAGATGAACTTGACAATGGTTCAGAATCGAGATCATAGCAAGGCAACTGTTCAAGTGGTTACCAGAAGTAAAATTGGTGCTTTTACGGGTGTATCTCTACTTCGTTCAGCTCATTACATCTTTCAGGCTGATAACGAGCTAACTCCAAGTAGAATGCTCCGCGCTCTCTACGAACTGGAACCCTTTTCAAGGTATAAAAATACACTTCAATAAAACAATAGTAACAATGAATTTATCTTATGAGCTTCGTCGATGTATATTTATATAAATCAAAGGTCAGTAAATGGAATCACCTGGACAGATCGGGAAGGCATGCAAACAGAACGAAGTCAATACCTAACAGGATCTAATCCTGGCGCAGATACCAAACGAACTCTTTCATTAGCTGGTCTTTTGATTTTCACCGATGCTAAAATCACTCAACATCCTGAGACTGGTAAATAAATTCTCTCTCAACTATTTTGTAATTTCATAATAACAATGATTTTTTTTCACAATAGTGACCTGCGATAAGAATAATGGATACGAACCTTGTTTAGTCGTCGGATGCTTTCACATTGACCAAAAATGTAACGGTCAGCTCGATTGCAAAGATGGATCCGACGAAGATGATTGTAAATATAAAATATTTTTAAAATGTATTTCCTGAAAAAAAATGATTTCTTTATTATCACTAAAAGGTGTGCCTTTGCCAGATGATCGAATGCATTTTCGTATTTTCCGTCGAAATCGTTTTCATGTAATATACATATAGTATTTAATCAGAAAGAACAACGCATTTATTGTTTTTTCATCATCAGGATTATTATGATTGGATGGATGGTGATTGGGCCTGGTATGATATACCGGTCACGGATGACGGGATTGAATATTACGACCGGTCCGTAGCAGCCACCAATGAAGTTTGGTACATTAACGCGTTCAGCTTTCATGCAGAATTAGGATTCGCTATTCTAGATGACGTAGTAGAAGTATAATAACAAAATCGCTTTACTTATACTTAGACATAATAAGTTAAATTTTCATTATCAAAAAGTATGTAGGATCTCCTCCATTCTACTATTCAATTGAGTCACCCAGTTCTGTTCGACGCGGAGAAATGTTTGGAATTCGGATGCTCGCCATCAACAATTTAGATACACCAGTAGATTCTTTGATCATCCTAGAAGCATCAGATGAGTATCTTTTTGTTGAGACTGGACCTGAAGGAGAAGTAGAACACTTCAAACCAAGCCTTGTTCGCGGAGAAAAACATCACTTGGTTACTGTAAACTTTCGTTCAAAAACAAAATAGAGATAACAATTATATTTTACCATATTTTCGCTTCATTAGATAAAGCCAATGACAACATTTGAAGTGATGATGCCTATAGCCCCTCAAATAGAGCAAGGAACTATAACAGTTAACATTCGTTCTCTTAGTCAGATACGGCGCCAAGATATCGCCGTAGAAGTTGAAATTTTGGTAGGGAAATTTCCTAAAATGAAATCATTTAAAAAATATGTTCATTAGAAACGTAATGCATGATAGCCAGAAGGAGTTACTATTACTCGACACACTTCTATGATGCTGGATTTAAAAAATCGCGCTCACTTATTACGATTCCTGGACATACCAGTGGAAGAATCTCCAATTATTCCATATTCTAAGCTGCGACGTTATGTTTTCGGAAGTCCCCGTGCCTCTGTGACCCTTTGCGGTATGTCCAGACTTATACGACTTACCTGATTTCTGACTGATCTAATACTCAATTGTCTGTCTTGTGTTAAATTTACAGGCGACGTCTTTGGGCCAGTTTTCCCATCATCACCAGTATCCACCGAATCATTTTTGAATCGGCCATTAAGAGGGACAGAAGCCTTTCTGTTTAATTTAGCGACAACATCCTGGAGTCTTCACTATTTGCGGCTTACTAATCAGTTAACTACTGATGTATTATACAATGGGCTAAACGAAATGAACGTTCATTTAGCGGATTTGATGAGATTGTATGACAAACGTACTGGAGCATTTGTGCCCCAAACATATGGAAAACCTAGCATTTATATTACGGTAAGACCTATTAGCGTTTTATCGTTTAACTTATTTGTTTTTGTTTGTCGTGTTAATTTGAGTTTTCATTGAATTGTAAAAAGGCTTGGGTTATTCGAGTTCTTGGGCAATCTCAATTTCAAGATTGGGAGAATCACTACTTCGTGGATCGAAAACTATTAACATCTTGCGTCCAATGGATCTTGAAACACCAAAAAGCAGATGGTGCATTCGAAGAGTCTTTAGATTATTACGATTTCCCACTTGATCGACGACTACTCAATCATCTTCAAGTAAGATATCATCAATTGCTTGCATAAGATTACAATAATTTTTTTTTTCAAATCATGGTGGTTTATAGTCTAACAATACTACTCGAATGGCCGGGCATACCAGTCATGTATTAATTGCATTGACCAAATGCGATGAAAATTTGGAAGGCAACATTCGCGTAGTTTCCGCAATCGCTAGAACACGGGCAGTAAAGTAATGCGTCTATTCTGATTTACCACCAAGCAATTTAAACAATTATTTCTTAAAGGTTTCTAGAGCGAATATTGCCAGATTTAAGGGACCCGTATGACGTTGCGATTGTCACTCATGCGTTAACATTATCCAATAGTCCAGCACAGGAAACTTCTTTTGGGAAGTTGCATAGACTGAAACGAGAAGATGGTATGATGATTTCATAAATGCAGTTGGGCTGTCTCTTATATTTATTATAAGATTTCATCGTTTTACAGAGGGTATGATTTACTGGTCTAGGGAACCAGTACCTTCCAATAGAATTGTGTACGAGAATCAGCGGCCTTTTGTTCAACCGCGACCACCGACTGACCAAGATTCAGTTGCCGTAGAAGCAACTTCCTACGCTTTGCTTGTTTACTTAGCTAGAGATGGAATTGGCGAACTGCAAGAACGGGTAGTAACCTGGCTCAACACAATGCGGATGGCTGATGTTGGGTTCATCTCCGTTTTTGTAATTTTCCCCCTTATTACTTTTTTATTAGACTGTAAAAATTGTAAGAATTAAAAAATAGGACAGCATGATAGCAATGGAAGCACTAACCGAATATGCTTACCGGGCGCGACTACGAGAAATTACTGAAATGACTGTACTTGTTGATGCTTCCGCTTCGCCCGGAGAAAAGGAATTAATAAAGATTTCAAGTGATAACTTACCCACTGTTCACCAAATTGAAGTAAGCGAACAAACGAACTTTATCATATTTTTTCACACCGTATACATTTAACCCATGTAAAAAATTAGATTCCAAATGTCTGGGGACACATAAATGTTATTGGTCGCGGGGCTGGTCAAGCTGTTCTTCAATTAAAGATCCAATATGGTGTTGATTGGGAAGATTTGCGAGATAAACCATTGCGCTCTTACTTTGACATATCAGTGGAGGAGAAGTACAGCCACTTTCGCAATAAGTCGCACATAACAGTTGAAACATGCGTCAAGTACGCTTCCTAAAAAAATATATTAAATTTAATTAAGGTGATACTTTACTGCTTTAAAATTCTGCAGATGGCTGGCAGTAGAAGAAACCCCGATGAGCGGTGAAGTTACAATAGAAGTTGAATCCCCTTCAGGGTATGGTTTGGTCCAATCAGACGCTGATGTGGAAGCATCTAAATTCAGTTTCCTCAAAGATGTTCTAGTGGCAAACAACAAAGTGATTTGGATGCTTGAAAAAGTAATTTGTAGACTTGTAAAACGTTTTATGGGTTATGAGCTATTGATCTTTTACGAGACATAATTAAAAATGCGTATACATTCTAGGTTGGCCCGGAACAACTTTGTTTCCGGTATGAGCTTCGAAGATGGTTCCCAGTTGCTAATATGACTATGTATAGATCAGTCATGGTCTACGAAACTTATTCTCCTGGTAAGAAATCGAATAGTTACATTACATTACCTAAATTATAATTAAAGAAAGAGGAGATAAGGAAAATCAGCTAAAATAATTATTATTGCAGAACACTTTGAAATGAAGATTTTCGACGCCTTGCCTCTCTATGTTCTTGATATCTGCGAGGTCTGTGGCAGTTTTCAGTGTCCTTATTGCCCATACTTCAGTTCGTCTCCATCTCTTATTTTTATCAACATCAACAAACAATTAATAGCAGCTATTGTTATTTATTTTGTTGGTACATACTGATGACCTTTGGTACCGTCATTTTTATAAGCAACTGGAATGAAATTTTATATAACATGTAGATGAATCAATAAAAACATTCGTTCAAATTTATTTCCGTTTAAATTTGAACGAAAACTCTTTGAAACTCTTTGAAATATTTTTCATGTCCAATGTTAAAAGTAGGAAGAGATAAATAAAATATATATATATATATATATATTTGGAAGGGAATGAGGATAATAAAATCTCTTATTTGATTAAAGGCTCAAATAAACAAAATAGAAAATAAAATCTATGATAATGGGTACACTTCACAGAACCAAGAACAGGTTCCCTCGCAAAGGCAAATGCAGTTTTTATCTATCTTATGACGTAAATTCCAATGTGCGCTACTACTGCATTCGAATCCATGGAGACGGCTGCGACTCTCTTGTACCTCTAAATCAATCAGGAAAAATGAGTTTCGCTGATCCAGGTCTATCTCTTTGCTTTCAATATCATAATCCAACAGAGGGTGGCTTCCAGTGAAAGTGTGGAATGACATCAGAAAGAAGACCATCATTAAAAAGTAAATCTGTAAACATGTTATTAATTAGAGGTAAAATATCATTAAAATATGTTTCAAACACCATGATAATTGTACCTTTATCATTTTATGGGTTTCAGACCTTCCAGTTCGTTGATTTCCTTTTCTAAAAACACGTTTGATTCCAGAATGGTGTTGAAAGAATAACATTTCTCTCTTTATATATACTCTGTTAAGCTATCGGTATCTGCGCTAGTGAACTGATTAAGCAATATTATTAATACTCCAGATTCTGGAATTTTCTATTCAAAGATCCAGATTGGAGGAACTCGGGGAATCCCATGCAAAAACAGATCAATACAGAAATGTGAGAGAACGTGGAGAAACTCGATTTATTTGGGTCGACAAGTCAATGCACGTTGCATGTATAAATGTCTTGTATGTAAACCTCGAGAAATGTTGTAACAAGGCCAAGAAATTAAGAAACACTTTTTCTCTTGGTTGTTGGTAACTTGTTTTTGTATAACAAATAGATTTTTTAAAATATTCCTTATCCAAGGGGGATCAAAGAAATTGTAATCACCTTGAACCAAGTCTCAACTACAGTGAACTGGACCAAAGATTACCTAAGAATACTTTATTCAATAACAATTATTTGGCTCAGTTAATTCACTTATTTGTTTACCTATCCGAGACAAGATCAGAGATGAGTATTTGCGTCAACAATCTATTTGAAATAATGTTTTAAAATTCAATGAAGCCGTACGTATATTCATATTAGGTAATCCTAACTAATAATACCATCTATCGTCTACCATCAGCTGGCATTTTTTAAATCTAGCCGGTTTTTTTTGTGTCGTGAGCTGTAAGTCACCCTCCGGCTGGTTCAATATACCATTTGCGAATTTGAATGAATATCAACTAAGAGGCTATGAAAAAGTTTAATAATTAAATATACCTATTTAACTGATTCATTCATGGTTGCTCCCTTCGTGCTCGTCCAAATTAGTAGAAATCAAATAATCAATACGTCGCGTCGCGTGATTTCATTATCCTCTCGATGGTACATATACAACCTACCTATTAACTCGATAAATTATATAAACTACCATATGGTTACTTATTATCCGTATTCATAAGGAAGCTCCGTAACATATTAAAAATGGTAAATAATCGGTTTATGGACTTAACTGTTTGTGGCATGCTGAACACTACTACGAAGGGCTCAAAATCCTTGCTCATCTACAGATGAAATTAGTATCACGATAAAGATTATTCATTATCACTTTTAAATAGGCCTCCAACGTAGGGCCTAAATAAATTTTAATATTTTATTGGTGTGACATTAATATCTTAAACATTTTTTCGTCTGATTGGAAATACCTACATATTATTTTCCTGGTATTACTCAGTCGTTGTGAGTCATTTTGATGAAAAATAAAATAAATTCCAGAAAGTGTGGAAGGATTTCGACATTCACTTTGCATGCGTCAATATCTTTCGAAACTTCTTTTTGAGTCAATACAATTCATAAAAAATTATTACTCATGTTAAAGGTGTTGCCGTTACTCAATTCACAAGGTTCCAAGGGTAAGTTTAGTAAGATATGCTGACGTGATAGTATTTAAAAAAAAATATTTTAACAATACCGTATAGGTATTAGTCACACGCTATTATAGATAGCATCAGCAGATGGTGTCCTTGGCGTCATCCTTCTATCTATTTACTGGTTGAAATGCGCATCAGCTGTACAAACTATTAACGTAGAAGATTACTATAAATAAGCAGCTCCGAATCGAATAAAACTATACAAACTCGACTACAGCACTTACAAATTTTCTCAAGCAGGGAAAATATTTTACTTTACAACCAGTGTTATACCACTTTTTAATCCCACGATGAAATTCGCAGCTTACCTTCTACTAGTTTTGGTCACCGTGAACGTCTTGATGATGCCTAATCAGGTTTGAGTTAACCATTATTTCTTGATAGTAGATAGTGAACCTTGTATGAATTTATATACTGTATTAGTCTCAACTGCATTGCTAGAACAATTCAGTCTTTCATAGAATATAGGTATAGACCGTTTGCCGATGAGTTATCATGTAACTTTATTTACTTGTAGTTCGCTTTAGGAGAAGATTTGAGTTATGAAGAATATTCTGATCGCCATCATCACGATCGCCATAACACCACGGGTTATCCTCATAAACAAAACTGCACGCGTCACCCTCGTCAACGCAGGACTACGACTCCGAAGACTCCAACCGCATAGGACTCTCGCTAGCCCAACAATCAGTTTTATAGAATCCAGAAAGTCTATGAGAGACATATCAGTCATCAAGCATCCTCTGACTAGCTGTGGATGATATGGTTTTGCAGTATAATATATAGAATCTGTGTTTACACACTATCTAGTGTAAATCCATTTTATTGAGTGAATAAAACATAATGTCAGCATAAAAAATTCACAATGTCACCTGTTTTCATTTTTCTATAGATTGAAGTCATTTCTTAAGATAAAAACTTATGTTACTGCATAGCTTAATGTTATATCTATCTATAAGAGTAACGTTCAAAAGCAAACAGAACGAGAGCACAATACACGATTATATAGATGAAACTGTAAAGGTTTGTTTAGTTTAGACTAACGATTACCTACTCTAGTGACTAGTCCAATCATTGGCGCCGAGTTCGATTTTTCCTGAGGGGGAGGGGGGGGAGGGGGGCACAAAATTGGAAAATGAGGAAAAAATTGGATATGCGGTCGTAGGCTGATTTTTAAGGCAAACATAATTTTAAAGTGCTCAAAATAGAGCTTTGCGAAGAACATTTTGCTATTTTGCCAAAATACTTTTTTTTTACATTTCCTCATGTTTTTGGACATTTTTGAGTTGACAATTTCCTTGACCTTTTTATAGGATGCTACAGCGCCGTCGCCTCCCCCAAGTCGGCGCCTATGAGTCCAATAACTTCGATCCAAAAAGGCTTGGTATAAAACTTGGACCTTTATCATGAATTATTACATTAAAGATACTTTAGCAAAAAGAATAAGTTTTAAAACAAAACGAAACAAATAAGGCCTTTAATCAGTTCCACTGGTTTCGCCACCAAACTATTATTGATTTATCATCAACACATTGCGCTTACTTGAATCGTATTTTGTTCTAGCCCTAATAAATTCTTAAATTTCACGTCGTCAATAGTCGTGTTTTCGTAGAAAGAGCGCGTTCGAGCGCATTATTTTATTTATTTTCAAGTCCGGTTTGATTTCAGGCATGCCGCGCCCGCGATAGTTAAATGTTAGCGAATTTTTTTTTACTCGATTTTCTTTTAAAAAATTTTCAGAAGATTAGGTACTCTTAATTGTTAATTAAACACACTGCGGTGATGACATATGTTGAAGTATTTATTATACGGTAAAAACAAATTGGTCTTTTACAATTTACAACCTATTGGCCAAGTTTTGCAATCGTGTTTTCTTTTGGTGACCATTCAACACATCAATACTTTAGGGGCTCTAAGACTATATTGTCCTTTCAGTTAAAGCCTTTATTAAAGATTCGACACATTATGAAAACCAAAGACAACGACACAAAAATGTTTTTTCTTTCCTTTGAGCAACACTGCCACACACAAAAAGAGATTCATTAATAACAGTAAAAAAAAAAGGGTTGGGCATCCAGCCAAAAGGTTTCTACATTTGCAAGAAAATGAGGACTTCGTCATTTATTTTCTTCCAAAATTGCGTATCCGCAGGGGAAATGCGCCAGAATGGGAGACGGCCACTGGTACCTCCTTAAAAAATATGTTTCATTTTTAAAACACTACCTTATTCAAAATATAGTATATAAAAAAGCAAATATACTTGTAAAATCTTGTGCTCAATGGCTTTTAAGATAGCCCCAGACTTTGAAGCACTTGTTGGAAAGTCTTTATGGACGTGACTCTGCTGGATGCACGCCGCAAGAACTTCTTCTTCCACAGCCGAGCTCTCCATTCCATCATCGAGATTCATCATGTCATCTATCAAAACAGTTTCGAAACTTTCAAATTCTAATTTCCAAAATAAAAAAAAAGTAGTCATTTTAAAAATAAAAAATAAACCTTGGGTTGGAATAACAGGTTGCTGGAGTTTGACAGGAAGGATCAACTCCCTTGAAGCGATGCTCCGCATAGCAAGACCTCCGCATGAACCTTTAAAAAATATGATATTTTAATAAACCATCAACTTATTCCAAATTGATTTTAAATTACCAGGAAAGAGAACAGCGCAGCCCATAATACGCCCATTGGTTCGAAGGCGAGCAATCCCTACGAAATCTTCCTTCCTGTAAATCCAGAATGTACTATTGAAAAAATATAACAAGTCTCAATAGTTTTAATACAATAGCCACGAAGACATAGAGCGGATGCGATCAACATCATCAGGACTAGAAGGAATGATTCGTTTGGGCGTGCCAAAGATCAACCCGGCGGGCACTCCGTCTCTCCGCACCCATTCGATAAGCTCCACACCGTTGACGTCCTCTTCATCGGTGAAATCTGGCGGAGTAGATGGATTCAAACCGGTATCTTCTACATTAATTCCTACTTTCCAGCCACTTGCCATAGACATGGTCCAGTTTTTCTTCTTGTTGATGAGCCAACCCTAGGATAAAATGATAAATATAATTAAAAAAAGGTGTATTGCAATAAAAAGGAAGCTAAGTGTACCTTGAAAAAGCGATTGGGATCTCTTTCAGGGTCATCAAAATGAAACCAACTCAAACAATCTTTGAAATCTGGATTGATTTTGCCTCCTTGGAAAGTTTGGGAGCGTGCAAGATGTAAGATCTACATAACAAGTTGTGATTATATAAAAATATTGTTACATAGGTGAATAGGTCGTTAAATCAAACAACGTAATTACGGTCAATTTGATGTGAGGGTCATTGATCCTATAGAGGAATGATTCCATCTCATTTTGAAAGACCTCCTCATCCCTAGCTGAGACGATGAACATCGCGGATCCATCTGAGCCCTGAAAAAATGCTATATAATCTAAAAAAAATTAAAGTGGAAATAATGAATAATTTACCAATTTCTTCTTGAACTGATTTGACATTTCTAAGAGAACTGAATCCATGTTGCCGGTCGAAGAAAATATCGCCCCCTATATAGATGTAGAAAAAAATACATATGAGCACTCATACATATGAGAAAATTCATAAATTATATATGTTCACCTTCTGATTGTAAAACTTGAGTAGATGTTTTAACTTGGCAAAAGCTTGCTTGAATGAGTTATCCAATGAGGATAATGAGTGGGTGTCCAGAATAGTTTCGTAACCTTTGGGGCCCAGGAGAACAAGGCTGATGTGAGTAAAGCTTTTAGGGCTGAAAGCATGGGCCATCAAGCAAGTTTCATACAGCTCCTTTTTTTATTGTAAATAAAAGAAACAACTTTTTTTACAAAGTAGCTAAAACATTTAAATTAGTTATCATACTTGGACTGAGGGTATGAAGAAATTAGAATCAGTCAGCACACGAGCATCAATTACTACTCCATGGGGAATTAAGAGAGATGACTTTGAAGACATCCTGGGGTAGTTAATCACTTGGAAAGAAGTCGATTGATTGATAAATTTTAAACTGCTTATATGTTAACCAAGACCATCTACTAAAATGAGTGCTCGGAAATTTCAGAAATGTTCCATGGCGGTGTGGAACGCCGAAGAACTGAAAAATATTTTCGAGCCATATGCTATATTATTCGCAAAAGAGTGATAATGAGAAGATTTTCACGATAAAAACACGCCTCATTCCAAGTTCCAACCTTTTTTTTTTGAATTTGTGTTTGTGAATAAAGTGTTAAACATATTTGGAGTATGAATCGAATAATCGAAACATAAAAATCGATATCTTGATATTTTAAAAATTATGCCAAATTCAAGTTGAATACTACTCCACGAAATTTTTTAAATTGAACTATATTGTCAAAAAATTTATTTATACATTTTAGTTAACTAGTGTTTTTATTTTATTTTTCTACTTATACAAGATTTTAATACTGTACAGTACTTACAAAGTGGCAACCACGCATTAATGAAACTAGCAGACGAACCAACATTTGCTTACTGTCAAAATGGCCATCGACGCAACACGTGAGGCCAACATGGATGTTGAAGAAAATAGTAATAATTCCAGCAAAAAAGCTGAAGTTGTTCTTCAAAAACTTGAAGATGCTACCGACATCGTCCATCTTCCTCCCGTGTTTAGTCTGGATTCAAAGTATATTGCTACTTTTTTTTTATAAATTTAAAATCAAGTGTGTTCGTAAATATTCCTTTTTGTCCTTCTAAAGGTACTTATGCATTGCTTCTGGACGTAACGTTGGAGTTTACAGTGTTGACACTGGAGATAGATTGCACCTGTTAAGACAACACTCTTCTGATGTCATTGGTACATCTGTTAGAGAAGATGGGAAACTTTTAACCTGTGATGTTGAAGGATGTGTTGCACTCTGGGACATTTCCAACGGGAAACTGATTAAAGTGAGTTACTTATCATTACCTCTGCAAGTTTCTTTTTATTTTAAAGATTTTTTAAAAACAGGAATTTTCATTGATTCTGCCAAATGTCTCAAAGTTCCTTTCATTTCACAATGTTGGCAAGGACAAGTATCTCGTCTCCAGCAGGAGAAAGAATGAAATTGGTGACAGCCAAGCTGATTTGTGGCTTATTGGCTCCCAGAATGCAGGAAGTTTCTTGCACAAGACTGTGTTCAAAAACTGCAGCTCGGGAGCTCAAACAGTTGCATTTGGATGTCGTAGCAACGGTTCCTTGGTCATAGCTGCCCTCAAAAGCCAGGGAGTCATTGTTAAGGATCTGAAAGGAGGTCCAGAAAAGATGCACACAACTGATGACAGGAAGTTCACCTGCCTTTCTCTTCACCCTGAAAAGATGGTCATGGCTACAGGAGACACATCTGGAAGAATCCTTGTCTGGCATGATTTCTTGGAGTCAAACAAGCCTGTTAAGACTGTCTACCACTGGCACACCCTTCCTGTTGCCTCTCTCTGCTTCTCTACTGAAGGTTTGCTTAACCTTTCCCTATAGTTTGATTATTTTTGACCTTTTATATCTGGAATTTCAGGTGAGTTTCTGTTTAGTGGCGGCTCAGAAAAAGTGCTTGTCAAATGGCGATTGGGAACAGCCAAGAAGCAGTGTCTTCCTCGACTCGGTTCTACCATTAAATGGATTGTAAACGCTCCTGACAACATCTGTGTCGCTACCTCACATTCAGATAACGGTGATTTAACTAAAATTATACCATTATGATCTATTACTTACGGACAATTATTCTTGGTTTCAGCTATTCGATTCATCGAGCCAACTAACAAGATTACGCGGGCTATTTTGGGATTGGTCAAACACGATCCCATCCGTTTAGAAGATTTGAATCTTGTTGAGAAAGATTCGCCAGACGTCTGTAAACCCTCTAAAAGAGAATCAGTGATGCCAGCTGGTTTAGTCTGGGACCCTCGAAGTCGTGGAATCTTATTGAATGCTCAATCTGGCTTTCTCCAACTTTTCGACCCTCATCGACATTCAATGATATTTAATGTATGTAGTTAGTCTAATTCTTTGTTTCCGTTTTTAAATTAAATTATTGGCTAAAAAGTTTATCTAAATAATTTATTTTTTATAAGATAGGAAATTGACTTTATTATTATTATTTGCATTTTTTACTTTTTATGGCATTTTAAACTTAAACTTTATATTTTCTTTAGATGGATGTTTCCAACAGAAACGTGTTGACGGACGAGCGTGGACAGGTCATCGGTAATATGGAGGTGATGCGCGCGGCCGTATCGGAAGACGGCCAGTGGTTGGCAACCCTTGAGACATGGGCAGGTGTCAGCCGGGATATCCGCCTCAAGTTTTGGCGATTTGATTCCGTCGAGGCGAATTATGAGCTGAACACGGAAGTAATAAAACCACACCGGTGGTCTGTGACGGATATGGCCTTCCAGCCGGGCACTTCTCCGTGCTTAGTTACTCTCGGGCAGGACCGCCAATTTAAAATTTGGAGACTAATCGATGACACGGATATTTACCGTAAGCAGTTAACATAAAGTTTTCTTCGTACAGTTAAGAAAATTGCAAGTTAAAAAACCAAAATTTTAACGTAATTCGCTACCTAGCTATTGATTGGCCATCTGTTGTATTGATAGTCATTTTTCTATTTTTAAGAATAATAAGTTAATGACAAATAGTTGAAATTCAGTTTAAAATGTAAGTTAAGTTTCTCGATCTTAATTTTTTTATCAACGCCTTAATAGTTTCACATTTGACTTGCAATTTTTCACAACATTCCTCATTATTCTTATTCCGTAGGTAAAAAGATGGCTTGGAGGTGTGAAGTGGCTGGTGACTTTAGGCAACTTATGCCTCAAGCCCTCTCGTTTTCTGAGGATGGCTCTTTATTAGCCATAGCGTTTCAGGACACGGTCACGCTGTGGGATCCACTTACCTCGAACCTTAACACCACTTTGGCTCACAGACTCGTTGATGAACCCATCAAGTATTTAACCTTAATTTATAAATCTAAAACCACAGACATATCCTTTTTCTAAAACTCTTCTTCCAATATCTATAGAAATATTGAATTTGGACGAGATAAATGTTTCCGGTTTCTGGTTTGCGCTACTGACCAATCCCTCTTTGCCTGGGATGTCATCACTCAAGGACTCGTCTGGAAAGTGAGCCAGCTTCCTGGTCCCATTGTATGCCTCGTCCCGGATCCGAGATCCATCTTTATGGCCGCTGTTCTGAAAAACGCTCATGGTAAATGATAACTTATTATTTTACTTGTAATAATTAAATTAACTAGTCTATTTTGAAAGTATTTGTATTCGCGCCATCGAGTGCGAACCCAGTTCATCACCACAAGCCAAATGATGGCTCTTTAGAAGCCGTAGCGGCCGTCTTTGTTCCCCGACCGAATCCACTTTCAGCTCGTTCAAACCCTCCCGATTGGCTCGTTCATTCTCGGTTATTGATTGCCGATAGTCGACAAGTAAGCATTAACTTCGAGATTATTGTAGTTGAAGTTCTTTTGTTTTATAAATATAATGGAATCTTTATAGGAATTACATCAGCTGGATGATAAGAAGAGTGACGTACCCGGCAAGAGTAAGATGGCGAGTCAGCCTATATCTCATATGGATACTCTACCGTGGACTCCGTTTGCGGCCATGAAGGCCCAGCAGCAGATCTCGGCTGCCAATAAGATTTCGGCCGTCGTTCACGAGACTGGCTCCCGCGGGATCCTCGGTTACGATTCCGTTAAATCTGTGAGTTTTACTATTCATTTGTGGAATTTTTCAAAGTTTCATTTTTTATTCCCTTCGTTTAGCTGTTGGAAACTCCGGCTCCCGCATTACCTCCGATGTCGAGGATCTGTTTATCGTTCATCAAGAATATGATGATCCAGCACGATTATCCTGCTAACATTAATGGAGTTCCCGTTTCCGAAACGGAAGCCACCTTAATCGGGTTTCAGAACAAACCGTTAACGAGAGGGTTAGACGCGCCTACCGGTCAGAAAGATGACGATGTAACGCTACAAGGCTTGCTGGATCTAAACTATCAGTGGCTCTGTAATAACTGACATTCACTTTGTGTTTAAAAAAAAATAAACAGTTAAAAATAAACATGGAAAGTTTTCTCACCAAATTTTACGGGATGGAAATGAATCGTTAATGTTTAAATGAAAGCTGGTTATAGAATATAATTAATGCGGCTCAGATGGATGATGCGCTTTCTTAAACCTAGTGGGCTGGTATGAGATGCAATTGATGTAAATGTCATAACCTGTCCGATACGAATCCTTTGCATATAACGTGCTTTACTATGGAAAGTAGCGTAATTTATAAATGAAGGGGTCCAAATCCTTTGGTGCCATCCTCCATATTGATTATCCTTGAATCTACCGAGATCCAAATGTCATCAGCCGTTTCTTTCCCACATCCATTAGATGAACAAACTTGCTCCGAATTCAATGATGAATATTTTGTCGCGAATGGAGTAGCAGGCAGTGACTATCGGTTTTGAACTAACGTAAAATGTAGACGGTTTCACTCACTGAAAACTTATCATATGTTATATGCTATATATTATTAGGTAATATGTTTAGGTATATAATGCTTCCATATTGTACATTGCTCAGTTCGATTTAACTTTGAATTCCATATCGAATGAGTTAACGTTATTATTTTTTCAAAAACGCAGTTTGTATGGAGTTGATTAGAAATAAAGCTTGTTTGTCTTTATGACTTTTTTCGATTTTTTTTTTCAACTCTTTAGAGTCCGACGGATGGTCTCTACCTATATTGTATATCATCGATGCAATTACACATTCGGCGAGCGTGAGATTTGTACAGGTGATCACCAGCTTTATTAAATACTCTTGGTACTGAATCATGCTCTCGAGCGGTTTGGTGGAATTGTCATGCAAAATATTAATTGATGGTGGTTGTCTACATGATAGCGACGATGATCACTACCATAGCTATCATATCGAGCTTACCATAACGCCGCTTGCTAGTTATTCATGATGGTGTTTACCAAACAAGCATCGGGAGAGATACGCACATAATTGGACAAATCAAGCCAGACAAAGGAGTATACTATCCATCATTCCGAGATTTGAATAGTCTGTATTGCTATCATAAGTGCAAGCGTAAAATTTAGACTGATGGTGTAAATCACTTCTAAAGCGCACACGGACCGGTATAAATTGACCTGTATGGTGCCACCCACAGAATAGTCATCAGCTGGCTTCGAACTTAATCGGCATCACTCATCATAAGACAAAACATTCTACGTAAAGATAGGTTTGAAAAAAGAGTTAACGCCAATAAGTTATAAGTTGCCAACATGCTAATTAAGTTGGTGCTGGTCTTCGCACTCCTTTCGCAAACTGTCCTTTCAGTTCCAAATAACATTGAGCAGCTTTTAAATGAACTGAATGGGGGGCATCTCCGTTTTTCTGCAGCTCATGTAAATAATGCATTTTATTTTCAATAACAAGCATTTTATACTTAGCATACTAAATCTTAATAGGGAGTTCATCAATTTTATAAATTTACTTAAGCTATTTTTTTATGATAGGTACAATCGCTGCTAAACATACAGAAAAGTCCAAATGGAACGTTCATTTACGAAGGAGTCCATGCTGAAGCCGTTCAATTTATGGCGCGACTTTTGAATATCACGTTAGCGCATTATTCTTAAAATAAAACTCATTATTTAAATAAATACGGAATCTGCGATTTTAAATATTATCGTATTTAATTAAAACATTTCTATGTTCTGCATATTGCAAGCAGCTATTCCTTTGTCAATGTAAATGATAGTGAAATCGATAGTGTTGGTCTTCTTGAAGCATCAATCAACACTCTGTTGAGAAAGGTACATTTTTATTACCAATATGCTACGGTACTTAATATTATTGTTTATAATATAATATTATTGTTTGTGGTCATCCATATACGAATATACGATTCGATTAATGAATAGGAAGTGGATGTGTGTACGTTTGGAATGATGTCTAATCTAGATCGCTGCTCTCGAATGGACTGCTCATTCCCATTTACAACATTGGTTTTAGCAATGATGGTACCTCTGCCAGAGGAAAGCAGTCATATTTTGGCCATCATCCAACCCTTTCAATCAACTGTTAATTTACAACTAATTAAATTATAACATTTGGAAATCTGCACTATTTAAAACATGTCTATTCTGTAAGCAGGTGTGGCTTATGATACTAATATCGACTGTAGCGTTGGTTTTTGCTCTGGTCGGAGTACCAGGAATCTATTTCAAATATTTTGGTGGCAAAATTCGACATTCTTCATTGGAAATAACTCCAATCTCCTTTTCGTCATCTATTTGGACTTTTACTCATTTGGGGAATGCTGCTCTTTACGTCACTACCATTTTCACAAGTCAAGGTATTTAAAAAATAAAAATAAATACCGGTAAGTCAATACTATTACGGAGCTTTTTTTTAAATCTGTGCACGGTTTGGCAAACAAATTGCTTTTCGTATATAATTTTTTCTACTAAAATATATAGGAAATATGGTCCGATTCAAGCAACTTTCTTTTCGAATCGTTACCGCAACATTGTGCTTGTCCGCTTTTGTACTTGTCAATGCTTACTCCAGTACCCTAATCTCATATTTGACGGCATCTAAATTACCGGTTACTAAAACTTTGGAAGAGCTGGCAGCTGGCAGTCCCCAAAATTTGAAAATCACAACCCGGAAAAATTCTGTTGTATCAGACGTTATTTTCGCGGTTATTTCATTTATCTTAATTTTTATCTAGTCTTAATGACCTATAGTTTCAAGCGTTTTTAAATGATATAATTTCATGCAGAACGCTCGCTCTGGTCCTTTGAAAGTCCTAGGAGATTCTCTAAGGGAAAATCCGGAAACTCTTCTTACAAATCAAATCAAGGCGTTCAAGATGTTATACAGCGGCAGCTACGCCTATGTTGAAGTAGGTCTAATATTCATATACAGATTAAAGGGGGGAATGAAGTACTTTTCTAAAGACATTAACGAAAACAAATACCTGGTTGATTTTATTTAGGCGGCGCAATTGCTTTACCCTATCTTGGATGCAGCTAACAAAAAAGCCGGTTATTGCAAATTTACCATTTCTAATGAACGCCTTTTGTCCAATTTCATGGTGTATTCTGTCTACACTTTTCCGAAAGATTGGCGCTACACTGATGCTGTCAATTTCAAGTAAACTAAGTTTCTCTATGTAAAGTTTGTAGGTTTAACAACAACCCGTAACTATTACAAACAGATTGCAGACTTGGTTAGAGGCAGGCCTGGTGGACCACTGGATGAAAATGTATGTTTTTCCGAAAAACGATCAATGCTCTTTGAATAATTATAAAGACGCTACTGCAAAAATTAGGAAATTGTCAAAATTTGATCTTTTTGGCTGTTTCATTCTTTTGCTCCTTGGCTGTTCACTTGCATTCCTAGTATTCCTTTTAGAGCGCATCGTCGCCCTAGCAAAAAAGATCCGGAGTTAAGCGGGAATATTATCGGCAGCCTAAAAAATAAAACCTATAGTTTGTTACTGTCATATTTATTAATGTCATATAAGTTGGTTGGTGAATTCGAGCTTAAAGTTAATTGATTAGGCTGTCACTTATTCTATTTAATAAGAAAAAAAAATATTATATACGTTACGTATGTTTACTACGGTACCGTATT
Source organism: Chydorus sphaericus (assembly GCA_030141595.1). Taxonomy (NCBI): domain Eukaryota; kingdom Metazoa; phylum Arthropoda; class Branchiopoda; order Diplostraca; family Chydoridae; genus Chydorus; species Chydorus sphaericus. Next base: position 8,777,175 of record CM057935.1, read on the forward strand.
TAGAAATTGGATATCATATCCAACACATAGTTTATTTTTAACCCACTGTCTTCAGGCACAATGTCGCACCACACTTAAACCAAAATCAAAAAATCAAGTAATGGTGGTAAAGTTATGGAACACATGATCACGTTAAAAATAATAATAACGAAGACGGATAGAGCGGCTGCAAATTTGGAATAGCCATTAAAGAAATATTGGAGGTCGTCTTTAGAAATAATCGTGAGGAGTATTTTTAAATATTGATTTTTTTACTATTAAAACATGACGAATACAAGGAAAATAAACCCATTATGCACATTATGTCTAAATTTATGAATGTTCACAAGCACTTTGAATTGTACTTTTCTTTAAAATGTAACATTGAAAAAGTTAGGAGAAAATACACATCGTATCCATCATTATATATCTAAATAATGGCACGGAGATTGTAGATATTTGTCGATTAATGAAATCTATTCAGACGACTGTTGCTACCTATACATCTGAAATCTACGGTATATCTTATATGTATTGGTAGTAATCACGAAGTATAAGGGAGTAGCTATAGTCGATCATTATCCAATGATTACTTGGTTGGTAATGAGCGTACTCGTCGTCATCCCTCACTGTTATATACAATTATCGTAAAAATGTGTTTTTGATTGATTTTTTTTTAAAGTCTGATTTACTGCTTTACACAATATAAATGTAATGAAATCTAGCCTATCAAAGGAAATACCCAAAATGTACCTTTTTCCTCATTTGCAATTGAAATTTATGCTGAAGGCCGGTATCCGCCTTTTTTAAAAATTATTTTGTTTTGACAACTTGGTGGCAGTGGTAGAAATAAGTTCCTTATTTTCCATATTTGTGTTCAAGGTTACTTCTAAAATTTATGTAAGAAATGCTTATAGGTGCAATAAGATAAATATGATGGTGTAACAATCATTTGTTTGAAGCTTTAAAAAAAAACCCACAACCCATCATGACTGATGCTGAAATATGCGAATTAGTTTATGCGTTATACAACGCATTTTTCACAGGATTACTAATATATGCATTACAGATAAGCTTCTCTAATTTGATTTAATCTTATAAAATATTGAATTAAAATTTTATGATTTTATTACTGTATATAAAATATGCTAATATGTATGTCAAGCGTGCAAAAAAATCAACTGCGTCAATTTATTGTACTTTGCCATACATGTTCATGTCCTTTGAGCGTCGTTGCCGAAGGCTCCCATCGCTCGAAAATGATAGACGCATCGAATAAGATCAACCTGCGGGATAATAATGAAAGTGTCAGCTGTCCTGTTGCAATAAATAGAAGCCCAAAAACATCTCCTTTTTTCGGAGGAAGTCCTTATTTTAAACATCAATAAAGACGGAACTGTTGCTTTCGGTAGACTCTCTAGAAATATATAAAAGGCGAGTGAACGCTCTCAGAAATCAGAACTTCCTCCAGGTTCAATTTGGCAATCTTCTAGCTACGAAAAGAGAACTCGGCAAAATGCATCGCCTCACTTTGGTATCTATAATAGACTTTATCATATTCATTTTTAAATTTTTAGTTATTTTTAATTTAATGGAATCATGGCTTGATTTTTTTACGTTATTGTTATTAGGTAAGCTTTGTGGTCATGTTGATGGTATTAATGATGACCCAGGCTCAGAATCTAGAGAACCCAGCAGCAGAGGATTCAGTAGATCTATTGTCATCATTTGGTGAGGAGGACGGTAATGCCGCCGTCCCTATCGAAGCCGAAGGTCCGGTCCGCGAAAAGCGCCACAAGTGGAAGAAAAGAGGCTATTACTACAACCCTGGCTATTATGGTTATGGACGTTACTACAGGCAGCCTTACTATCGTGGAGGGTAATGTAAAGTTATTATGATTTTGTGGTTTCATTAATGAGAGCATGATTCTGTTTGAATGCATTGTAGGTATTACTACTAGTTCGACTAGTGGTGATCGCCTTTATGATTTCCAACAATATCACAACGAACGATTACGCGCACATCAAAATTTGACTGTCGTGCATCACTTCTTCCAACAAATAATCTACTTACAAATTACAAAACTTTTTTTTTGTCTTCGCTCATTCACAATTTCCTTGTTTTTCATCAAATGGACTTAAGGCCAGGAAACAAGAATACAAAAATTTTACTTTCAAAATTGTCAACAATGATATTTAATTCGTTTAAGTAAATGTAATCTTACTGTAGTAGCAAGATCAACTTTAATATTTTGCTCAAACGAAGCTATAATATAGCCAATATGAAATTTGGATCACTCATGTGTATTAAGAAAAACTAAATATGCGGAATAGTTTTTGACATGACAAGTTAAGAATCATTTTTGATCATTTTTAACGAAGGAAACGTTTAATGCGCTTCTTTCATCTCCAATTATTATTTTGATAATAACAGGTTAATCATGGAGGTCATTAGCATCGAGAATAATGCAGAAGATAATATGCTGAGGGATGAGCGCGAGCCTGGTTAACATAAAAATAAACCAGCACTTCTTTAAGACTCTATCATATGTTGTAAAATGCATTTTAAGAATTTATTATTATAAATTACTTTCTTAAATTTTTTTTCTCGTAAAAAAATAAAAAAATAAAAGTCCATTACCTGCGTTGCACAAATCATCTTGACAAAATTGCCATTTTCCTGGAAGGCCTACAGGATTATCATTTGACCAGCAGTTTCGAGTCACTGTCAACCCTGTCACAGGTGGTGCAGCGTTATTAACGATTCCAGCAGCAAGAGCAACGTGAACAACAGGAGCAGGAGTGTAATTCTCCATTCTGGACACGGAACAGAATTTCATTCCTTGACACTCTATCGAACTCATCCTACTTATCCTGCCCATTTCACAATCAGGGTCCGGTCGGAAATGGTCCGAAGTACATGAATAGCACCTTATACCTAATTACAGCCAAATATATATACCGTGAAAGACATTCTTATTTTACAGGTATTGATTCGGAAATACAAAACTGATTCTAATAATTAGAGGGCTTACCTACAGCTCCTTTTGAATAGATTACTAGAAAAACTGTTGTTAATACCGACAACTGGAAAAAAGAGTTCATCATTATAATGCTTCTTTCCTTCAGCATAGATCAGGATTAAATGACTTCGTCAACTAAAAAACGAACGTGTTTTTATTCCAGAAAAAGAATTTTATTGTTTCAAATAAAAGTAAACGTTCAGGGTAAAAAATCGTTATAATACATTGTTGTTTTGCATTTAGCAGGAAACCCCACTTCCACTTCCTGTTGGTCAGTAGTCCAGTACGGTACTTGAACCAAAAATGACTCATTGCGGCTAACTGTATTTCTTACATTTTAATAGCCATATCAAACAATAGTAAGAGTCCAATAATGTATAAGAGACAGGATATGGAAATACTTATACATTTTGACGATTTTATGAAAGTATAAGTCACAGCAGCACGAATAAATAATTAAAATAAAAGGAATGCAAAAATTTGAAACGAAAATTTTTCTTAAAATAAAAGAAAAATAGTAACTTGAAATTTTCTGTGTCATAAGTTTAAATTGTTTTTAGATGCAAAGATTCATTAATAAGCTGCTAAAATAAGGCTTCTGTATTCTTTAAAAACCATTAAATTAAAAAAATATATACATTAAAAATATTTATTATGGGTAAGCGTTAGTGTTACATGTTACAATGCCAACTACTGGTCTAATTTGCGCATGTGTCCGATATAGCTGTCATAAAATTATTCTATCATTCTGATGCCTACGGTAGGTGGGATTATTGGTGTCAAACAGTACTCCAGTATTGCACGATGTACAGCAATAGCTGCGAAAAAAATATTTATATTGCGCCTAATACTAGTATGTCACATGTTCTAATATCACTTACATGATAATGCGTATTGGACATGATAAGTATGGCACACGACTTAAAATAAATAGCGCAATGTTTTCATTTTTTTCCCTCATACGTTTGAAATAACGTTGGTGTAATATAGGTTTATAACATATTCCACATCTCGTCTAAATAGTGACTGATCAAAATGTATCACGCCCGTTTGTAAAAACGTGTTGCTGTAAATAACAATAGCTTAGTTGTTTTACTGATGAAAGAGGAAAAATCTGCGATTCGCACTCGTGACCCTCTGTCAGCAATCCTTTGAACGTGACAGTTTTGTTAACTAAAAAACAAAGCTATATATAGTTTTATTCACAACATACCTAGCCTACTGTGTATAAAGTATTATTTTTCCTCCCACAAATTTGCCCATTTGTACTCGAGAGAGACTAGTGATAGTGATTAAGGTTTGCGGAACCCTGAATAAAAATCTTACGCGGAAACTTTTAATTCAAAGGAGGTAAATATATTAGGTATATTACTGTACTATGTTATTTTTAGATTAAATATACGACTCTCTTTTATAATATTTGGTCAATGATGAAATAATAACAGTATCCTCAAGAGAAATAAAGATCCTCCCCCTTCTCTTTTAACGGATTTATACCTCTAAAACTTAAAGAGCGAACCTTAAAGGGAGCTTTTCTATCTTATTAATACCTAATCAATGTCGTTCAAATGATTTGCGTTTCTTGACCTTCTTTGCTTATCTCCTCTGTCACTACCATATTTATCATTTGTTTATTTGCTATCTATTTTGAAGAGTAGGTTACTTGTCGCAATACTTTCCTACTCTATATACAGCGCTGTATATAAGCTACTGAACGCATTAGGCTACAGTATAGTCTATACTTCCTATACAGTATATTATTTAATTGTTTGGCTGCTCAGCTTTTCTGATTTACCTATACATTATTGTAGAAGTCACGAGTGTTCTGCAGTTTTTTATTGCATAACCATGGCGTCAACCTCTTTCCGCCTTCAGCAAAGCGACGAAGTTGAAGATTTAATAACTTGTCCAATTTGTTTATCCGAGTACGAGGAGGCAATTGAAAACAGAAAGCCTAAATTCCTTCCGTGCTCTCACACGGTGTGTCTCCAATGTCTCAAGGTATTTTTCAAAACTGGCATCCTCTATATTTATTGATTGTTAGCGCACCATCAAGCCAGGACTATTATTTGTCATTTATTTCCTATGGTTTACAATTCAGGAAATCGAAAAAGGACATAAAGTGAAATGCCCTCTTTGCCGCAAAATCATTTGTTTGGAAGTGGATGTGAATCATATACCAAACAACACATATGCTCTCTGCATGTTGAAAATCAGAGCTCAACTTTTGAACTCAATTGGACTTCAGACAAAACCAAAGTCAGTTAACCCTATAAAACATAATTAGAATTAATTATATTTCAAAAAATGTTTTCTTCGATATACACGCAGGATACCAAAAATGCTGTGCCTGACTTGTGGATCTATTGGCAAGATAGACTGTCCCACGCAACATTCCACGGTCGTCATTAACGACAAGACACTCTCAAATTTTGAAACACTGATATCATTAATGGATCAATGCACAAAAATCCGCACTAAAGTGGAATCAACTATTGAGAATCAAAAGAACTTACAGAGTTATGTTGCGCAAGTTTTGAAGGCTCTGAAATCATTTGAACAAGAAGTTAAGGCTCTCAGTGAGGAGAGCGACTTGCGTCTCGCTGAATTATCCTCTCTTCTTGAAATGAGCCCTCTTTTTGCAAACAATATCGCTTCGAATAATGAAGAAGGGATCAGTGCTTTTCTGTCTCATCAGTTATTTTCGTTGATTAACCCTTCAAAGAGTAACGAGAACCTCGACACTTTAAACCAGAAGATGACAGCCTATTTTGAAGAATTAGAAGCAAAAATGAAATCTTGCTCAGAAAATCCGCTATGTCAACTGGCGGAATCGGTTAATAAGACCAAAATTGCTGTGGAAATGTCCGGCGAAGGTGATTCCAATACTAAATTTTTGAATCTGGAAGAAGGATATACTCCTAAATGGAAAGAGTGGAACACATCCAGTATCCATAATAACGTGAGCGAGGATCAGAGGAACCTTCTCCTCCTTTCACACTTGATACTTTACGTCGAGCAGCGTCACAAGGAGCAACAAATCACTCTCCCTTTACCATTGGATCCTCAACATTCAGTTGATTTAGCACGCAGCTCGACAACATTTGTTTCCAACTGGCCACCCCCTCCAGTTTTAGGAAAATCGACGAGACCAGCTCTTCATCAAATACAAGGAAATATCTCCTTAATAGTGATCGTGTCCTATCGAGATGGAATTTACGACAACCAAATTCATATTCAACCTTCACCTTCGATGAGTCCGAGCGTTATTTATGAACTATTGGCACCTGATTTCCGTCTTGGAACGGCTAAAGCATCCAAGAGTATCGAAATGGTGATTGATTTTCTTTGTAACAGCTGAATAATATTATACTGATACATTGGATTTATATTTTTAGCCAAGTTTGGTAGTGATCCCACTCATCGATAACGATCCTTTACCGTGGTACAACACTGATCTGCAGAGTTCTTTGGAAGTCCGATCAGCAGACGTATATTTGATGAATGTTAAGGCAGCCGGATCCAACCAACCTTCCAAGTGGGCGCTTGGATTTGGTTGTGGGAATGGGGCTCAAAGTAGAAAACTAGAGGATGTCCGGGCAGTACTACTTGGTCGCATTGTGAACGGATTGGATGCGATTGAAATTCTTTCCGGATTGAATGTTCCAAACCTTTCACGTTATACTTTTAGAGTGTAAAATCTTTGTTGATGATCCATTAGAATAGCACTTGTCGTGTAATTAGGCTACTTTTAGTAGACTTATACTGTGTATAGTACGTGGCGTATATGTGTTAAAGGCGCAAAAACCAAATCCCTATAATTTTATATATAACTGATTGGGTAAATAATAATAAACCTCTATGTGAACGGTGCTAGGATAATTTCAAGGAATTTCAATTAATTCATCCGTAAGAACTTCATGAAGGTATCGTAGAAAATTAGATCGGATTTTGGTCAACTATATGTTCAACTATATGTTTTGAAAGCCACCCTTAGCACGCATGCAGCCCCAAAAGACTTGAATTATGATTGTATTTTACTTCTTGAAATTAATTACATTTTAGGTGGGGTCATTACTTATAGAATACCAGGTCAATTTTCATCAATAGTAGCAACAACCAATTGCTCGGGTTTAGTCAATTATTACTTTATTCATTGTGGGAAACTTTCTTACTAGAACGTGGTCCAGCGGATGGGCTTACTCCGTGACTAGTCGTAATGCGAACAGGTTGCTTAGTAGAGGGTGATACAGAAGCCGGTCTTGGTCCATTAGTGGTCATTCGAGTAGGCGGCTTGCTGGTAGAACGTGGTGAAGTAGTCGGGCTTGGTCCCTTGTTAGTCGTACGAGCAGGTTGCTTAGTAGAATGTGATCCAGCAGTTGGGCTTGGTCTTTGATTAGTCGTGCGAGCAGGTTGCTTGGTGGATAGTGGTCCAGCTGATGTGCTGGGTCTATTGGTAGAACGACTGGGGACTTCTGTAGAATGAGGTACGTTAGTTGACCCCTGAAATACTTCAACAGGGCGCGGGGATCTGTCGGTTGTTTGTGACTGAATGGTAATAGGACGAGGTCCATCAGTAATAAGGAGATGGCCGGTTGTCAGGAATGCTGGTCCAGCAGTTGGGATTGGTGTATTTATTGATTCAGGTTCAGTATCAATGGGACTCGGTTCATCGGTGATGAAGAGTTTTGAAATGCACTGTATGATATTTTTATGTAACTTAAATTTATAGTATAACCATCTGTATACCTATTAAATTAAGAATTTGTTTGTATAAAGTTGTAGTCTTACAGCCTCCACAGCGTAGCAAGCAACGATGCCCATGAAAATAAGCAGGCTAGCAAGGAAATTCATCTTGAATAAAAAAAATTTAATTGTTACCGGTATGACATTAAATGCAATGTTCTAAATAACCAGCATAATAACCTTATTATTTGTAAACACGAGCGACGCAAAACCTAAATTGCAGCGTTGTGAAATGTAGCTCGCGCAATTGTAGTTTACTTCAATATTAACAGACTCGTCAGCTATAGGTACGCATTTCCTATATAGTGTGCAGTTCGAGTCATTACAGCTCTATCAATTAAAAGAACAATTATAATTCACAAGGACAAGCGGCGACCTCATTACACTCCACTTCATGCCATAACCTTCTACGAATATTCAAGTGTATAAAAATTCTGTTTTATGACTCTTTAAACAAAGTATCTAAATGATAATTTTATCGACTGAAAATGTGGGAATATAGATGGAATATAGAAATTGGATCGTCGGTATTCATTGTTCAATATTTTATTGAACAGGTGCAGCATTCTCCCACTTAGCAACTATCTCTTAAACTAGATTAAAGAAAATTAAATTATTGTACTACAACCATACTAATATTTGTAATTTATCACTATCCGTATTTATTTTCATTTTATTTAGTCAACATGTACATAGAAGGCGATAACATATTATATAATTGAGAAAAATGTTTAAATCATCAAAACAGAAGACGTAACGAATACTGTATTTTTTGAAAGGCTAAAAACACGTGAATGAAATAAAAAATTACAAAAACGAACGAATGGAAATGAACGATAGAAAAAGAACAAATACTGAAGAAGACTGGCCACGACTTTGTCCGTTACAAAGATCCCCTTGGCAGTAGCACACGTAAATCTCTTGGTTGCCACGAACGGTCGTTGCACAGCGCTCGCGGAAATCTTGTGGAGGACGCTGCAAACACATACGTTCCGTCGCTAATCCGTACTCTGTTATAAAACCCAATAATAGTAATTACCATTATTACTTCAATAAATGCAATAGGATTATGAGAAAGGATTTTGGAAAATGTTTGCGTAGGTTTACGTATATTCTAATTAACGGATGTGACTAGAATTCAACAGTTTCGTCATTTAGATGGAGAATGAATTTTAATACATGCAAGGTAATATTTATAATGCATTACACTGTAGAGAAAAATGGACTATATTAGTGCGTTAACAGGAACAATCCCATTTTTACAACAAAAAACGGCCCGTTTTCTTTCAGTTTCCGAGTTACGTCAGATTGTCAGCATCATTTGCACTCCGTGCCATTGCATTAATTATTGTAAATGCTTTTTATCTTAAAACATTATGTAGTTTACGCCCCGAATTTTGGAAATTTAAGATGCATTCTATTAACTAAGAGTTCGCTAAGACTTACCATCTTGTTTTAAGGGGCCTCTACCTTCGATCATTTTGGCACACCATCCGGATGGACAGGGGATGGCTTCAACTCCGAATGAAAAGGGTCCGCTCTGCAGCGTATCATACGGACCTGGTCTATAGTATGGATTGTTCTGCATATTCCATGCATCTTGTTGTTGGTTATTACCAAGGAATGGATTCCTTGAACCAAGGGCCCGCTGACGAGCTTCGATATCTGCGTAGATAGGATTTCGACATTCTCCCAGATCTCCTCTCGAACGGCACTTATAACAGCGATTCATTGCACCTGGTAATTCAGAATGAACGTTGTTATCGAAGATTCTAGATTATCTATCCACAAATGTCTATCGGCATTTTTTTTTCGAAACCAAATAAATTTAAAAATCAAATCAAATTTATTTGATTGTGACATAAATTTTTATTTTTTATTTTGTAGAGACGATAAATTAATTTAAATTAGACAGAATAATGCAGTCTTATAGTTTGAAAGATGACGATCCAAAACCAAACAAACCTCTCACTTGAGTGCAGATTACAAGTAAGATGATCATCCATGGAATGAAGAAACACTTGTGATTCATACCGGAATCGTTATGTTTTGGCAGTAGCGAAAAAAATGTTGATCTTCACTGAACAAAAAAGCGAGGATATGCTAATACGTTTTCTGCTTACGGAAGGCTATTACATTACACCTCATCTGGCTTGGCTCTGGCACCATAACTGATCCTTTACCTACGCTATTGGTAAACAACAGAAGCGTCAAGGGCGTTCTCCGAGTTGCCAACGTGATGTGGGGAATAAACTAGAAAATCCCAATAATGCGGTGGGCGGGAGTACTCTAAAATTATGCAGCTCGTACGCGACAGTGCATATTAATGTTTTTAATAATATCTTCCCAAGATTATACTTTTTGAATTGTATTTTGTTTTATTGTATACTATTTTTAATTGATTAATGGATATTAATAGCGCATCCGCGAGAAACCAAGTGAATGAGAAAAAATGATAGCCATAAAGTAAAGAGTTTAGAACAAATGAAAAACACCGAATTCTAGGACAACTTTGCGTCATTTATCACCATGTCAGCATAACCAAGATACGGATTCGGAGAAATGAACGGTTCATGTAGCTATGCGCTTGGTATCGATATAAGAAATCTTGATTGTTTATTTTGGGCTTATGGTCAGTAACACTTGAATCCCGCGGGATTGAGCTAATCACCGCAGTAGTGGAACATATCCATCGACTTGTATTAGGTTTTCTAGAAAATAGTGTCGGGTAATATTATCCAAAAGGTCACATTGCATTGTTAAAGTCGCAAGTAATTACAGTTCATCCTTCTGGGACTGCTAATGGTAGCTTTTACTGTGATGGATTGTGTTCAGCTTAAAACTATAGGTACTCAAAATCAATATGGCATTAAGTATGAATAATGGAACTGGGATTCGAGAAAATATCCTGATTTGATGAGAAATCTGTAATCCGTCTTTGAAAATCGTGATTAATGGCAAGATGGATGATGTGGTACAGTGGCAGGACATTATGCATGGGAATTTCTGGTCTCACCTTTCTGTTTGCATAATGTTTTAATTTAGTATAATGTTTATTAGCATAGCTACAAAGCCTACAATTCAGCAAATGAAAAAAAAATAATTCTATACTTTCGAGCTCATCCATTCATGTTGTATGCTTTCAATACGCAAGTTTTTTAATATGTTTTTGCCATCCCTACTATTAAAATAAACATGATGCATTAACCGATTCTTTTGAATATTCCGTTAATAAAAAAATTGCGATTATATTATTCAAAATAAAGTGTGTAATGTGTCGATTAAATAATCCGTTGACTGTTTCCCCATGTATTTATTTTTAAATTTACGAGCGCTTTTCGGAAAAGCGCTCTAAAAGCTTACTATTCCTGTTCACAGATGGCAGGTAGTGGCGCTTCCATCTTTAAAAAAATAATAACAATTTTGGACACCTGTAAACCAGTTGTGTTTTTTTAAAATTCGTGTTTGTCAATGTGAATCTTTAGCAGTTTTTTAGCGCTTTTAATAATTCTTTTGATTCGGCCTAGACAAACTGAAAGCAGAAGATCAGGAATGGCATCTACCAGTCAAAACGGTGGAGCTGTCGAAGATTTAATTAAGTGCCCGAAATGTTTGTTCGAGTATGACACAGTGGATAGGATTCCTAAATTCTTGGCTTGTCATCACACACTGTGTCTCCGCTGTATATTGGTACGTGAAATTATCTAGATTATTAATTTAACGTTCTTGTTGAAACGACGACGTTAATAATCATCCCATAATCAATAGGAAATGCATCAAACAACCATGGTCTCCTGTCCAATATGCCACAAAACCAGACGAGTTGATGGAGGTGCTGACAGTCAAACTTTTACCAGCAATCCCCATGCTCTCTACATAGTCAGTAATAAGATGAAGGGACAATTTAAAACTACTGACACCACCACTAAGTCAGTTAATTTCTTTATTCAAATATATTTTTTTAATAACAATTATTTATTCAATGTTTCAGAGTTCCCAAAATAGGATGTTCCACTACTTCGCAATCCACAGAGTACATAAATGGAAGCACCCTCTCCAAATTTCAGATCTTGCTCACCCTCAAAGATATCTTCTTCAAGAAGAATATGGCCCTTTTAGAGAAGTTGAAAGCTGCTGCTGATGTTAGACAACAACTGAAAGTTTATCTGGCTGAGATTTTAGAAGCTCTCAAATCATTTACCTCTCAAATTCAAAGTCTTCAAGATGAAAATGAATTCACACTTCATGAAATGATATCTTCTCTCAGAGATGGGAGCCGCCATTTATTTACCACTGAATCACAAGACGATATAAATGATTATTTCATATCACAATTTAAAACTTTGATCACTCCTTCCGAACTTGACAAGGCGTCTTTTGACTACTTATCAACCAAGTTGAACAACCATTTTAAAGAAGAAGAAAAGAAGTTGGAGCTGGATGCAGAAAGTCCGATCCACAAGCAAGCTGAAGCTATCAACAAAACGAAACTGCTGATAAAATTGTTTCCCAATGAAAACGACATCAATTCTCGTCCCTTTGAAATCAACAGCTTCACGGCTAAATGGAAAGAATGGACCGCATCTGCTAACAGTATTCTCACTCAAAAGCAGAGGGATCAACTCTTGCTTTCCTATTTGATTTTATCATTGAAAGGGGAGCAAAAAGAAAGCGCCACTTCAACTGAGGAAACAGTCACTGTTGCAAGCTCTTCGTCAACATCAGGGCAGCCTGCTGTTCTTTCGCCATCTATTATTACTCCTTCGTCAAAAGCAAGGACTGAAATAACAGCGATGAATAAAGAAAAATATGCTTTCACGATCACAGTGACGAAACTGGATGAAAACTTAACGAGCCACGTCCGTATCAATCCCACTTTAGCGGGTCAAAAATTCATCACGGAGATGGGAAAAGGATTCCTCTTCATTCACCGAAAAGCCAAAGTCATAAGAAATGTTGGAAAGGTACAAATTGTAGTCATGTAAAATTCAATATCATTAGGTATTAATTGTACCCCTTTTTCCCTTTTATTTTATACAGCCAGAATTGGTAACCATTCCTCTCAAACTAAACGAAAAACAGTTCGCCAACATGCCAAGTACGTTTTCACAAGAACCTTTGGAACTGAAACCAAACGATGTATATTTAATGAAAGAAGACAAATTGCCTGGTGAAAAGCAACAGGTGCCAACGTGGGTATTAGGCTTCGTATTGAGAGAGCCAACCAAACTTTTCCTTCAAGCAATATGTTTTGGGAACGTTTTTAAGGGCCTATCGGCAATTTCAAATTTCGCTAAAACCGATGATCGTTCTAATTATACTTTCATAGTCGAAACTAAGTAAAGTGTTTGAGAGAGGAAATTGAAACCTTTTCATTGTAATTCGCACCTTCATCTGTCATTTTCCCTACGAATACACATTCTTTCTTTTAAAAAAAAAATCATGGACTCAGTCATATCATTGGTGCGATACCGCCGTAATTTTGGCTTCATTTTGATAAATATACGACTGATAGAAGAATGAAATCCTATCGGCATTATATAGTCCTGACTTCCGCAGCCATCCGGGTTCACTACTTAGAGTTAGGTCAAAGTAAAGTAAACTAAGACTTTCGAAATGAATTGACTATTTGACAATTTTTAAGTTAAGCCTTAGTGTAAAATACTCTAACAATAGCAAATGGTGAAAATTATTTAATTCGCCGAAGTGTAGAAGCTATCTTCCGTAATTCCATTGAAATTTACGGTAAACGTTGCGGCCTACGTCCGAATCAGTGAAAAATGGTTGTATATTTTTAATTTGATATGATGCAAAACTATTTTAAAAAGCGGGGGAACATCTGTTATGGCTAAGCCCAATTCCGCTTTTAGAAATACTACATTTTACCGGAATGTCCGAATTTTCGGTTTACCCGGACGTCTAGCTTTAGACACTCACGTAAAAATATATATCTACACATGAATTGAAAAATAACTCAATGTTTTATTAATGCTCCCACTCAGGATCGAACTGAGGACCTTCACCGTGTAAAGGTGACGTGATAACCACTACACTATGAGAGCTTGTGGAATTTGTTAGAAAAATTGGTATACTATGTTTTGTGTTCGATGAAACTTGTTATTGGGGTTATAATTGCGCACAAATACGCAAGTTGAATAATTTAGTTTTCAAATATACTGTATTTTTTTAAAATCTTTAGCCTTACTAACAGTTATTTATTTTTAGTTGCATCATTGCATGCTTTTGATAACCTCGATTATTGACGGTTACGTGTAAATATAAGTCGATGTACGAAAAACATTGTCGATTTCAAGATTATCTCTTTTGACATCACCGAATGAAATCTTAAAACCTAGATAGTTAATAATAACGACGTATAATAATATTCAAATGAACTTTGACACAAAACTAGTATAGCTCTGTAAGAATAAATATAGTAAAGGCCTGTTACATTACGTGTATTGAATTATATATTGGTGCACATAAATTATATATACGATTTTTAGAAAGCAAACTGGGCTGTTACAGATGGCAGTCCACCGCACCACTTTTCCAGAAACGTCAAGACCTCGGTAAGCTGCCCATTATCTGGCCATCGCTTTGTCGCTACAAGGTAGCGGTTCCAATCTTCTCGATTAGCTTCCTTCCCATTGCTAGGAAATTTCACTGGCTGCTTGAGTATCGGGTATCCGGTCACCACGCAAGCCTGAGCCGGCGGGTCCGACGGCCTTTTCCAGTTGGTTAAACACGCTTCGTAAACGCCTCTTTCGTCCAATGGCAATTGCTATTCATAAATCGCAAAATGTATTAGTTTGAAGTAATATAATTTAAAGTCCATAATTATTACTTGTTCGACACGTTGATCAAGAGAGACTGCCAGGATCCATTCTTTGGCGTTCTCTTTCAGTGCTCCAGAAACACAAGGACGAGATGGTATACACAGATTATCGAAAGGGATGTCCGTGTGTTCGAAATCAGTATTGTCTAACAATGCGGGATCAGGAGCCGATCCTTCCCCACGACTTTCTTCGATCAAATCAGCAACATCTAAGAAACGGTTCAGCAAGACGAATGCAGAACTGTCCCATCCCATTCCCTGCCATATAAAACGTTATTATTTTTCAAGTTATAAAATTATTTTAAACAAAAGTTGTGATACTTTAGCTTTGATTCCTGCATCGTAGAATGCCCTATCGGCCGGAATGAGATCCGCGTAACGGAGTAGAGAGATGCTAGCCTTAGCTGCCACGATTTCCAGCCCACCGACGCCTTGACAAACGCCGCTTATCACTAATAGGTGGAAAACCATCAAGAAGCGTTCGAATTCCGTTCGTACCGAGGGCGAAGCTATTTCATTTACCTGTTAGTATCATTGTGAAGTTTACTTTTAGTTTATAGTTTAATATTTGTAAATTGAATATAAAGAATTTAAAGATAATCATGTACCAATTGCCGGAAAATGTTGCGCATTCCGATCCAAGAGTTGAGATCACCACCTTTTTCATCCATCAGAATCTCCGTAGCTAGGTGCCGGTATAAATTAAGGTTCTGCTGCTTGGCAGGTGCACCGTATCGCACGAAGAGATCCAAAGCAGCCGAACTCTTCTGTTGTCGAATTAAGTCTGTGGCATACATAGCGACGTACCTAAAGGAAAGTAAACGATTTAACAAATTTTAAAATAATTTCAATCCTCAATCTAAACTTGTTTTAAATATTAGATCAATAATTTTCTAAACAATTTAAAACATACTTATTCAAAAGTTCGGGTCCGTGCTTCTGGGCCTTTTGGAGGACCTGGTCCCATTGACCCTGTCCGGCGAGCATCTCGAGAGCTCCACCGAGGTCCACATCAGCAAGTTGATCAGCTCGTCCTTCGGAACGCAACCATTCCCTGTAAGCGGATTCCACTCGAGGATAGTAATCTGGCTCCAACTCTTGAGCGATCTTCCGAGCTCGAACCCAATCCCGGGCTTCCATTAATATGTCAATGGCATCCCTGACGGAATCTACACTCAAGTAGAGCTGGGCGGCAGCTCCCGTTTGCCCCATTTCTTTTAATTGGCGCGCTACAATTGGAAGGGGAAAAAAACATTAAAATCACTAGAAATTAAGACACCAAAATAGAAAAAAAAATTATATATTTTTAAAATAACGAAAATCCTTTGTATATAAAAAGGACTGATTTGGCTCAACTATTTGCTCCCACTCAGGATTGAACTGAGGACCTTCACCGTGTAAAGGTGAAGTGATAACCACTACACTATGAGAGCATGTATGTAAGGGAACAGTAGTTTGTATATATAGCTTTTTGATGAAAACTTGCGCATACATATGTGCGTTACATAAAATTTAAATTCTAATAGACAAACAAGTGGAATTTTAACACAAAATGTATAACGTGAATTTTCGGACGGAAAGTGGAACAAAAGTTACATTCATATTAACTGATCATTTTACAATGATACACATACCCGCATTTCGGACAAGAACAACTGCTTTATCCTCATCCAGGAACTTGACTGCCAATTCGGAAGCTTTAGTCCACAGTGCGACCAATTTAGTGGGTTCATTCGACAGCATCGCCGGTGTCACTTTGAAATAGCAATCAACTGCTCTCGCAAATTCTCCTTGACCTTCCCAGTCTCTAGCTTGGGCCACTAAGCTTCCAGCGTTCAGCCCCTGAGTCCTGGCGATATATCCATCGTACTCATCCTGCAGTGCGGCCAGTCGATTAGGTAGAAACTCTTTTGCAACTCGAAGAGCGTCTTGCCATCGGCCAGCTTCTTTGTACCCTTGTAGTAAGAGTAAAGGTTGCTGAGCTCTTAATAGGAGAGTTTCAAACTGCTGGAAATCTCCTGAGCGAGCAGCTGCCTGAGCTCGTGAAATAAGAATCGCATTGAGGGCGTCTGGATCATGTTTCTCGGCTAAGGCTTCAGCTCCTAACCAGTCACCTCGCCCTATGTGCATATCAATAGCCTCTCGCACAGCATCCGCCTATTTAAAATATTAAAATATTTTTTTAAAAAGTCGATAATGTGAATTTTAATTGACATACTTTAACATAAGCATCTTCAGCCTCCTGCCATCTGCCAGCTTCCTGTAGATAAGTTGCCAATTGGCGCTGGACCGCTTTGAGTTTGTGAGGCGCAACGGCCTGCGCCACTCCAACTGCGAATTCAAACTGTTCAAACGGTAAAAATTATTATTTTTTAAAAATGATTTAAAGTACGTTTAGGTTTACCATTTCTTTCTCGCATGCTAAATTGATGCACTCGTCAACGACCCCATTTCGAGCCAAAAGTTTGCCACCGACTTCAGGTCCGAGGCTTTGAGCCCAATCTAAAGCTAGTGCGGCCGCTTCTGATATGCCTGCTCGAGCCCGAGCGACCCGGAAGGCTTCTTCTAACTGATTTGCTTCCCGATACATGGCCACAACTTCACGCCAATTTCCAGCCTAATTTTCTTTTGTATCAATAAATTTGATTTGAATAAATAAAAGATTGCCAGTTATGTACCGCCAAGAGATGTTTTTCAGAGGCTTTGAAATTGCCTTCGCGCTGCATTTCGGCGGCAATGTCGCGGTGGTAGCTTGTCAACTGATCTGGCCGATGTTGCCCTACTAAACGAATCAGCTGGTCATAGTTTTTGGCCGTCCTATACATTTCCACAGCTAAAATAAGAAAAAAGTCAAAACTTTAAATACGTTTTTTGTTGATTTTGATGATAATTGCTTACCAGAATCGACAAGATTGGTGGAAATGTAAAGCTGTTCGGCTTCTCTGAACCGTCCAGCTTTCTCCAACGCTCTTCCGGCTTCAACAAAGAGTCGTATAGCCTCTTGAGGCGGAACAGCTCCTTTCTTAGCGGCTTCACTCGCTCTTACCCACTGTCCGGCTTCGATATACATGTTGATCACTTCTAGAGGGAATCCACCACGTACGAAGAATTTTTCAGCTTTTTCATAAGCTCTAACGGCCGCATAGTAGCGACCCAAAAGCTGGAATTGGGCCGGCTCAACATTGGACTCTCCGACAACATCTAGTAGATCCGCTGCTTTCTCCCACTGTTTGGCGTCAATAGCGGCCCTTAAAGCGGTACCCATTCGGCCGGCCTCGATGTAGTGAGAAACGGCTTGATCCGGCCGATGGATGGATGTCAGATAGTCGCCCCAAGAGCCTTCTAGTGACGTCACCTCTGCTGGAAAAGCAGTGCGGGCTAAATCGATGGCTTTAGCGTAAGCGTGACCTTTCCGATAGGATTCTAAGGCCTTGGTCGGCTCTTTTGTCGCCTGATAGATCTCCCCGACTTGGACAAAGAGATTGCAATCTTGGAGGGCATTCACGACTTCGTAGACTGTAGTCTCTTGCTCTCTCAATAGCTCTGTTCGCTGCAACATTAATCTACATAGATGAATTTTATTAATAGCAGAAATAATGTGAATAATTAAGTATGTAATACTTTGCAGCTTTGGAGGGCAGCCCGGCCTTGAGGTACATTTTAACTGCAGCGTGATGATCGCCCATCCGCTCGTAGACCTCGGCAGCCGTCGACTCTTGCCAAGTAGATTGGAGCCAATTCAAATAGTCTTGACTATTATTTTTACTTTGAATTAATCATAATATCATGGAAATTTTAAGATAAAAAAGTACCGCAGCTGATGGCGCTCGGAGAGATTATAGGTATCGGCGACTCGTAGTGCATCCTCCCATTGGAGAAGCTGCCGATACATCCGCATCGCATCTTCAGGACTGCCTTGATCGATGTAAATTCGTTCGGCAGAGGCCAAATCTTGATGAAAAATATCCATTCGAGCTTGAATCAATGGAGAACTGAATCCGTCACCCTCTAAAATAAATTAATAATTTTTTCACAGTTTAAAAATATAAATAAAATTTAAGGCAGGTCATATAATTAATTTATGTTTGAAATTACTTTTTTTTATAACAACAAAAGAATTATAAACCTGTTTGCTTTTTCAACAAAAAAAGTGGATCACCTTGAATGAAAGTTCATAAGACAAAAAGAAAATCACAAGGTCCACTGATCTCATTACACAACGAAATAATAAGGACCTTGTAACTTGAATACATACTGATAGTTTTGGCAACTTCCTCAGCAGTCCGAAGAGTTTCCATGAGAAAGCGGACCTTGGAAATGTCACCAAGAGCAGCGTAAGCACGGGCAGCAATCCGGAGCTCATTCCGGTCAAGTCCAATTCGAGCCAAAGTGGCCCAAAGCCCTTTGCTACCAGCCGAATCGCTCTTGCCCATCGAATCCAGTCGCTCAAGATAAGAAAGTGCACGGATGAGGTCCCCATCTTCAATCGCTGTCCCGAATTCAATCAGCTGATCATCTAATGCTGTTTCTGTTACGACATTTCCATCTTGGATCCGAACTAGAGTCCGACCTATATTTGGCAAAATAAAAGTTAATCAATTAATAATTTAATGTAATAAAAATATAAAGAAAAAGGCAAACCTGTAGCATCTTTGACGATTTCTATAACTTCTCCTCGGATATCGATAGTCTGAACCTTATCACTGCTCTCAGCATGGTACCAAACATGAAGTAATGAAGGACTCTGTGCTACAATGACATCACTCCCAGCCACCCATTCGACAAAAAGACAGGAACCAAGAAGAAGAGTTTTAGATCCAACTGTTCCCATCATGATTGCAGAACTCCCTCCTGAAGCAGGCAAAACAGCGGATGACGATGCAGATCCTGCGGATGATGATGGAGCTAGATCCACCATATAGAGACGCAACTTTTGATCGCGGAAGAGCAGCTTCCGGCCAGTTTCGTTCATCTCTAGCCAGTCGATTTTAGATTCGTGAGAGACTTGTCCCAGCGAATGACCAGTCACCAAATCACCTCAATTCAGAATTAAATTAAATTTTAAACTCGACTAAATAATGTTGTAAATAGTTACTGATGCCAATCGTTTTGAGGTCGATAAGGTACGCAAGTTTCTTATTAAGGTTTGCCGTCTCTTTGCTTCGGCGGCGTTCATTGATTCGGACGCTTATGACGTGGGGATTCATGTACTCCATCCTGATGCGCTCCAGGATGGCATTCACACCGTACTCAATGAGAGTAAGTTCTCCACGGGAGAAGACCATGCAGGCGTGCGGAGTGTCAAAATGGAATTTCGTTCTGTTATCTTTCCCATCCTTAATTTTTAAATAAATGTATTGTTATAGTCTTTATTCTGTCAAATCATTAAAATATACTGTACCTGAACGGTATTATCGGGCTCCTTCCAAGGTACTTCACTAACCAGTCCTCGTCTTAGATCAGCTACTATAAGAGTCCGATCAGTTCTAGCCACTGCGTAGTTTTCCCTACCCATAATCCGGACCTTATTATAGTTTAAAAACGAGAATGAAAATAGATACCAAACTATATAAATTGATATTTATAAATACTGATTCGATTTCAAGTCCAGGCTGTGTCCGAATAACTACTGGATGGAAGGCAATACTTGATTGGCTCCCTTCTTTATCCGAAACAGATTTTATAACCACTTGGCTTGGTGAAATGTAAATGATCTCTACTCGACCATTCCACAAACTCCGCCTCAAAATTAAATGAAATATTTCAATTAAATAACACATTAAAAACTTAAAGATATTATAATTACTTTGAAACCGTTTCGAAGAGCTCGACGCCTCCACAGAGAGATGAGGAGACGAGGTAAAGTGAGTCACTCCTCCATGCTAAGCAAGTTAACGTATACATATTAACAACGTTCTTCACTGCGTTCTCTTCCCATTGACGTTTCGGCGCATTGAATGATAGTATCCGAATTCTTCATTATTTTAAGGTATAAAACAATGAGAGCATTAAAAAATTTAGATATCAAAACGAAAATATTTACCTGTCGAAGCTACCTAGAGCAACCATCTGCCCGCAACCACTGGCCACAGCCGTCGTGATTTCGTGCTCACCAGAATTGACTCGGCTGTAATCAATCTGCTGGACTGGTCTGCCTTCCCCTGAGTAGAAAGCCAGGATCCGATCCGCTCCTGTTGCCATGATGAGGGAACCGAGCCAAACTAGAGCTGTGGGAGCTACTCCGTGCACCACAACTTTGCCCTGTCATCATTTAAACAAATGTGTTTACATGCCGGCATTTGAAAAATCCCCGAATAGAACTAAGTTTCTATTACATTTCTATTACATAAATATTAATTAAATAGTTATGTTTACTTGAGGTAGAGCATTGCCATCATCTGATACGTAGAATCGAACAATAGTTCCATCGGCGTGACCAGATATAAAACCAGTTCCTGATTGACTATTTTAATATTAATACATAACGTTTTAAAACGATAATAGTTATTGAAAAAGTAGCATTTATGAATTACTTTGAAGCCAATGTTTCAACAAAGGATTCGGTAGCATAGAGGGTTTGGCTCTTATTAGTCTTAACGTGGGCTGCCCGAACTTTTCCGTCCGCCAGACCATAGATGATGGGCCCTTGTGTCGGCCAAATAACGCATGTCACGGAGCTTGATTGAGGGAACTTGTTACAAATTACCTTCTTGTCTCCCCTAATCCAAAAAATTATTAGTTTCAAATATATAAATATGTATAGATGTTTAACAATGATATACCAGTCGTCACCGATTTTATAGACAAAAACGATGTTGTCTGTCTGACCAACAGCGATCCTGGTTGAATCCGGTGAGAAAGCAATTCCTTTGATGCTGTAGCTCTTTTTCCCAAACTATATTTATAAAAAAAAATTTAAGCAACTTTTTCTTTGCAGGAAAACTTAAAAAATGATCTGACAGCTCAGTAAAAAAAAAACATAAAATGATAATGATTAAATAATAACATTATACTATTTGCGTTCCCAAAACATTCAATATAACCTTAGAAACATAAGATTGACCTACTTTGGAGTCAGCGGGCTTTGTGGCAAATTTGTCTCTCTTCTCGCCATTAGCATCGAAGAGAAAGACTATCCTTTCAGCCGTTGCTACAGCCAGTTTCAAACCATTTGCTGACCAGCAGATTCCCGTCGTCTTGGCTGCTCCATCCTATTAATCAATTTTCTAATTTATTCATTCATTGTTTTTGATTGAATTGTAATAACTAACCTGGTAAGGTAACAGTGTAGTGACACGACGGATCTGCATCTTTTTTGGTTATAAAAACTGCAATCGCCATGCAGTCTCCGCGTTATACAGTTATTGTTTGGAAAACGGTTGCTATAGGCTACCACTCATGGAGTGCGCGCGCAGCGTAACTAATGGACGACGGCAGTATTTTTATACCTCTTTTTTATGAGGGGGAGAGCCAGAGAGCACTATTCGGTTCTTTTAAATGCTTTTAAATAAAAATTTTAGAATGTTATTATTCTTATTGTCTAGCAAATCGTCATCAAGTCTAGAGTAAGTTTTATCACTGACCCGTAGCTTACCGAGAAATAATGATTGAAAAAATGTGTAAATGACTTACAATATTACATTTGATATTTTGATTGCAGTATACCAATTTAGTGTTCATACTAAGTATCACTCTATGGTTACATTACTTACCTGCTCTGCATATTAAGCTAAGAAAGGTTCATTATTATGATTAAATTTTATTTACTTCGGATTGTATTGCTGCTATGAGATATTATCGTTCATGAGTTGTATTTGTATATACAGTCTATCGTTTATGGACTTACATGTACATCAATTTCTTAGGTTGATCTTATGCTTTACTAGTACCAAATGAAGAAGAAAATTAAAAATATTTTGATATATATATCCAATGACTATAATAACTCACAAACACCAATCTTCTTTTATTTAAAACTTTGTATTGCGAAAAGATGAACGTCCAATAAATATCAAGAGAAGGAATGACTAAAAATCAAATGAATGCTATTACAAGACAGGGTGGGTTACATTTGGATGTACAAGCAGTGCCTACGCAAGACTACTGCTATAATTGAGATGATCTAACCACGACGAGAGCCACCATTTCCACCACGGCTACCACCACGGCTTCCACCGCGAGCTCCCATGCGCTGCTCTTCAGCTTCCAAGTCTTCAATAGAGCGTCCACGACGACCGCCATTTCCACCGCGGTTTCCACCACGGCTTCCAGCCAGGCGCTTAAGGGTGGCGATGGGACGGGACGGGACTTCGGGTCACCCGTACCATACCGTACTGAACCGGGTTTTTTACAGTACAGTACGGTACACGGGTTTCCCGTCGGGTTTTCGGGTATGGACCGATTATCACGGGACGTACCGCATTCCGTACCGTAACCGAAAAATAAATTCATATGTAATCGAATATTTCACTCAACTTTCATCCATCCATAAAGTATTTATTACTTATTTGAAATTATCGTCGAGATAATTGGTTTTATATGACGATTTACCCATCCAGTTGGCCCGAGTTCGATACTCGGGTAGTCGGGTTTCTTTTTTTATAGCTAATACTAACTTAACTAGCCTATTATCCTTTTTCCCGTATTTGAAAACGCAAGCTTTTCAATTACATGTTTTTTTATTAATGAATATGTCAAATTCAAAGGGAAACCTCAGCTCAGCTCAGACATACATATCCTACATGTATCGTAAATATCATTCAAAAATACCCGTTTGATGTAGTGAGTCTTAGCTTAGTGGATAACGCACTAGTCTCCCGCGCAGGATTCTCGTGTTCAAATCTTATCGATTACTATTGTTTTTAAAGAAAAAAATTAAATATATGTTTTAGCACTATAGTCAAATATTATCCTCCAAAATTATGATCTCCTACATGTCAACTTGCCTATATGGTAGCGTACTCGGCTCCTACGCTGAAGAGCAGTGTTCGATCCCAACCCTGGGAAGAGCTTTTATTCCCTTTGCTTCATTATCATTCAACCATTATTTCACGGTTCGGTACGGTACGGTACGATGAGCGACGACAGTTTTCTTCGGTTTACCGATATCGGTTCAGTACCGTTCTCGGTGCATTCCTTTACAGGACGGTATTTAACGGGACGGGACGGTTTCGGTAAAAACCGTACCGTCGCCAGCCTTACAGGCGCTGCTCCTCGGCTTCCAAATCGTCTTCAACGGAGCGTCCACGTCGGCCACCATTTCCACCGCGATTGCCTCCACGGCTACCACCACGACCACCCATGCGCTGCTCCTCGGCTTCCAAATCGTCTTCAACGGAGCGTCCACGTCGGCCACCGTTTCCACCACGGTTTCCACCACGACCACCCATACGCTGCTCTTCAGCCTCCAAGTCATCTTCAACGGAGCGTCCACGGCGACCACCGTTTCCACCACGGTTACCTCCACGGTTACCGCTCATGCGCTGTTCTTCGGCTTCCAAGTCGTCTTCAATAGAGCGTCCACGGCGTCCGCCGTTTCCACCACGGTTGCCACCACGACCGCCCATGCGTTGCTCCTCGGCTTCCAAGTCATCTTCAATGGAGCGTCCACATCGCTTTCCAACGCATTTTCCTTTTCCGCCCCAGGACCCAAGGGATTTGGAACCACCGTGAGAGAGACGTCTGTTCTCTTCGGCCGATAGGTCCAAGCCGGCCGCTATGGCCACAACACAGGCAAATAGTATCTATAAAAATTCATAAAAATATTATTCTTAAAGGTGCTTGTCGTAATGTTTCATTTTATGACAAGACTTTGTTTTTTTTTTTAATATAAAAATGATTGCTTTCAATTCTTAATCAAAAAGAAGTGTGCCGGTATACACGATATTATAACGGTGCTTTTAATTTTAAATGAATTAACAAAATCGAATTTTTGGAAGCAACAAAATATCTTGTAATTTTAGAAAATTGTATAAGGAATAAAGAGAGATATACCACGATTTTCATGTTGAATGAGAGAGGAGATTGGTGCTTTTTGGTTGCTAAATTGGCTGCTTATATACTAGATTGAAACAGAGGAAACGCCTAACATAATAAAGATCATTTCTCAAGATTATTGTCTTTAAAGGCGATGAATGTATAATTGTGCGTAGTACATCTATGTAGCCTAACTTTTGCTCTTTGTGTCAATAAATAAATTGTTTAGCAGAATACATATCAAGGTGGTCAAGTGTAATATATTTGGTATAATTATCTCAAAGATGTTATCCTTGAATTGAAGGGCTTCTTGGTAAGGAACGGTTTCAACATTGTTGATAAAAATCTTCTTCTAAATGGATAGATATAATACATGTAACTTTGTGACGACGTAATATTTGGTATGGATACGGTAGTTCATATGATCGTATATTGTTTTTAAATTAACTGTCTTGATTCATATTAAATACTGTTCAAAAATTGCCATCTTATTAAAAAAAGTTTATGCATACATTTAAACCTGGTTATTTTTACTCCCTGTCATATTGTTACATTCTAAATTTTTTTTTTACAAATTAGTGAAAAAGAATTAAATTCACATTTTTGGATTGAGTATTTATTTAGAATTATACTTTCATTCATATCGTATAAAATATTGGTTATTCTGGTATATTGTATTTATAATCTCGGGAGTCTTATTTCTTGAATGTACAAAAAAAAATGCAATTTCTCATGCTTTATTAGAACCAAGCATTCAAGCATACGTAAGGTGATTCCTGGGTGAACCGTGTTCTATAAATATTTTATTAGATATTAAAGATATTTTTAATTATCGAGCTGAAGAATATCTACGATGAAAACAGAAGGTTTACCGTTGTTTAAAAGTAAAAATTTATACCAAACGAGCACCGTAATCAAGATATCAATAATATATATATAATTGTACGAGTTATTCAATCTCATATTTTATTTCAAAATTTGTATTACGGAAAATGTCCGAATGAAAAATTCAACATTGTCTAGTAACTAGAACGTAAAAACGATGAATGTGGAGAGGCAGGACAGCAGGACTGATAATTGTTGAAAATGAAATCAGCGATGATGTTTCGTTCAGTAACTACGTAAAACTACTGCTACAAATGAGATTTCCTAACCACGACGGGAGCCACCATTTCCACCACGGTTTCCACCACGGCTTCCACCGCGAGCTCCCATGCGCTGCTCTTCAGCTTCCAAGTCTTCAATAGAGCGTCCACGACGACCGCCATTTCCACCGCGGTTTCCACCACGGCTTCCAGCCAGGCGCTGCTCCTCGGCTTCCAAATCGTCTTCAACGGAGCGTCCACGTCGGCCACCATTTCCACCGCGATTGCCTCCACGGCTACCAC
Organism: Chydorus sphaericus; assembly: GCA_030141595.1. Classification (NCBI taxonomy): domain Eukaryota; kingdom Metazoa; phylum Arthropoda; class Branchiopoda; order Diplostraca; family Chydoridae; genus Chydorus; species Chydorus sphaericus. The sequence continues at coordinate 8,803,124 of CM057935.1, forward strand.
CACGACCACCCATGCGCTGCTCCTCGGCTTCCAAATCGTCTTCAACGGAGCGTCCACGTCGGCCACCGTTTCCACCACGGTTTCCACCACGACCACCCATACGCTGCTCTTCAGCCTCCAAGTCATCTTCAACGGAGCGTCCACGGCGACCACCGTTTCCACCACGGTTACCTCCACGGTTACCGCTCATGCGCTGTTCTTCGGCTTCCAAGTCGTCTTCAATAGAGCGTCCACGGCGTCCGCCGTTTCCACCACGGTTGCCACCACGACCGCCAATGCGTTGCTCCTCGGCTTCCAAGTCATCTTCAATGGAGCGTCCACAGCGCTTTCCAATGCATTTGCCTTTTCCGCCCCAGGAACCAAGGGATTTGGAGCCACCGTGAGAGAGACGTCTGTTCTCTTCCGCCGATAGGTCCAAGCCGGCCGCTATGGCCACCACACAGGCAAACAGTATCTATGATAGAAATAAATTCTAAGTTTTCAACGTAAAATCATACCTGATATGTTTGTTTTTATTTTATTGTAAACAATGTTACTTTGTTATTTTAATAGAACCTTGTTACAAGAACTGATAATTGAACAATTGCATTAAGGGAATTCAAAAATAAAGGGAGACATACCACTACTTTCATGTTGCTAGAATTGAATTAAAGAGAAGATTGATGCTTTTGGTGGCTCAGTGGACTGTTTATATACTCGATAGAAGAAAAGGAAACGCCTCATAAAGTAGCGATCACGCCTAAAGTGTATTGTTTGTAAGGCAATGATTAGATTTTTTTGCGCAGTTGATTTAAACAATTAAGACCTCTATATTATTAATTAAATTCTTTAAGCAAAACACATCAAGGTAACCATGAGTAATATTTGTTGTAATTTTCTCAAAGATGTTATCCTTGAAGTGAATAAGTACTATTGAGAGATTTGTTTCCCGGTAGGTACTAGATTTAACGGTCCCCAAATTTACATACATAATAGCGTCCAATTAAATGACAATATTCAAAGATTATGCAGTAGAGTATGATTTTTTTTACTTTACCATGACACATGCTTTTATAAAATTGTAGAAAGTTTCAAGATGATCTTTAAGAAAATAACTAAATAAAAACAATAAACCTGTTTTTAAAATGATTATACAACTTATTGCTCATTCAGCGATTATTTTCTATTCGTTGTATTACTATTTTTTTAAGCGCGAATAACAACATATATCATATAACCATGTGGTCTATCAATGGAACAAAGCCGTTCAAACTTCACATGAATAACTTGATTTTTACAAAACAGCACAGTAACAGAAATCGATTGTATTTATTGATCTTAAGTATATACTGTACTATGAAAACTACAGGTCAGCAGGTGAACTCATTACTTTCATACCGTAGCCAACTGTTTTATAACGGTCGATTTAGCTGATTTATCAGAGTGAATTGCGATCTATTGTTGATATTTTCAGTAGTAATGAATAATAACAGTTTTTAATTACAAAAGTTTGTATTGCGGGAAAATGTCCCAAAAAATCGTAATGCCCAAATGGAATGTTCACGTAACTAAAAACTAAAACAAAATGAATTTTGAGAGGCTGGGTCGGTTACTGTTGAATATGAAATCAGCGATGATGTTGCGTGCAGTATTGCTGTGAATGAGATGCTGATCTAACCGCGACGAGAGACGCCGTTTCCACCACGGTTTCCACCTCGGCTACCACCACGTCCACCCAAACGCTGCTCCTCGGTGATCATGTCATCAATCAAGTCAACAACGGAGCGTCCACGACGACCGCCATTTCCACCGCGGTTTCCACCACGGCTTCCACCGCGACCGCTCATGCGCTGCTCTTCGGCTTCCAAATCGTCTTCAGCAGAGCGTCCACGGCGACCGCCATTTCCACCACGGTTTCCACCGCGGCTACCACCACGACCTCCCATGCGCTGCTCTTCGGCTTCCAAATCGTCTTCAACGGAGCGCCCACGGCGACCACCATTTCCACCACGGTTTCCACCACGGCTTCCACCCATGCGCTGCTCCTCGGCTTCCAAATCGTCTTCAACGGAGCGTCCACGTCGGCCACCATTTCCACCGCGATTGCCTCCACGGCTACCACCACGACCACCCATGCGCTGCTCCTCGGCTTCCAAATCGTCTTCAACGGAGCGTCCACGGCGACCACCATTTCCACCACGGTTTCCACCACGGCTACCGCTCATGCGCTGTTCCTCGGCTTCCAAGTCGTCTTCAATAGAGCGTCCACGGCGTCCGCCGTTTCCACCACGGTTTCCACCACGGCTTCCACCCATGCGCTGCTCCTCGGCTTCCAAATCGTCTTCAACGGAGCGTCCACGTCGGCCACCATTTCCACCGCGATTGCCTCCACGGCTACCACCACGACCACCCATGCGCTGCTCCTCGGCTTCCAAATCGTCTTCAACGGAGCGTCCACGGCGACCACCATTTCCACCACGGTTTCCACCACGGCTACCGCTCATGCGCTGTTCCTCGGCTTCCAAGTCGTCTTCAATAGAGCGTCCACGGCGTCCGCCGTTTCCACCACGGTTGCCACCACGACCGCCAATGCGTTGCTCCTCGGCTTCCAAGTCATCTTCAATGGAGCGTCCACAGCGCTTTCCAATGCATTTGCCTTTTCCGCCCCAGGAACCAAGGGATTTGGAGCCACCGTGAGAGAGACGTCTGTTCTCTTCGGCCGATAGGTCCAAGCCGGCCGCTATGGCTACCACACAGGCTAATAGTATCTATAGAAATAAATATGCTTTTATTATAATGTAAATTACCAGACTTTCTTTATTTATTGGTTTTCTAGGAATGCCCAAAGGTGTGCATTGATTGGTTTAAAAATAAGAGTAAGTATTCAAGAATTAGACTTACCACCGTCTTCATGTTGCTTGAATTGAATGAGAGAGAAGATTGATGCTTTTCGTCGCTCAATTGGCTGCTTTTATACTCGACTGGGGAAGAGGAAACGCCTAATATAATAGTGATTATCCCTTACGATGGTTCATAAGATTTCTAATAGTTAATTGGGCGTAGTATATGCAAATTATATTATTCCTCTTATAAATATAAATACAGTCTTTTTGTAGAATACGTCAAGGTGGTCAAGTAAAATAGCTATGGTGTTAGTTTCTTAAAGATGTTATCCTTGAAATGAAGGGCTTCTTTTCCCGGTAAATCTGAGAATTAACGGCTTCATGATTGGATTTTCCAGCAGTTTGATTCTTAACTGCGCAGTTGTCATACAGGTTTCCAATAGCTTGGCTTACCTTGTTAAAAAAATATTTCCTAAGCCGGTGAAAATGCCTTATAAAATCTTCAATTTTCAACAATAAAGCTATTATTGATCCATTCATAAAACTACAACGATAAAAATAGGTCTACATGTAGAATGACCAACGAGCAACATAAAATATAAAGTACGATGTTTAAAATGTTTCTCCACATCCATATACATAAACTGTAGTGCCATAACAAATTGTACATAATTAACTATTAGGAATTGTCAGGGTAACCCCGTGGTGAAATTGAAAATACATAAATATAGATAAATAAACGAGTCCTTTTGTCCTTGAAGAAAAAAATCCAGTATATACTGGCTAAATCTTGATACCTTATAGCCTATAATACCGGGAAATAAACTGGTTCATTGCTTTTTAGAAGAGCGCGTGGACCGCAGAAACCTTGATCATACACAGCCGCTACGACGATAGTAATTTTTCGTAGTCTTTTCCAGCAGATAGACCTGATTGGAAGGAGCTCCACCCTTTAGACCACTTCAAGAATTTTTTTAAGATGATGAAACAATAGGTAATGCCGAAATTTGTATCGAATTCAAGGCTGTTCACATTATTATTGACAGAAAAGGCAGTACCATAATAATGATACAATATTTTTTAATACAGCTTATTTGCTAATTAAAATTCAAAATAAAATCACCATTGTCGTAATTAACTAGCAGATATTACTATTACTTGTGAAACATGAGTACTCAAAATATAATTTTAAAATATCTAGTTCAGATACAGTATACGGTACCCTTTTTATTGTTCCATCCAACTTATGGCAATCATTTGATGATTGAAACTTGTATTATTCTTTTTATTCTTTTTTGTTTCATTTCATTTGTTAGCCTTCAGCATTTGAAAGTAAATAATCAATTTCAAAGATAATTTTTTTTTTCAAACAAAGATTATATTTTTATAATTGGCGTACATCAGATATAACAAACTTAAATACACAAACCTAAAACAATAGCACGATGGCGATGTATATGCCAAAAACTACCAGTAATGGAACGACAATCCAGATCCAGGATATCCAGTGTCGACGATTTCGCACGCTCTTCGGCTCCTGGACGAATTCCCTTGAAGCAATAGCCCTTTCAATATCGTTTTCCTCCTTTATACTACTATTCGTTTGACCCATAATGATGTTCAAGATTTTGGAGACATAACAATGACAGTAAGCTAAGTACCATATATACACCAAGATTAGAAAAAGTCGAACGGCAATCAACGAATCCAGTGGGTTTTCTTAATAGAAAATATTTTTCTTCTCTTCTAATCTAGGTTTAATTTAAGTGGAAATTTGAAATCATAAAAATATTTCGCATTGAAAATTATCAAAATTTAATACGAAATTTTTTGGTAATAAATTGTGATAGCGCAGTAAATCGGTTGATTAAACAATAAACTTGTGCAGACCAATAAGAATTGACCGATTGCAATGTTATCAACGATTTCCAAGTTTATTTTATTCTATTTTTTTTATTTTGAATTCATAGTCAAAATAAATTATAAAATCGTATATCTTACAAAATCGTATGAATTATAAGACTAAAGTTTTGACAAACCACAAATCTTTTTTAAATTAGGAAAATTTCTAGTTGTATCCATTCTGGACGTTATTACAATAAATGAAATATTAAGACAATAGTCGGATTTGAAATTTTATTTTATTTTGTGTTGAAGATTTTTTTGTACACAAGATGTACTACTGGCTAAAACTGTTTGTAATGTAATGAAAGTGCTGTGACGAAGGTTTACCACTTTCCGCGACGATCAATCTTAAGGCCCTTGAGGCTGTCGGATTTCAAACCGCCCTTGCTCTTGGAAAGAACGACGCGGGATCTCAACTTGCTCTCTTCGGCCTCAATGTCCTCCTCCTCCTCCATGGTGCGTCCCTTGCGGCCAATTTTGCCAGACTTGAGACCACCCTTGGAAAGAACGACGCGGGATTTCAACTTGCTCTCCTCGGCCTCAATGTCTTCTTCCTCCTCCATGGTGCGTCCTTTGCGACCGATGTTGCTGGACTTGCCAATGTTGCTGCGGGAAACTTTACCAAGAGAGCGCAGCCTGTTTTCTTCAGTCTCAAGATCCTCCTCCTCCTCCTCCATGGTGCGGCCCTTGCGGCCAACGGTGGACTTGATGCTGATTTTGCTCTTGGAAAGGCCACCGCTGGATCGCAACTTGCTCTCTTCTTCGATCATCATCTCGTCATCCTCCTCCTCGTCGACGGAGCGGGCCCAGCGTCCCTTATTCCATCCCTTGCTGATACCCTTAAGGCTTCCTTTGCGGCCAATCAGGTCTCCTTTGCGACCGATAAGGTCTCCCTTACCCCAACCTTTGGTGCGCAAACGGCCCTCCTCGGTCAACTGATCCTCGAATCCAGCGGCCAGAACGATGACACAGGCTAACAGGATCTACATGAAAAAAGGTAAAATTATTAATATGAACAATTCGATTCAATTTAGTTTTGAGTCAATTTTGATAGTAAATTATTTACCACGATTTTCATGATTATTCGCTTATTGTAGATACTTGAAAAAATTAAGAAGAATCTGTGTTGTGCCTTTTTTCCAATTGCCTCTCTGTTTTATACTAAATTTCTGAAGGTGATTAAAGGTCCCCCACCCTTCTTTTCCATTGAAGGTTTGAGATATTCCTTATATGTATCGTCTACCTTACATTATTTTTAGTACTAGATACCCACATTTATGTAACATTATGAGTAAAAGTTTGGGTAGGGGCTGTACACACTTTTTCTATGCTGGCCTTGACAAATTAATTTCCTACCAGTGACGACAAAACTTGTTTTACGATAATGAATACTGGTTTCAATGACGCAGTGACTAACAAATGCAATTTTGAGCTGTTATGTAATATCCAATAAATCAATAACTACCAGAGCGTACTCTGGAGGAGTTTGAAATATGGATGTTCTTTCTAATAACGTCCTTTAATCCTTGTCAAAAAGTTTTTTTTTTTTATCCATTTATAATAATTTTTTTTATCAATCGTCTTTAGCTTACGGAATAGGTTATCTTCGAGCTATCTTGTAATGATGCAAAACTTAAAAAGTTAAATTTACTGAGCAATTAGGCGCCTTGCCGACTATGTTATGCGATTATGACCAGTTATGCCTTTTTCATTGCTGGCGTGCTTGATATTGAAGTTTTTGTTTTATTTTCTTTGTTCCAAAATCTACAAACTGTATATAATCAGTGATCCCTGTATTATAATGAACGTGGTGTCTACTACGAAATATATACAGGCAGACAACAGTTTTTTAAAAGACAATCATTAGGGTTGCCTAGTCATTTGAAGTAAATATGCGATTATATGGATGGTTTATATAACACCTAAAATACAACCATATTACCATTATAGACTACGCAAAGTTACCGTATTAATTATTTAAGGAAATGTATTAAATGTTATTCATTTCAAAAATTTTTGTATTATTTTGCGACAAAAATCACTCATGGGACAAATCACAGTACGGTATAGAAAATGATCTTGAATGGAGGTATTCTCAATCAATACTTTTGATGTTAAAGAGATAAAGCGAATCAATCATTACGATGTCGCAGTTATCCATTTACAACTTTCCATGACCAACGATCTGCTTGAGATTCATCTTGTTGTCGCCACGCTGAGCATTACCGAGACGGACGCCATGAGAGCGCGTGTTAATCTTGCTCTCCTCGGCCTCAATATCCTCCTCCGTGGTGCGACCCTTGCGGCCGCTGTTGGACTTTCCTTCGTGGCGAGAAATACTGAGATACTGAGACTGCATCTTTTTCTCTTCGATTTCAATGGTCTCGTCATCCTCCAAATTGCGCCCCTTACGATCGCTGGACTGGTTTCTACCTTTGCCGCTGGAAACTCCGCCATGAGAAAGCATCTTGTTTTCCTCAGTCTCGAGATCCTCTTCGCGTCCCTTGCGGCCGCTGGACTTGTTACCGCCGTTGTTGCGGGCAAGACCACCATGAGAACGCATCTTGTTCTCCTCCTCGATCAAGTCATCGTCATTCTCCTCCTCGTCGACGGAACGGGTCCAGCGTCCTTTTAATCCTTTGCTGAGGCCGCAGTCGATACAACCGCCCTTGAGGCTGCCTTTACGGCCGAGGAGGTCTCCCTTACCCCAGGAACGGAGACGACCCTCTTCGGCAAGCTGATCCTTGAATGCGACAGCTGCAACGATGACACAGGCTAGCAAGATCTATAATGAATAATAATATTTAATGAGTAAGTTATAATCGTTATTTTTTATGAGCTATTAACTTTAATGTTAAAAAAATTGATATTTACCACAGTTTTCATGATTCCGTAATTGCCTTTTTTATGTACAGTGTGTAGCCAAACGAGAGAGACGTAAAACTACTTAGTGATACAATGTCGATGTCTTTTTATACCACTCTTAACCAAGGTCCAAAAAGAATTGTAATCCAAAATTTGTTGGCATACTCGTATATCTATGTATATCAACGAATATGAAGTATGCTATTAACATTGATAATGATGTCTCCACCCTCTGATCGGATATGGTAGAGTACAAATCGTGATTATCCTTACTTCATTGAATTTATGCGGAAGTCGGTTTTGATGTTGATTCACCTTGGTAGCTCATTTCCTGCCACAGCTAAAAGTATAACAGTTACTTCTGTTTTGTAAAGTCATATAACCAAACAATTGTTAAACAAAACAAGTGTTAACCAAATGATAAATATAGAGATTATAGGCCATAATGCTCTACAAATATCAGCAAAGAAATTATCGAGCGTTAATTCAAAGTAATGTGTAGTTGGATATCAAAAGCAGATTGCACAATCTACCATTCCATTTCATAAAGAATAATTATTTCATCGAAAACCCAATCGATAGTATTTAGATCTTAAATGAAAATCATACAGAATATTCGGCGGACGCGAATGTCAGTTTGGCTTGAATTCTGCGTAGATTGGTGTCATTACTTTATTTCCGGGCCCTATAAGTTTTGCCTAGGCATTTAATCTTTTTTTGTAATTTTGAAAAAAGGTTCGCGGTTTTTATCGAAAGTCCGTCGAATAGGAAGTTCGCGTGCACCGATTAGTCTGTACCGTCTTCAATGATAAAAAAAAGTACTTTTCCATATCGCTTTGAGAATGCATTATTTTTCTATTGTTGTCTTATTTATTTGACGTATAAACATATGTTATGCTCAGTAACATTCATTTTTCATTTATAATACCGGTATTATTTATCTAACATTAAAACGAAAGGGAATTAGAAGACATGTAACTAATTATTTTTGGAAGATTTATAACGGGATTTCTTTTTAGAAAACTATTTGTTACGATTATATTTCGAAGAAGAAAAACTCTCAAAAATTGCGCGTCCTTATAAGCTTGTTAATTTTTTTTACATAAGTAAAATCATTTAATCGAATAGTGAACAGTAATAAATAAGAGAAGTTTCATTTTGTTTCATGAAGAAATCATTGTATTCTAGAAACTATAGGTCCTACAATCGAGCAATTGATGAGGAAATACAAAACAGAAAAATATTTTTTTTTACACAAAATGAAATGTTTCTGACGTTATTGGTCATGACAAGGTTTACCACTTTCCGCGACGATCGATCTTGAGCCCCTTGAGGCTGTCGACACGGCGGACTCCACCGAGACGAACTCCGCGAGAACGGAGCTGGCTCTCCTCGGCATCAAAGTCCTCCTCTTCCATGGTGCGTCCCTTACGGCCGATGCTGCTGGATTTCAATCCGCTCTTGCTCTTGGAAAGAACGACGCGGGATTTCAACTTGCTCTCCTCGGCATCAAAGTCCTCCTCCTCCATGGTGCGTCCCTTGCGGCCAATTTTGCCAGACTTGAGACCACCCTTGGAAAGAACGATGCGGGATTTCAACTTGCTCTCTTCGGCCTCAATGTCCTCCTCCTCCTCCTCCATGGTGCGTCCCTTGCGGCCAATTTTGCCGGACTTGAGACCACCCTTGGAAAGAACGACGCGGGATTTCAACTTGCTCTCCTCGGCCTCAATGTCTTCCTCCTCCTCCATGGTGCGTCCTTTGCGACCGATGTTGCTGGACTTGCCAATGTTGCTGCGGGAAACTTTACCAAGAGAGCGCAACCTGTTTTCTTCAGTCTCAAGATCCTCCTCCTCCTCCATGGTGCGACCCTTGCGGCCAACGGTGGACTTGATGCTGATTTTGCTCTTGGAAAGGCCACCGCTGGATCGCAACTTGCTCTCCTCTTCGATCATCATCTCGTCATCCTCCTCCTCGTCGACGGAGCGGGCCCAGCGTCCCTTATTCCATCCCTTGCTGATACCCTTGAGGCTTCCTTTGCGGTCAATCAGGTCTCCTTTGCGGCCGATAAGGTCTCCCTTACCCCAACCTTTGGTGCGCAAACGGCCCTCCTCGGTTAGCTGATCCTCGAATCCAGCGGCCAGAACGATGACACAGGCTAATAAAATCTGTAATAATTGTTTGGTAAAGATTATTATAGTTTCTACTGCTGATTTCTAATGGTAATTTTCGTCTGCAAAATTGTGTACACATTGATTCAATAAAATATTCAACTTGCCACGATTTTCATGGTTGCTTGCCTATTGGAGGGAACTTAAAAAAGTTTTGAGGAATGATATGGTTTTTTTCAATATTTTACCCTCGTTATATACTGGATTTCTGAAGGTGGCCAGAGGCCCTCCACCCTTTCTTACTCATTGAAGGCTTTATGTAACTTAGTCCCTAAAAGGTATGTTGTCTATACATGGTGTTTAATAGTACTAGATAACTATATTTATTTGTTACATAATTAAAGGTTAGCGTATGCGGATTAGCTGTTGGTAGGTTTTTTCGTAGTTATCCTTGAAACTGACTTCCTAGGATATCAACAATGCTAGAACTTGTTTTGCTTTCATGATAACCTGTTGAAATGACGCAGAGGCTTTAACAATGTCGAAATATGTACAGAGGCTATTGTATAGTGTTGAAATGCTTATTAAATTTATCAATTAGTTACCGTAGTTTGAAACGGGACCATAATTTTTTTAATTTTTTATTACATCATCGCCGTGTTATATGCATTACTTTATGACACAGTTTTATTTGTCGTCGATATTAATGTGCTTAGCTTTGTGTATAGGCCTCCATTGGAATGGTGATTATCTCTTCATTTAATATTGTGTAATTATAACAAAGAAGACCGGCCCTAAAGGTTATTATTAGTATTGATGTAGGCAATAATGTTTCCTTAGTTAATGCATTGAATTCTGTATCAAATGTACTATTGTATTGTTATATATTGACAGCATATTTTACAATATACCACTTTATGAATTGTAGGCCCTTATAGGTTTATGCTTATTTACATCTGATGGTTATGTTTATACAAATTTATTTTTAATGCTTGTTATAGAGTTATAAAGCTAACGTAATATAATTGTGAGTAGGGGGCACTCAGATTTTTTCTACAATTATGTATATTTCCTATGTATTGTTGAGGAAAGCCTATTTTAATTAAAATATTTAAAGAAACAGAAAAAAATTATAATCTACGTATCCAAAACGATATAACTTCAAACTTATACATCTTGCTCTTTTCTATTAAATTCCTTTAGTTTTAAGCAGAAATTTGTCAAACAGGAAGGAAATTGTTTTATATCGTGTAAAAGATCGATTGTATTTGAAAAAAATATGCCAATGCTGGTTAAACACTTTTAAAAATGAAGATATGACGAATGATATCATAACGAAGAGAATGTCTACCACTTTCCGTTGCGATCAACCTTGATGCCTTTAAGATTGTCAACTCGGCGGGATCCGTGAGAACGGAGCTTGCTCTCCTCAGCTTCGACGTCCTCTTCTTCCATGGTGCGTCCCTTGCGACCAATGTTGCTGGGCTTAAGACCGCTCTTGGAAAGGATGACGCGGGATTTCAACTTGCTCTCCTCGACATCAAAGTCCTCCTCCTCCATAGTGCGTCCCTTGCGGCCAATTTTGCCGGACTTGAGACCACCCTTGGAAAGAACAACTCAGGATTTCAACTTGCTCTCCTCGGCCTCAATGTCTTCCTCCTCTTCCATGGTGCGTCCTTTGCGGCCGATGTTGCTGGACTTGCCAACGTTGCTGCGGGAAACCTTACCAAGAGAACGCAACCTGTTTTCTTCAGTCTCAAGATCCTCTTCTTCCTCCAAGGTGCGGCCCTTGCGGCCAACGGTGGACTTGAGGCTGATTTTGCTCTTGGAAAGGCCACCGCTGGATCGCAACTTGCTCTCCTCTTCGATCATCATCTCGTCATCCTCCTTCTCGTCGACGGAGCGGGCCCAGCGTTCCTTGTTCCATACCTTGCTGACGCCCTTTAGGTTTCCTTTGCGGCCGATAAGGTCTCCCTTACCCCAGCCTTTAGTGAGCAAACGGCCCTCTTCGGATAGCTGATCCTCGAATCCAGCGGCCAGAACGATGACACAAGCTAAAATGATCTGCAGTAGTTGATATTGATCAGGAACATGATTTCATTTTGCAAAATCAAGTGAATTGTTGCAATAAGCGTTTTATACTTGTTTTACAAAAATATATTCTGATTTTGCTGTAAATAATTAATCTGTCTTACCACGATTTTCATGGTGATTCGCTTAGACTGATTCTTTTAATGGAGAATATTTAAAAGGGTTGAGAAGAGTGTATTTTTTACTGACAATTTCACGCGTTTTATACTAGATTGACTCTGAATCCTCTAAAGGTTTAGAGAGGTCCTCCACCCTTCCTTACTCATTGAAGGTTTTTTTACCGTACGATACGATTCCGTACTTGTAAGTTGTATAACCTGTATTTGTAGTTAGTACTAGATACCCATATTATGAGTAAAGGTTAGAGTAAGGGCTATTTGCAGATTTCATTGAAATTTTCATAGATTTCCTTACATGTAACTGTTGTAATCTGTATTATGGTTTGTAGTACTACATTCCCATAAAAGAGAAAAGGTTAGACGGGTTAGACTATTCGCAGATTTATTCAAGGTTATCCTTAGAATGTCAACTTCTTATTAAAGTGATTCTGAAACCTGTTCTACGGTAATGAAAACCGGTTGCATGACGCAATGACTAAAAAATAATGAAAATATATAGGGTATACTCGCATTAATACCTTATCCGTATTTTTTTTCAGATTTTTTCATTGATTTTATTTTGACCATTATGGGGGACATATCTGGGTTTTTTCGTTCATGCCTTCGTCATCTTCCTTGTTATCGACGCATAAGTGGCTTTACCCAACAGCTAATCGTCGGATGATGAAATAGCAGCACAAGCCAACAAGATCAAGGAGGTTTTCAAGTCAAGAAATAAGGTTTTGTGTGCAATTTGGTTGTTTGATAAAGTAGAATTAAATGTCAGGGGAAAAGCCCTGATATTTTTGGAGAACAAGTTATGTGAATTACATAACATGTAGCATATATAGTCATTGGTTTGTTATTGAAACCAGTTTATTCATTGTCACCGTAAAACAAGTTTCGATGCCCATAATGTAATAGGAAGCCAATTTTATATGACCTTGTAGTATTTTACATACCACATTCGACAGACTACTTTTAAAAAGAATATACAAAACCTTCCATGGAGAAAAGAAGGGTGGAGGACCTCTCGTCACCTTCAAACATCCAGTATAAATAAGAAAGTCAAAATGGAAAAAACATCATTCTTCAGCTTATTTTTTAAATTTCATCCATAAAAAGGATCACTCGGTGAATTACCATGAAAATTGTGGTAAGTTGTACTCATATTATATTGACCTACAAATATTTCTTTTAAATCCACATGGGTTGGTAAAAAATATCATCAAAGTTAATCTAAGTCAATATCGTCAATTACAGATTTTGTTGGCTTGTGTCATCGTTCTGGCCGCTGGATTCGAGGATCAGCTAACCGAGGAGGGCCGTTTGCGCACCAAAGGTTGGGGTAAGGGAGACCTTATCGGCCGCAAAGGAGACCTGATTGACCGCAAAGGAAGCCTCAAGGGTATCAGCAAGGGATGGAATAAGGGACGCTGGGCCCGCTCCGTCGACGAGGAGGAGGATGACGAGATGATGATCGAAGAGGAGAGCAAGTTGCGATCCAGCGGTGGCCTTTCCAAGAGCAAAATCAGCATCAAGTCCACCGTTGGCCGCAAGGGTCGCACCATGGAGGAGGAGGAGGATCTTGAGACTGAAGAAAACAGGTTGCGCTCTCTTGGTAAAGTTTCCCGCAGCAACATTGGCAAGTCCAGCAACATCGGTCGCAAAGGACGCACCATGGAGGAGGAGGAAGACATTGAGGCCGAGGAGAGCAAGTTGAAATCCCGCGTCGTTCTTTCCAAGGGTGGTCTCAAGTCCGGCAAAATTGGCCGCAAGGGACGCACCATGGAGGAGGAGGAGGAGGACATTGAGGCCGAAGAGAGCAAGTTGAAATCCCGCATCGTTCTTTCCAAGGGTGGTCTCAAGTCTGGCAAAATTGGCCGCAAGGGACGCACCATGGAGGAGGAGGACTTTGATGCCGAGGAGAGCAAGTTGAAATCCCGCGTCGTTCTTTCCAAGAGCAAGAGCGGATTGAAATCCAGCAGCATCGGCCGTAAGGGACGCACCATGGAAGAGGAGGACTTTGATGCCGAGGAGAGCCAGCTCCGTTCTCGCGGAGTTCGTCTCGGTGGAGTCCGCCGTGTCGACAGCCTCAAGGGGCTCAAGATCGATCGTCGCGGAAAGTGGTAGACCTTCCATTCGCTTACAGCATCAACAACAATCCATAGTGCCATTCAATTTTTCACTTACTGTAACATTGTTATACAATGTTTGAAATACAAAATAAAAACTATACTTTATTTTTTATTTAATTGTGATAGAAAATTTTATAATAGGGTTTATTAGTACGGTATGGTCAAGGTGTCGGCGTACGTTTTTCCAATTCCAAAATAGTATTTGATGACATTAAAAATATTAGCGAGGGATTGTGCTGATGTAGGTATCTACAGATTTTTCGAAGTTATTAGTGCGAAAAAAGACTTTTCATTACATTTTTATTAAGAGCTGGTTTCAAGGCAATGAATACCAGTTTAACTGCGCAGTTTAAATAAATTACATACAGAGTTGGACCAATGTTATTTGATGCGTACACGCAAATGGTAGATCACACAAACATTGATTTATTTTAAAACCTAATTTTATTAATAGTACTACCCATGTTTTGGTTTTAGAAGATTCAAAAAAGAACACAAAGAAAATAGCTTGCTTAAAAATTGAACAGCAGTAGAAGTAAAACAAGAAAAAAAGTTTATAAATACAGTTTATTAGTAAATATTTAATTTTGAAATGATGTTTTTACACATAACTTTTCTAGCTGATACGGAACGCACCCTAACTTAATCAAGTTCCAAAAATTTAAAATTAATACAATAATATAACAATAATAGATGTACAAAAAGAAAATGCGTTTATTTCAAGCAATCAAATTGATCGTATGAGAATTTTCGAGATAATCATGGGTTTGGGATCAAACAGATAATCAGAATCAAAGAAAAAAAATGAAAAGTTTAGCCACGGAGTCCTCCCATCCTGCCACCATGGGACATACCACGGGACATACCATGGGACATACCACGGGACATACCACTATGACTGCGCATACGGTTCTCCTCCTCGGTCATTTCCTCTTCGGCGGAGCGGCCCTTGCGCATACCCATATGGCTACCACGAGACATACCTCCGTGTCCGCGGGACATACCACCATGACTGCGCATACGGTTCTCCTCCTCGGTCATTTCTTCTTCGATGGAGCGGCCCTTGCGCATACCCATATGGCTACCACGGGACATACCGCCATGACCACGGGACATACCACCATGACTGCGCATACGGTTCTCCTCCTCGGTCATTTCCTCTTCGATGGAGCGGCCCTTGCGCATACCCATATGGCTACCACGAGACATACCGCCATGACCACGGGACATACCACCATGACTGCGCATGCGGTTCTCTTCCTCGTCCATTTCCTCTTCAACGGAGCGGCCCTTGCGCATACCCATATGGCTACCACGAGACATACCGCCATGACCACGGGACATACCACCATGACCGCGCATACGGTTCTCTTCAGCCTGCTGGTCATCTAAACCAGCAGCGAGAGCCACCAAACAGAGAAGGGCAATCTATAAAAAAAATTCATACAATATAATTTAAGAATGTAGTACAATTTTGATTGTATAAACAATAGTAATAAGGAAAAATAAAGTATTAGAATGAAGAGAGTTTGAATAATAAGTAATTAAAGCTTACCGTAAGCTTCATCGCTTTACTTGAGGGTTGACTTGAAGACTGAGTGAAAGAGAATGATACTTTTGGGGTGAGTTCGGGTCCTTTTTATACTCAAATCATGATCGACAACGCCTTTGAACAAAGCATATAATTTATTTTATTTTTTAAATTATTATAGTTGTTTGTTTGCGGTTTATTGTAATTCTCATCCTTGAATTCGCATGCATGTATTAGTCCCGACTTCAATTGCGCAACTCATACTCTTTTAATTTAAAGTTACCTTGCTGATATATTTCGAAAAATAAAATTCCCAATTTGGTCAGCAAAGCAATACCGCTACTGTACTGAATCGAGAAATTAGTAATTTTTGTTGACAAAAATTGGCCTTCAATAACGTAATTCCCTACATGGAACATCGACCAAAAAAACAATAAACAAAGGATTATTTAAGAAGGGATTTCATGGAATTATAACATATGCTATAATAGCAATGAAATATAGCAAGTAAAATAATAGCAAGTAAAATAATAGCAACACATTTTGTTGTACCAGGTCTAAACTTAATTGCGCATAACGTGTACCCTTCCATCAGACTCTTTGTTTTTGTAATAGGATTCCTTTGGTCTAGAGTGAGTAAAAGTAGCCCCCCCCCCCTACTTTTACCATAATACGAACCATAATAGGGACCAATTCGACCGGAGGTTGCCAATTTAAGGGAAAATAAACTGCGTGAAAAAACTAAACTGTCATAAAAAAGGAAGGAAAATGTAATGTTAACTTTATGTACAGTTAACAAAAAAATTCTTTATTATGAAAGCGAAAACGGTTTGGGACAGAACAATCTGATTGAATTGTACGCATACAAATAAGAAACCATAAAATTATCTTTCTACGTACATTATTTATATACCGTTCTGTTATTCATCAGTTCGTCGATTTACAAAAGTAAATATTGGACAATCTTCTCTCACTTACCAAGTATTCTGATCTGTTTATACGCACAACTAAATTTGTTTTAATATTAATTTCTTCCAATATGTTATTTATTTAATTTGGGGTGATACTAGTTATACGTAGTGTATGTTTATATTACATTGTGAAGACAAAAGGTTTATTTGTAGTCTGGACGATTATTAATAGACCAAAGGAAGAGGGGTAATAAAGCATTATATACATAATCTCACCTTTCTTATATACTTTTTATTGAATAAAAAATAAAGACTTATAAAGAATGATGAATGTGTATTTTGTTTTGAAGATTGATCGATCAAATCTATATCATACTGTGCTGTACAGAAAGTTCAGGTGAAAGAAAAATGGGATTGTACTCCCACGATGGAAGAGGTGTTGCAGCATTTGCAGTGGGAATAAATGCTTTAAGTAGCGTCAACGAATTGTTTTTACCACTTTCCACGACGACCAATGTCACGGCCGCCCATCTTTTTACCACCGAGGTTACCACGGGAGAGACCTCCGTGAGAGCGCATCCTGTTCTCCTCCTCGATCATGTCATCTTCCTCCTCGGCGGAACGGGCCCAACGTCCCTTGCTCCAGCCCTTGTTGCTCCATCCCTTGCGGCCGCAGTCAATGCAGCCCTTGCCCCATCCGAGGTCACCCTTGTTCCAGGATCCCTTGTTCCATCCACGAAGATCTCCTTTGCTCCATGACCGGTCGATAAGGTCACTCTTACGCCAGGAATGATCCCAGCCCTTAGAGCGCCATCTGCCCTCTTCCGCCAGCTGGTCCTCGAAGGCAGCAGCCGCAACAATGACACAGGCCAACAAAATCTGTTATAACATGTTGCATCATTATTTTATCGTATTCGCATATATAATAGTAATTAAAATAAGCACAACTAAAATTTGGATAAACCTTACCACGATTTTCATGATTGCTTTTCTGAAGTGCTGATTTTACCGACGAGAAGGGGAGGGAAGTTGTGTGTGCTTTTGTGCAGATTTCAATTCCCTTTTTATACCAGATTTGCGAAGGTCCAAGCGGCAATTTTAACCAGGGCTCCACCCTTTAAATCAGAAGAATGCGGCCTGCTGTTTGTGAAAAAGAGTAATTTCTATAGAATTATTTAGACGGAGGCTGCCTTCGATTGGGCTACAATACCCTTGAAATTTTTATTTCCGGATTCTTTTAACTAACAGGTTATTACATGTTGAATGGTGAACGATTCTAATGTTGAACAATACTAATGGCATCATACACATAATTTAACTATGAGTTTAATATTAAGTCAGACGATTTAAAGTCGACACGCTGAAATCCTCCATTGAAAAAAGGAAACAAAAGAAGATTATTATATAATGTAAAGATATTAGGTAATTAACTTAAATAACAAACTAGAAAGCATAATCAGCTAGAAATTAATATTTCATACTTTTATCGATATTAAAAAATATAATAAAAGTGGTTATTAGATGAGGTAGTGAATTTAAAAAACAAAAAATTATGTTCCCATTCTTAAGTCAACAATGCGCACTTAAGGATTATATATTTAAATAAAGTTATCGGACAAATATTTGACCAATTTGGTATTCACAACGGTTAACCCGATCTTCTTTTGCAACGAATATGCCAGTAGCGTAATAATTATGGTGTAGTTACAATATCAGGCATTAAAAATATACCAAATTATACCTTTGTAAAGTTTTTATTAGCTCTCATTTATTCACACTACGACGATAGTGGTGTTAAAAATACATACATAATTGGAATTATTTTATTCGCCATAAGTAAGAACCTGAAATATATAATGCATCTGTATTTCACCACTTTTGATCAACAATCTACTTAATAGTAAAACAAGAAGAAAAAAATAGCAGCCAACCAACATAGTGAAAGTCTTCGTGTATTTACAGTACAAAAAAAGGAGAAAGATATAAAAAAAAAACCGGAAGAATTACATTTTTTAACAGATCGACTGAGAAGGCGAAATTTTTTAATGACAACTGATTACCACTTACCATGACTAACAATCTGCTTGAGACCCATCTTCTTGTTACCGCCAAGACGGACGCCATGAGAGCGCATGCTCATCTTGCTCTCCTCAGTCTCGAGGTCCTCCATGGTGCGTCCCTTACGACCGCTGTTGGACTTGCCGCCGTTATTGCCAGACTTTCCACCGTGAGAGCGCATTTTGTTCTCCTCGGATTCAATGTCTTCCTCCTCCATGGTACGTCCCTTGCGGCCGCTGGATTTGTTGCCGCCCTTGCCGCTGGAAACTCCGTGCGAGCGCATCTTGTTCTCCTCAGTCTCAAGATCTTCGTCTTCCATGGTGCGACCCTTGCGACCACTGGACTTGTTGCCGCCGTTAACTACGGTAACTACGGTAAGGTAGGCCCTAGTTCTAGTGTGCTTGTAGCTTTTCTTTTTAATGATGGAGTCGTCAAACATTCATAAAGAACGAATTTAATGAACTATTTTTTTATTCGTTGAAATGTGATGATGCGACAATTGGCAAAAGAGGATCCAGTGAGAAAATCTATTGATTGATGCTCACTGATTTAAAGACCATAATTTGTATTTTTATTTTACTCTACAGTGATAAGGAACATGCATCTCATTGTAGAAGCATAATTTTTAAGGGTTTTTAAGTTGTTTTTTTTTAAAAACAGTATCAATTGAAACTGTGGGTTTTTTACCACTTTTTATTATTAAGAGTGGTCTTCTTGTTTCCACCGAGGTTACCACGGGAGAGACCACTGTGAGAGCGCATCCTGTTCTCCTCCTCGATCATGTCATCTTCCTCCTCGGCGGAGCGGGCCCAACGTCCCTTGCTCCAGCCCTTGTTGCTCCATCCCTTGCGGCCGCAGTCGATGCAGCCCTTGCCCCATCCGAGGTCACCCTTGTTCCAGGATCCCTTGTTCCATCCACGAAGATCTCCTTTGCTCCATGACCGGTCGATAAGGTCACTCTTACGCCAGGAAGAATCCCAGCCCTTAGAGCGCCACCTGCCCTCTTCCGCCAGCTGGTCCTCGAAGGCAGCAGCGGCAACGATGACGCAGGCCAACAAGATCTAGTGGATTTATTACAGAATTATTATTCAAGACTAAAACTTCATAGATATAAATCGATAGTAATAATATAATTTGAAAAAAAAACTTACCACGATTTTCATTGTGATATTTGGGTTTGAGGTACTGGTTTTGTCAACGAAAGAGGAGGAAATAGAATGTATCTTAAGAGGAAACTTCCATGCTTTTTTATACTCAACTAATGAAGGTCTGTGACAAATCAATCAAGGGCTCCACCCTGCATGCAGCCATTCATTATCTCATAGTAATAGTCGCTTTCATCGAATTGTCATTGAAGTCAGTATGGTGTTCTCCGGTAGTCCGATATTTACCCTTGGTGTTATAAACTGTCAATTTCCCGAATCTTCTGTGCACTAATATATTAGGATAAAGGTGTTCCTGCTTAAATCAATCGGAACGTATTTTAATTCACGTATATTGAAATTGATATATTTTAGAAATTTTATTCGTGCTCTTCCTTTAATTGAGATGCTGGATTAATCCCAACTTTTTTTAAATAAAGAACTGAGACATTAGTTTTAAAGATTTTATTTCATATCCCAGCTCAAGGCGCTATTTCTCTCAAATCTCAACACTTGCCTGATAACATTAAATGGAACATAACATGGAACCAACATTCTGCTTGAGGTCCATCTTCTTGTTGCCGAGACGGACACCGTGAGAAAGCATGGTCATCTTGCTCGTCTTGCTCTCCTCAGTCTCGAGGTCTTCCTCCTCCATGGTGCGACCCTTACGGCCGCTAGACTTTCCACCGAGACTGCCGCTGTTGCTGTGAGACATACCACCGTGAGAGCGCATCTTGTTCTCCTCTTCGATCAAGTCATCATCAATCTCCTCCTCGTCAACGGAACGAGCCCAGCGTCCTTTCAATCCTTTGCTGAGGCCGCAGTAGATACAACCGCCCTTGAGGCTGCCTTTACGGCCGAGGAGGTCTCCCTTACTCCAGGAACGGAGGCGACCTTCTTCGGCGAGCTGATCCTCGAATGCGTCAGCTTCGCAAACAAATTTACTGGCTATTAGTATAACGACATAATAAAGAATACATTTTAACATGTATGTGAACTCACATATATGTTAGCATATCAATAGTTATTAACATATCGAATTCATAGTTATATTGCATACGGTATAATTTTTTACAGTACGTGTTTATTGCATTGTACTAATTAGTAATTACGTTAATTTGATTATTAAACTATATTCAGTTACATGGGTATTTGAACAATACGCTTGGCTCTCTGAGTAGAAAAGCAATAGAACATATAATACGAGATTTGGACACTTCAAACAGAGAAAAGAAATTGAGAATCATTATTTGAGGCCAGCCACATACAAGTTAGAGAATAGCCCAAGAGGAAAATTATTGATAGCGACTAATTACCATTTGTGACCAATCATCTGCTTGAGGTCCATCTTCTTGTCACCAAAACGGAAGCCATAATGAGAACAAATGGTCATCTTGCTCTCCTTGCTCTCGAGTTCCTCCTTTATGGTGCTTCCCATAAGCCCCTGGAGTTGTTACCACACTTTCCAGTGGTAATGATTCAAAATCCGATATGAAAAGACACCGTAATAACTAATTATAGCCCTAACCTAATTCCTCTCTAAATTTCGTTTCATTGTCTTTATGCTAAGGGATTTTTTAAAATGTTGGTTACGTAATTATATAAGGATATGAATATCAAAGAATTATGGAAAATCGTTACGGGTTTGTAAGAAACTGATTAGATATGTCAACAATGAAAAGAAGTTATCCTTGTGATAGTGGTTTTCGAACAGGTTAAAAAACGTTAAGATTATTTCGCTGTACATCATACAATTTTCATTACTTTGCGTTTAAATAAAAACCTTGATGTTTGAACGTGAAAGGTGAAAACTGGTTTGTTATCATATTTAGTCAATAGGGTGTTGCACTTTTTAAATATTATTCGTAAAAATGAAAACATCTTATATAATCTTCTAATGTTGAAATATGCAACACTGTCAGTTATTTGATTATGTGAATACGGTAATTAACTTAATAATTACTCAACTATGAGGAAAATAAAAATTCCTAATTCACACAATAATTACCTTGTAAAATATACCATTCAACATATTATTCAATGTTTGATCTGATATGATCAATTTAGTTGATTATGATTAATATATTGATGTAGAAGTATATTAATTAGCATTACACAGAGGCCAATAGCATTGCTTAAGAAACTTCATTTTCAACTTTGAAACACAACTTTGAAACACAAAACGCAAAACATGTTTGGTCCAGAAAAACCAGTTGGCACTAACTATAAGTTGAAAAATATAATAAGAAGTCGAACTCACGGCCGTCGTGTTTCATTTACGAATTCCCAGTAATAAAAGACCTTGAATTTGGTCAACAACTGCTGCGCGTGCACTAGCAAATCGCGTCAGCAAGGCGTTCTTTGACTGCTGTTTCTGTTGAAGTTCCTTGTCTCTTACACCATCTAGCAAAACTAGTTTATTCTAGTTTCAAATCAGTATTAGCCATAAGAAAAAAAAATCTACTGGCAAAAAAAACTGGTTGGTAAAGTCCAGTCGTTTTCAGTTTCTTTCAGTTTAAGGAACAGTATATTGTCGGGGATTCTTACTGATTAATTAGTTTTCTTTTCAGACATTTCAATAAAGTTTGATTTCAAGGCAACTCTTTTGCAACTGCGCATTTACCTGCTCGAATTGTTGCATCGCTTTTGAATATTCGAAAATGCTAAGCTGGAGGTCATTATTTCCTTAAAATGCATTTCAATGCATTCCTACCTATATGGTAGAGGTCTTCACGTACAGACGTCTATGTATCACTCACGGTAAGTACTAAATCATGCGCATCCTAGATGCAATCTCATGTTATAATGATACAAATTTTAAGCAGCTTTTTATACTTTCTTCTCACTTCATTTATTTTTCATTCACAGATTATATATGTACGGTACTACATCAAGATGGTAAAAATATGTCTATTACATCTCAACATTATTCAGATTATTTTTGTAAATACAATATTGATATTATCATGTGCTAAGAGAGTGTGTAATTAAGCTTCTTAATTACAGGGGAACAATACTTTTCAAGCATGGATACTTCGCTTTTAGATAATTTTTCCGGCCAGGTCGAATTCCTACTGCCGATTGAGGGAAAACTATTAGCCATACTATTCATAGCTTTCTTTTTGTCTTGAACCCTCTGAAAAGTTCGGACGGAAGAAGACATATCTATTCCAAGAAAAGTAAACAATTTTTCTGCCTCTACTTCCGTATTTTCTGAAAAATCTTCGTATTTCATCAAATAATAGCGCTCAGGTTGACGAGCCCTCAAAGTTTCCAATAGGTCCAAATCATTTCCCATTGAGCCGCAGAGGTTTTGGATGTTGCTGCACAATGGGTCCTTCTGGCACCAAATCAAGTCGATCCGAGAGGACATAAGGGATCGTGGGTCTCGGACGAGATAGATGACTTTCCAGCTAATTTTCAAAAATTTGATTAATAAAATATTAAGATAAGAAGTCTAAAAAACTAAATTACTCTCCAGAATAGCCAGAGTCGTTGTCCTCAATCATCCCATCAGCGAAAACGTCGACAAGGGACAATCGAACTTCTTTGACCAACTGGACTGGGAAATGAGTGCAGACATCTCGCATGAATTTTGGTTGAATGCACAGGTTTTCGTCAACTGATTTGCATACATCTGAAACTCTGCGGTTCTCAGCGAATATGTTTTTACCACCAATTAATTGATTTTTTAAATATTTAAGGTATTCCCAAGAGAAAGAACAGTTGAAAATTGATCGGATCAATTCCATTGGTTTAAATTTCTTGTTCAACAGAGTTGAAAAGTGAAGAAAATTAGCCGGCTCGTAGGAGTAAAAGACACCCGGAGAACTGTTGATGAGTTCACCCAAGAAAGTTGAACCAGTTTGCCAAGTCGTTATCAAAAGGATCCTCTTTGTAGCCTAATAATCATTGGTTTGTTATAGTAGTATTTAAATTATATTAAATAAATAATAATTATAACAATGAATGTGTGTCTAAGAGTTTAATCTACAGGTTTGAAATGTATAAGATAACCAATAACCTTCGGTTTGTTGGATATGGGTGTTAAATTCTGTGCGATGGCACTTTCTATCTTGAGTCCCCCTATTACACGAGTGATAACGATGCGGCGACTCTCTTCGACAGGATCAGCTGATACAGATAAGTCCTTGTTACTTTTAATCGAAAAATGCGTCGATTTTCAAATTTAGCTCGACGGAATTCGTAAATTTCACCAACATTTTTTTTTTATTTCATGGAAAAAATTATGTCTTATTTGAACAATATCTACAGCTTCTATATGATCTTACCGTTATCTTGGATTGTAAAACAATCAATAGAAGCATCGAGAGGTCGATTATGGCTACTAATGATGGAATAGTTTTTGTGAGAAATAAGCAGCACGAAAACGAGCCAGCAGATTAAGATGGCAAAGAAAAGCGTCTTCATTTTCATTGGCAAGAATAGCACCATAGTGATTATTACTGTTGATCCTTTTAAAATGTAATATGTTGTAGATCCAATAAAAAACATGGAACATAAGACATCGATATAATGATGAGTTTAATAGCTATGGTACACAATAAACAACTTATAGCACTAAAAACTCCTTTAACTAAAAAATTACAGGGCACCTACAAGCCGGTAATGAATTTATCAACTGTGTATGTGGCTCTTCGTGGCTTCAATATTGGGAGCACAGGTGTGTTTGAAACAATTGAAAATATAGTAAACTTAGCGGATGCATGGCATAACTGGCATCATTCATAATTGGTGATATAGGTACTCCCCAAAGGAATCAGAAGAGTATGGCCTAATTAGCCTATTTACCCCTTATAAAAAATTGAACTTTGAAAACTAAATAAGTGAATAATTGTATATTTTACTATAAAGCACTAAATAAAGAATGCCGTACTCTGAAAAGGGGACATGAGAACTTTTATTGTAAATTAATTATTTCATGTATAGCCGAGTCGCCGAGAAATGAATTCAGCAATAAAACAACGTTATGTTAACCGCTTTTAATTGACTTTACTATCCATTTCAGAAGACAATACGTAATTCATCTTTTTCATGAGAGAGGAACAAGCATTTTCAATTATGTTTACTTGCTTTTCAGGCAAGTTACCCCTCCACCGGGACACGGTCAGATTAGAATTCCGGTAGGTAGAATGAGGATCGTTTAACCGCACCGTTTTTTTCGTGTGTGATTCTAGAAAAACCCGCACAGAAGAAGACTTATCCAATCCAAGAAAAGCAAACAATTTTCTCGTCTCGACGTCAGGATTCAAACTCAGATCCTCGTATTTGAGCAAATAATACCGATCCGGCTGCCGCGCTTTCAAAGAGTTTAAAAGATCCAAATCATTGTAGATCGAACCACATAATTTTGGTATATCTTTGCACTTGGGATCCGCTTGACACCAGGTTATTTTAGCCCTTGAATGTGCGATAGCTCGTGGGTCTCGTACCAGGTATATTATTTTCCAACTGATTTTAGATCAATTATGTAAAGAGATTAGTCAATATTGTAATCAACTTTGCTTTTAAAAAAACATTCATTACTCTTCCGTTGAATTGTTGTTAGCTAATTTATCCGCAAGAACTTCGGTTAGAGACAATCGAACTTCTTTGATCATTCTGACCGGGAAAAGGTTGCAGATTTCTTGCATGAAATCGGGTTGAATGCAATGGGCCTCATCCGCGGATTTGCAAGCATCAAAAACTCTCGAGTTCTTTTGGATAAAGTCTGCACCGCGCTTAGACTTCTTGGTGAAATGCTTAAGGTATTCGGTTGAGAAAGAACAGTCAAAAACAGAACGGATGAGCTCCATTGGCTTAGTTTTTGGTTTGGGCAAATGGTACTGGAGGAAATGTACTGGTTCGTAAGTGTAAAACACGCCTGGGGATTTATTGATCAAATCGCCTAAGAAAGTGGAGCCACTTCGCCAAGTTGCTATCACGAAGATTTTCTTTACTTTCTAGTAAATAAAAAGTGATGATGTACAGTGTTCGTCTGATCATTTAATGTTTAATTTTTTATACCTCTGGTTTCTTGTAGATTGGTATTTGGTTTCTAGCGATAGCTTCTTCCAACTGCAAGAGCCCTTTCAAACGAGCCAAACCCAGGCCAAAGCTTTCTTGCTGATTAATATCGGTTGCTTCGTTAACAATTTTTAATGGTTCGAATGACATCAACAAACTATTTTTGTCTGTCCCAGATTGGTGATGAGATTTTTCTTTTTAAAAAATTGCACAATAAAAGCAAATAATAAAAAAATTACTCCGGGTGTGAATTAATATTTTATTTCTTATATTCCATGCTATTTCATTATCATAGTTGAAAGCATCGTACCTTGATTTCCATGAATGCATTTGGAGATCGAGACATTATTGAAAGGCTCGTAGATCGGATAATGATAAGCCATAATAACCAGCATCATGTTAAAGAAGAACCACATAGAAATGACTCCGATGAATATATATTTTCCGATGGGTTTCACCCGGAGTAAATGCAACATTATGTTTTACCAGCACTTTTGAATCTCTGCAAGGTATATTATATTTATATGTATTTATCTTAAATTTACCACTGTGAAAACTAAGGTAAAAAGACTATCAAGCGCACTGTTCTACATTTGGGTCCTTTTTCTAACTGCCACCCAATCAAAGAAAACAATAGGGATGCAGCGTAAATTTCATCCAGCTGTTGTTCTATTCAAATGAGCATATTCGTAATACAATGATCCGTAGTGAGCCCGGTAGCAAAACAGATGTTCATAATTTAAAAAAATATCAAAATGGAGCTGGGAAATAAGAAAATACGATAAAACAGGAAACTGTTGATAGTAAATACATTCTCAAGTATATTCCCATTTTCCAGCCCTAGGTACTGTACAGTACAGGTACATGCTTTAATTTTCAGGTTTTTAAGAACAATATGAGGTAAATATGAGTGCCATGGAATAATATAAATTATTATATTAAATTACACTATAGGTTTTTAAGCAATATATATTTCCAACCCCATCAATATAATAATGTGGGATGATTAATGGGCGCGGAATTTTTTAAATAGTCCATGTGTATCCTATGCATTCGTTCATATCGTAGGACTACTGCATATTAAACTATATTAGAGCTTTGTTTCCTTTTTTTTTAATTTAAGAGCTGAATAATTTGTTTGGTGACGAAATGTTCTTTTTCCTTTAGTTTTTCTACAATTTGAAAATGGTCCATCGAATCCAACACTTTGAAATTCACCTCAAAACCAGCGTTCCTCAGAGCCTGATGTAGAAAACCAAAATATTTATTGGGTTGAATTATATATTTAAGTTTTTGTTATGATGAATATTACGCCAAATGTGTACTTACTGTAGCGTATTCTTGACTTTGTCTTTTGAATTCACTGGGGTCGTTTTCCGCTGCAACAACAATATACTTCACGTGTTTCAAATGCTCCACATTTCTTTGGAGTATATTCAAGTTGAGCATTGGGCTGTTTTTCTCTGCCGTCTCACTATATCATAAATCGTTCGTATTATTGCATATTATTTTAAAACAAGTTTTTAAAAATATCTTTACTGAATGAATAACTGAAATAGAACTTGCCTGGTTAATTTGATGTCCTCATTTAAATAAGTGATGACAACTGGACGGATATCGAATATTCCACTAATTAGTACTAAACCCCTAATGAGTTTCAAATTTGGCTCCTTTTCTCCCCAGTCCCCATCTCTGTACAGCAGCATGGTGGTCAAATGAGCTCCAGAGCAGTGGCCTCCAACAGCCACCCCTCTAATTTACCATTTTAAAATAATAGGTATAGTTTTTTAGAATTTAACAATTTTTCATTATAATGATTTAACACGATATACCTTGAACCTCTCTCAGCGGCCCACTTCAAAATAGCTGTTAGCGCAGTTTGATT
The DNA here is from genome assembly GCA_030141595.1 of Chydorus sphaericus. Taxonomy (NCBI): domain Eukaryota; kingdom Metazoa; phylum Arthropoda; class Branchiopoda; order Diplostraca; family Chydoridae; genus Chydorus; species Chydorus sphaericus. The sequence goes on from CM057935.1 coordinate 8,830,708, forward strand.
TTGTTGAACCATTTCACTCACTTCCACTGATAATAGCCACATAATAAATTATGAGTTGGCCAATAGACATCAACTACCTACCTCTTTTATAAAAATTAAATACCTTTGGGAGCAACCTCAAATCCTAAAATGATTGTTATGATTCCTGCTTTGTATAACGGTTCTACGCAATAAGCAGACATGAAACGATCCAAAAGGTGCCAATAGCCGCCATGAATGTATACAAAAACTGGCGCATCTAAAAATAAAAAATAAAAAATAAAAATTCGTATAACAAGATTCAACTTCATTTCAATTAAAATTGAATATTCAAGTACCAGTGGGAAGACTATCCGTTCCATAAATATCAAACTTTTCTCTCTCTCCAACTCCATATGGAACGTCTAATTGGTATGGAACTTTTTTCCTCACCTCATCGCTCTCTGTTATAATAATAATGGAATAATTGTAAAAAGTGCAGATACTATATCTATAACTCAGTAACTGACGTTAGAATTTATTTTCGAAAGTATATTTATATATATTTAAATATTTAATAGCTTTTAACTGTACCTTGAGATGCAAAAGAAAGATGGTTTTCTACAACCACCTTTGGAGTAATTCCTCCCAGTCGACATCTTTGAGACGACCTGGATGGTAAATACTCATCCTCGACTCGCTTGAAGATACGTCTTTCACTTAATCTTGGAATTTTTTTAAAACTTAAAATAATAGTAATTTTCTCTTACCTTCAAGTCCCATGTTAACCATTCTTCTTGTTGCATTCCCAGTATATCTGACGGTATTAATTTGATTGCCAGTTATTTTTTCTGAAGTTAAGACCAAAAATGCATTACTTTAAACAAGTCCCAGCTTGCGACCACTGCCATGGATTCTGGCCGCTTTTTGCGGATAGTCTATCTAAGCATTCAAGAAGTCAAGAGTAACCGAGAGACTACATATGGTATGGGAAAGAAAGAGTCTAGAAGAAACTTTGACCTTCAAATAAATGTTTTAACATAATTCATGATCCAATGTAAAACTGATAAGGAAACGTGATAAGAATATAAATCAGCGCATTGCCTTTTTCTAACTTTTTATTTACAAACTAGGAATGTAAATCGCTTGTCTATAGAATCAGAAACGAAAAAAAAAGATTAGCTTACACTGACTAATGGGAAGCCTCATCAATGTTTGAATTACTAATAAGGTATATATATATATTCTAATACTATAAGGTATATAGTTTTATGTAACAAGAAAACATATCGATTTCCTGAAATTTATGTCTATTCAATTTCTGGCCGAAGAGCAACTGCTCATTCTATTTAGGATGTTCTTATTCTAAAAAACGGGGACAAAATTTGGATGTAACGGAATATGAGTAAAACCGTAGAAGCGTCATAACATAGTCGAGTCAAAATATTTAAGAAAATTTACGTACCAAAAAATGCGAACCACGGAAAGGGAAAAAATATTTTTAAATGACAGGACAATTAGAACAAACCCCACGGGAAAAGAAATTAACCCTCGGTTAGGACAATATTAGATAAATGTACCAGTAAAACTCCCAGGTGGCAACGTAAAGTAAGGTTTTATTAGGCACATATTAAGATGATTAGCATATTAATCATTTATATGTGCAAATTAATTGACTTGTTACAACAGGAGTTATCGATGCTCTTGTCAATTTTTTATTCGGCCCTACTAAATAAAGAAGTAAGTAACTATAAAACATGATTTTAAAAAATTACATAAACTTGAAAAGGGTAATACAAAACTGGGAGATACACATAATTTTAAAATAATATACCGCATAAATAAAACAAATTTTATGTGGTGTTTAATGGTTAGATTTTATTAGATTTTAATGCCTCGCCAGTAATTCAGATTCAAGCTGGGAATTGCCTTCGTGTTCTTGCATGACACCAACGGGTTACTATTAATACAATATATATTTTAATACTGTGATAATTACTATATTATCATTCATATAAGTAAAGAAGAACTTACGTTTTATTATTAGCACTAACAAAAACTTTTGACTGCAAAGTTTTGATGGTCCCATCACTGTTGTTGCACAAAATGCGGGCCAGGTCTTTTTACATTTTTAAATGAAAAATGAAAATTGATTAGACATAGTAAACACCAAAAGGATAATAATTATACTCACTTGCTTTCTTAATTTCAGCTAATAGAGCTAAAATTTGGTAAAGAAAATCAAATTTAATTTCGTTAAAAAAATTTAAATATCTTAGAACTATAGCTATGGTTTCTTACTTGGACCAAATGGATTTGGATTAGGTCTAGATTCGTAAAAGAACCTATCTCCATACTTAAGTTTGTTAAAATTTTCGGCAATTAAGCAAGTCATTGTGGGCCCTACGATTCCGTCACCAAGAGTGCTTATCTCCGCCAATCCCCCAACGTAAAGATCAATGTCGTCCACGCTTTTGTAAACTTGTCCCAGAGTATCGATTACCTATATTTGTAATTCACACATCATTAAATATATTGAATGAAACTTAATTTGCCGAGAAATTACCGATGGATCAAAATACGTAGGGGGAACATTCTTCATATAGGATTGTCGTAAAAAATAGAGAGAATCATACAGTGACAATGATTCGCATATTAAGTACCATATAAGGTAATTTACCCCTTGATTTGAAGCGGAGCCAGATGAATTTAATGTTGGTAATTTGCTAATGGGATCAGAAAAGACGGGTAAACCGCAGAACTTTCGATAGCTATTATAGCTGGGTAGACCGTGATCTCGTCCACGCTGAATATTCAGCGCCACAAGATCGAAAGCGTCGAAAGGAGGCCCCTTATTAGACACGTTCCTATATGAAACAAATATATATATTCTGCAATAAACAACACAAATTATAATCATAATGAATACAGTTACTTGAAAAGAGTGAGCCAGAGATCATCCTCTACATCAATATCTACGGCCTGAGAAGGTTGTCTAACCAAACCCCGAATAACATCATAAATGAAGGTCTTGTTATGGTAGATGACGGCTTGATTATGGGGAACGGGGGCCGAGGGATCGTTGAAATGGTCATCCATCTGGTAAGTCGTCATTACGCCTTTCTCATCGTACATCTGGACCAAGCCTTGAACGAGGGAGTGGCCTATGCGAAAGGCAGCTGTGGCAAATTCGTTGCTGATTGGACCGCTGATCAAGTCATTCGTTGTATATCCACTAAAAGTATTCCCTCCCGATAATGGAGTTAGTTTATACTTAGCCATAGCGGCATTCCCTTCAATTAACATTATATATGAGAACATATTAATATTATTTAATTATATAACATATATTACCGAGAAGAATTGGTAGAAATTCGTTATATGTGATGTGCTGAATCTCGGCGATGACTATTCGCCGTGTTTCTTGGAAGACAGTTTCGCTGGACCACTTCGGATTAAGATTGGCTAAAATGCGCGCGATCCTATTATGTTCGCGGTGCCAAAGGGTGTGCATAACCGTCAGTTGAGGCTGCTCTGTCACCCTCGAATCACCTACCAAAGTACATACCGGTATACAAGCTATGAAAATAAATATTTAAAAAAGGATGTATATTAGGCCTACCAGCAATGAAACAAGCACCGGTGGTACAACCAGGACTTATAGGAAGAAGTTCGCGGCCATAACGATCTGTAGAAAATTTCAATAACCCTTTGCTTGATACATTTCGTAGTTAGTTCGTCGTGTTTAGGTTAGAGCCATAGACAGTCGATGCATCTAGCCAATGCGTGTTTTGGTTTACCTGTTGTAAGTGTTAAATAGTTGTGCTATGAATGTAAAATTAAATTAAACCATTTGAATGTGATTATGTTGATTATATAAAATCTACCTGTTCTGCATATTTCACGAAAGGTAATTTGCAACTCAACCTATTGGGTCCAGTGTTTGATCGTGAAAACGTCATGCACCTCATTGCTGTGGCATTCAGTTCATTGTCACCTGGCAGGATGTAGATAGGAAAGCAGTAGTCCATTTTTTTCAAAAGGGCAGGATTCAGTGGATAGTTGTCAGGCGCGCAACACGTGTATGCCGTTCCATTAGCTGTTGTTTTTAATATAAAAAGACCCAATACGTAAAAAAAATGCTTCATAATTTGATTAAAAATTCGCGCAATCATAAAAAATTATACCGAAAGTAAATTGGGTAGTAGACTCCATGTCGTGATTGATCAATTGTCCAAATTGCATGATCATATTAGTTGTGGTAGGTAACGGCACATCTTCGTCATCAAAAACGGTCACGCTTATATTTCGAGAATACGGAAGAGCTGATCCATCCTTAGCTAACGTTCGCGGATTGGAAATTCCTTTATAGTCGTAAATAAATTATAAGTAATTTCATATTTTTAAAAATTAGAAAGTTGAATAATTGAAAAAGGGGAATTGGTCATGGTTTAGGAACCTTTAGTAAAAGATTCTAAATGAACAGTTAAAAAATAAAATTAAGTTGCATCTATTAACGGATAGTTTTTTCTCGATGCGCACCTGTCCCAGGAAAACACAATAATGTCACCCTTCCCGAAGGCCCACACGGTCGAGACCAGTCCCCCCAAAAAACTGTTTAATCGTATTATACTGTCTCGATCCTTATCGGAAAAAGGGGAAAAGTGTCTGTGTTATTGTTCCGAACTCTAAAAAAAACCCTTTTAAAAATAATAATTAACCATTGTTAATGAAGTACTGTACCTGTATAAAACTTAGATCTATAATTTTAGTACGGGCCTTAGAATATAATATAATATAACAATATAAATATAATACGGGTAGTTAACACCATACCATCACCGTAAGAAGGTTTAAGTAAACGGCGATATCCGCTAGCAGCTCGGCCTAAATTCAGGAGCGTCTTATTACTGCTGTTGCACGACCCGTCAATAGTTCGGTATTGGTTAGACGATGCTGGACACGTCGGAGGATTTAAACAACCCGTTTGCGTCTCATTGGTGAACCTCATTAAATTATGCTCTATTTCTTGGTCACTCAAACCGAGTCTGGAATATTGAAACAAATCATTAATCAATGTATTTAAACTATAACATTTAATTATATACTCGTTTTTGAGGAAACGGACGGTTTCCGTGAATTGCATGCTCTTCCTAGATAATTCAATAATTTCTTGAGATGGTTGTTTGAATTTGGCCATGCGTGACATATGAGAGCCCTCCTTGATGTAGATACCCTGAGCGTAGAGCTCCTCTTCCAGCTGGGACAAACGATCCACGTAGGTGAAGCTCACTTGTTCGACCATCCTCAGTTCATAATCGGCTAGGGAACGAACTAAAATTGGATTTAAATTATAGAATTCAAATACCGGTATGTTATTGACAGTTTAAAATAATTCAAAAATTATCAAATTGCTTTGAGATATTAAGTTACCTTTGGAATAATCATTTTCAATCCCCATCTTTTCGTGTGTTTTTTTTTCGTGCTATATAGAGAACAGTAAAATAAATTGTGTTTTAAAAATTAGATTGGAAAAATATTTAGCTTCAATTCAAACTTACTGTAAGGGCAAAGATAAGCAACATGCAGAGCGGAATACTACTTAACATTTTATTAGTGGCGGCTTTCTTTTCTGTGGGAGAGCGCAGTAGCTATATAACATTTTCTTTTAAAATTTCCGTCAATATATATAGTGAAGGTACGCAGCTAGTAAGCCACAATAGCATATAGGAGGAACTATAGACGTTTGTATTTATATATAATATAAATATTTAATATAATTTCCTTTATCATTATGGTTGTTTTTCAAGTTTTTTAAAGCAGCTGCAAGGAAATTTTTTTGTTAACAAATGGGGAAATTAATATAAAGGGTTGGTGAACTAGGTGGCGCACAGAGACGGCAGACAATATTAGAGAATGATGGCTAGACGGTATTAAAGAACTATTCTCATTGCATTGAATTCAGCCTGGCCGAAGCGGAAGGGAAAATTAACCAAAAAAAAAAAAAAAAAAAAAAAAAACAGATTCAAAACTTATTGCTCTTAAACTATCCGCCGATATCCCTCGCATTATCATAATAAAAAACGAATCAGAACGTCTCCCTCCTGTTCTCCCATTGCCCATCAATGGCAGGTGCGACGGGAGAAATTTTCTATCATTATTGTCTCTTTTTCATTTATTTTTGTTTATTAATCAAGGTTACTCAATCAATAATTATAATGGGCGTTGAGTTGTTGTTTTTATTGATTTAATTCAATTATAGATTCCGGCTTCAAAGTGATAGCAAATTCTTCTGAAATAGTGATTTCTAGTTGAGAGCGAAATTGAAATTCAATACTAAAATGACAGGAAATGGTACGGTATATTTCTTTATTTACTATTGGCTGGGGCGCCTAGCCGGAACGTCGGACGTCCATTCCGGAACGGGAATCGGTCACATTAAGTACATTGTATGCGTACCTAATTATTTTTCAGAAAAAAAATGGTATCATATCTACGAGCCTTTTCACATCCTTTCATTTCATGATTTGTCCCTATTTTCTTATCATCTTTTCGTTTATTTATGCAAACGAAGGTTATAGATGGAATATACCTATTCACGTGTTTCATCGAGCTATTGTGGTAGTAACCGGTCTCAGTTTTGCGGAACATCTTCCCTCTCGGGATTGAAATTAAGAAGATGCTGGGCTTTTGGCCCCAAATGGTTTTGGACAAGGAGCGGGATCTCCAGCTCCAACGGAAACCAAAAAAAAATAGGATTGTGCCGGTTATAAGAGATGTGAGGTAAATAGCAGCTACAACTTATCGACGACTCTCATCTGCATCCGAGTTAAGATTATCATTTACCTAGGTCGTGTCTAACATGCCTAATACCAGGATCAGCTGTTATAAGATACCTTAACTGTTTCGCTAAAGTTCAAATATTGAGATTAATCACATTTTCTTAAAATTCAGCTGGTCGAAGGACCTAAATAATCTCTTCAGTATTTATTCTAGGTAGCCTATCAACATAATTATAAAAATAATAATAAAAGTATAATTGGAGTTCTAGTGCGAGGGTGTGTAATTCAGCTTCTTTATAACTGAGGAGCAAGTCTTTTCAATTATAGATACATTGCCAAAAGAAAGTTTACTTCGCCAACCCAATACCGTCATGTTTGGATTTCTGTAAATGGAATGAGGATCATTTGCCCCAATAATCTTCTTGGTGTGCGTCTCCAAGAAAATGCGGACGGCAGGAGACACTTCCAATCCGAGAAAATTGAACAGCTTCTTCGTTTCCACTTCCAGATTCAGGCTCAAGTCCTCGTATTTTAGCAAATAATAGCGATCCGGTTGCCGAGCTTTCAAAGAATCCAAAAGGTTCAGATCCTTCATCATTGTGCCACAGAGATTAGCCACTTGACTGCACTTCGGATCGGGTCGGCACCAAGTTAAATTGGTCCTGGAAGACATGATTGCTCTTGGATCTCGGACCAGATAAACCACTTTCCAGCTATAGATAGACATATCAATGGTAATTAAGTGCTTATATAAAAAATTGGATTCAAATGTATTTTTATTGTATACTCTCCAGCTAAGTCGAGATCATTACTATCGATCATTCCATCCGCCATAACTTCGGTCAAAGACAATCGCACCTCTTTGACCAACTGGATCGGGAAATGAGAGCAGATCTCTTGAACGAACTGAGGGTTGATACAGAGATCATCATCAGTGGACTTGCATGCCTCCCAAATGCCACGGTTCATATTCAGGAAGAACTGGCCGCCTTTAGCGCGCTTCGTTACGTGCAGAAGGTATTCCAAGGTGAATGAACAGCTGAAAACGGAGCGGATCAGTTGCATTGGCTTCATACTAAGTTTAGGTTCGTGAAACTGGAGATAATGAACTGGTTCGTAAGAATAGAAGATGCCAGGAGAACTGTGAATCAGTTCGCCTAAGAAAGTGGAACCAGCCCTCCAGGTTGTAACCACAAATATTCTTTTCACTTTCTAAAAAAATAATTTTCTGTACATGAATTAAATTGAATTAACAGATCTTAAACCGACCTGTGGTATCTCGGAAATAGGTGTCTGGTTCTTGGCAATAGCTTGGTCAAGCTTTAAGCGCCCCAAAGCATGAGCCAAACCGATGCGAAAGGTTTCTGCGCGTAAGTCGGACCCCACTTTATCTCTTCCAAGTAAAAACCCCATAATATTCTTATCGTTTTTCGCATCACCTTCATATTTTCGCATCACCAATAAGGATTAAAGAAGGAAAACGGTGGAAATATGTTAATTACGAATAAATTAATTATGAAAATGTTGGTAATACCACCTTGTATTTTAAAGCACTGAAAGATGGATCCATTATGGAACTGATGATACAAAAGCCAAACGAGTATACTAACAGAAATTAAAACGACAAGAATAATTTTAGTCTTCTGAAAGAATACTTTCATTTCTTTATTATTATTCAACCAAATAGAGGTAATAGCTATATTACATCCTACGTGGAATATTCTACCACCATTCTAAACTAAAGTAAGGAAAAAGCCCCATACTATAATGGATTAATCTATGTATACAGCACTTTTTGATAATGAACAAGTGTAAAATTGTAATAGTAAAGGCGTTGCCGATATTTGGAAGTACAGGTGTCATCATGTAATTGATATTGAAAAAGCCATATTAACAATATAAATATAGGTTTATCTGCTACATATATTTTGAAAGAAATAAAATGATCGATGAACTTTCATTATGTGTATTAAATATTCATACATTATACTTAAAAAACTCATTTTATAGCCAAGTATGAGAAATAATGGAGGCAGCAGCTGCAAATGAATAACCAACGTGAAAACATCAATAAGAAAAAGGCTTTTCGTCGGAAGTTCATTGACTCCAATTAAGCATATGCTTAATGGGAGTATCATCATCATCTTTAAGATGATGGTAGCTGAAAAGTCACGATGAATAATTTTACTTTGTTGCAGCAGCTTTCTTGACCGGTTTATTACGCTTACATCGTTTATTATAGGCGTTACTCTTAATCAAGACTTGCAATGGGAGAGTCGGTGAGAGTGATGGGCCTTAGTTGGCGATGATTCATGCTTTGTTGGTTTAGCTTTGCCCTTGATGTTTGACCAGAAACAAACCAGTATAATAAGACGACATTCCAGAGTTTTTGTGACAACATACAAATACATATTAAATTTTTATGGAAGCGATTTGATTTTAAGAGCGACTAAATTTTACAAATATAAGAGCGCAAAAATAACATAAGTCGTAAGTCGTCGCTTGAAATAAAAAAATAAATAATTTAGAGGTTAATTTAAATTTATATAAAAATATTACCACTTCAATTACGAGTGACAATTTATATACATAAAAAAATATTTCCTATCTATTTTCCTTTTTTGCGTGTGTCAGGGTACAGACCAATCGGCGGACTTTTTTAAAAATAAAAACCGATGCCTTTAAGAGCATCACACAAGTGTGGCATTCAGTGATTGGATAGTACTTTTCTTTAAATAATCACCAAAATGGTCATGGTATCCTAAATTATACGTGTCCATCGGATACCTATACAATGTAATATTAGTCCAAAACTACTAATAAGGAAACAAGAAATGAAGGACGGTAAAAAAAAAAAAGTTAAAGCTGGTTTCCGACTTGGTTATACTGATAAAAGCTAAAAAGGTACCGCTTTTTCGAAGCTCGACACTATTATGTATAAAAATTAATAATACGATTTTTCAAGTACTTATTACAGTACCAAACAAAAAGAAACTGACCATGTCACTTTTGCTATCTGAATCTGAATTACTGGTTTTAATAAAGATGTGATTATACTATCGTTTTTCATGCCCTAAAGGAATAAAACAAGAAAAGGTCACGGGTCGTCACATCAGTTAATTATACAGATGGTCATTCCATATTAATGTCAAGTGGATAAACTGGTTCTCTCTTTCTTCTTGAAGAAGCAACGTGGATACAAAAAAATCCACTTTTTCCGGCTTTCATGGTGCTTCAATTGGTAAAAGTTAAAGTTAGAACATAGTCGGTTAGTTTTTCTCGTCGCTTGGTTTACTGCGCTATCATTTTATCATCAACATGAATGATTTCCGTTTTTTTAATGGTGTGTTTGGGGCACGGTGCAGTATTATGAGGAGACCTCTTTTGAAATATCGCCCATTCAATAGATTGAGTAAATTGGTTCCCGCTTTATTCTTCATCGGAGTTTTCTCCATGTACTGCTCCATCAGCTCGACATCAGAGCGACTTAATAGCATAGAAGAACCAGATTACATCATTCCAAAGTAACTTTTTATTCAAGCTCTAAACTTTATACGATATTTATTTGATTTATTTTTACAGTGTTCCTGAATGCCAGCCAACAAGGAAATTCGTTTTTCTCAAAACATACAAATGTGGAACAACAACTCTCCTCGGTCTACTTATGAAGTATAAAAAATTCTCATGTGATATACACATACAGAATTGAATTCGTGTAAATACTTCAATATTAATAATGATTCATTTTAAAGGTACGCTACCAAAGCCCAATTAATCAAACAAGAGGTGGCACCGAGAAAAATTCGACAGGGTCCGTTCAATAGAACGTACGTAATGAACCCATCAGTTAAAGGTGACTTTATTTATGATCATATTATCTGGAACCGGAATGAAATCGAGGCTCAACTGGGGCCCAGCATAGTAGCATTCACCGTTCTACGGGATCCTTACAGCCTATTCGAGTCATACTACTCGTATATAAATCTTGAAAAAGAATTAGGTGTTAACCTAAGGGGATTCATTCAACTTCTTCGACAAAGTGATCCGAATAACTTGAACGCTTCATCCGTCCTTTCCGCTAAGCAGATTGCGAGAGCTCTTTACAGCTATGGTTCGGCATACAATCTTGGAATGCCGATTACCTCTCTCCACGATGACGATGCTATCGACAACCACATTTTAAAAATTGAAAAAGAGATAGATTTAGTTATGATTACAGAGAGGATGGAGGAGTCATTGATTCTCTTTCGCTACTTGATGTGTTGGCAACCCGATGACATCGTCGCCTTTGATAAAAATGTGAGGATGTCCAAATCCGTGGTCACATTGGACGAAGATGATAAGAAAGAATTGAAAAGATGGCTCAAAGCTGACGAGAAGATTTACAATCATTTCTATAAGATATTTGAAGAAAAAGTGGCCAATTATCCGGGGGATATTAAACGAGAAATTCAACAAAGGATTGATGCCAGGGAAGAATTGCGGGCCGACTGTCTTTTAAGGTAAACTATCATATAAAGAAGGTTTAACAAATACCTATATCTTTAAAAAGTTCGTTAATATAATAAGCGGTCTCTATTTTACAGCCACGAAAAAAATCCAGATTGTAGCGGATTCAACGCTCTTGTCGCAGACACTCGAGACAACCTTATCTAAGAACAAAAAAATGAATTTCCTGATGCGTATTACGTACACACCAATACTTATTACGTTATGTACGATGATTCGCAGAAATGGATGATTTTGATATAAACGGTTTAGTGTATTTTTAAATGTTGGGAATAATTTTTAGTATTAAAATATTAAATTATGTTGTATCAATGTATCGTGCTCTTAATAGGTCATTAAGCGTTTGCTTCGATATCGAATTGTTCGCGCAATCTTTTTTTAATAATACATTTTTTATGGAGATAATTTCATTTATTCAATTCATTTAATTTATAAAAGATAAAAGAAAGTTTTATCTGCTTGCCTTCTATACGAATGTTTTATTTTATTTATATTGCTTACTTTAAATTAAAATATATTTATAGCAATTAATTTTTTTACGAAACGCGCGCACAACAACTCAACACTTCTCCTCTCCTCTTGCTTTCCCCTTCAAAATAATGTCTCTCAGCGCCACCTGGAGAATCGAGCAAAATACACTAGCTGTCAGGCCTTATCCTTGACTATTTCTCAGTGCACGAAACCAGGCAGAGCCATCAGAAGAGCTAGAAAGAATCAGTAGCACCACAAAAGGCACAAAACTTGTTATTCCTCATTACATGTCACCGTTTTATCTCAATATTTTACCAACAAACCAGGTGTATTCTTGATCGTAAAGAAAAATCCTTTCAAAACTTTATCCTACCAGACCGGCAGGTGTTTAACTAAAACACTCAACTTTGTCTTTCAAAGTTCCTTTATTTTAAGTTGAAAAAGATACGTTGAAAGTAGTTTGCCCTCGTTTCTTCAATATCATGGAAGTGGACGATATCGAACAGAATTTGCTCCAGCAATTCAGTTGTATGGGAACAACAGACCATGAGGTCTTGGTCTCCCAACTCCGGAAGCTTGTGGGGGATGATGTCAATGAGACCACAGCAGCCTTCTTCCTAGACATGAACAACTGGTATATACTTGTTTTCACTTGAGAAATGTTTTTGTCAACTTCTCTAATTCTTCTTCTTACAGGAACCTTCAGGCATCTATCTGCTCCTACTTTGAATTCCAGTCAACACACAAGCTGCCAAACATGGCCCTCATCCAAGATGTCACGATCGGTGAAGGAGAAAGTGTCCCGCCAAGAACAGAGTAATAACTTGTTTAATCATCTCATCATTATTTGTTTTTCTAATCTTTAAATATTTTCTATAGTTTTATCAAGACCTGGAAAGTGTCCAACAGTGGTGATGATCAGTGGCCTGAGGGAAGTCAGCTTGTCTTCACAGGCGGTGTCAACCTTTCCCGCCAGAACACTGTACCAGTCATGGCCCTGAATCCTGGTGAAGTGTGTGACATCAGTGTGGATATGAGTAGTCCTGAGCAGCCAGGAATGTATGAATCCAAATGGAGGATGGTTACCCCCAGTGGATCGTATTTTGGCGGTAATATCTGTTTTCCTCCTTTCACATTTCAAGTTTTAATTATATTATTCTTTATTTAGACACGATTTGGGTGATCATCAGCGTGGCTGAAGGTGGCACTCTCGCTCTCACGCAGCAGCTAACCCATTTCAACGCTCTGGGCTCGGTCATTCCGAATGGATCACCTCCTTTTAACCCCTTTGCTGCTCAGAATGGAGTTCGACCCCACTTACATCATCAGGTAATGTTTTTATTATTTCAGTTTATGAATCAAATATTCATATTTTTGCTTTCCACTATAGGATTATTCACAGATGGGACCCTAAGCTTCACATCTGCAATGTTGATCAAGTCTCCCATAATATCTGTTTTGTATAATCCTGATGAGAGAATGCTGGTGTGTTCTTTTTATATTCATTTAATAATAATCGAGCGTTTCCCCCTTTTTTGGCACTGAGAAAACAACAAAAACAAACCATATTTCTATGTCCACTTATCATTTTGTCTATCCCTTTATGAGTTTATATATATATTATGAGAAATTCTAAAAAAGAAGATGGAAAAATACCCTTTTTTGCGATTCGAGTGCGTCATGAATGAGATGAACGAAAAAATTTGGAATACAAATGTTACTCTATAATTTGTTTTTAACTTAATTATTTCTAGTTGGCTCAATTTATTATCTTCTTGGTACGAATCTTATCTTTTTAGATAAAATCAGGTCAGAAAGGTTTGAGCTGCTTTGAGATTACGCATTATATCTACCGGAGTATCTACTTCACTTTGCACAATTATCCTAACGACTGAATAATATAAATTGCAAAATCTATCAACTTGAGCTTTTCTAGTTTTTTATTCATTTATTTATTCTTCTCAAATTAAACGTAACATCAAGTTAAATTCATTTAATCATTTGAAAAAAAAAAAAGAAAACCCCGAGCGCTGCTAGCCGCACCGATTCTTATTTGACGTATAGTTTACTCGCCGCGAGGGCGTGGTTTGGTCAACACACAAAACACACTTGAGATTTTGCTCTCCTTGTGTGTGTTATTACATCAGTGCCGGTCCCTTTCAACTGTCAGATCGTCCCGCTAGCTATCGGTATAACAATAAAATTTCTCTCTTGTTTAAATTTGAAATTTTCATAAAATGCTTCTTTAACAGTTTATTTACAGGGGAAAATCACGTGAATTGAATAATTATGTCGTGGCGATTTAAAGCTTCAAAGTATAAGAATGCTGCACCCAAAGTTCCCAAGCCTGATGAATTGCTCAGGGAGCTGAATGTTGGTTCTTACCAAGTTAACGGTCAGATCATCAAGGCCTCAGCTTCTTTCCTTGCTTTCAATGCTGATGTTGCTGGTAAGTCAAATTACTTGTTCACAATGACATGACACATTTTCATTTCTAAATATATTTTACAGGTAGCAATCTCTATGTCATTCCCCTGAATGATGTTGGCAGGAAGCCCAAGAACTATCCCCTACTGCACGCCCACTCTGATCTTGTCACCGATCTGGATTTCTCTCCATTTGATGATGCTCTGCTTGCCACAGTATCTCAAGATTCTCTGGTTAGTACTGTCTCTTTGCTATTTTGAAAGCTACACTATTAAAATGTCTAAATTCTAGGTCAAATTGTGGAGCATTCCAGAAAATGGGTTAACAGAATCTTTGACAACTCCTGAATGCTCTTTGAGCCGAGCTGGCCAATCACCACGACGGATTGAGAACGTCGTTTTTCATCCTGTCGCTGATTTTTTGCTTTCAAGCACATCTGGGAATGCTGTTACCCTGTGGGATATCCATAAACAACAAGAACTATCGAGTAATATAATTTTTTTTTTATATTTAAATCTTTATAGGTAATTTAAAATGATTCAATATTTAGCTCTGAACATCAGTGATGGAGAAGAGGCTGTGCAGAGCATTTCATGGAAGTCTGATGGAACGAATTTCGGGACAACATCTCGGGATAAGAAGCTGCGCTTGTGGGATCCCCGTAAGAAGACGGAGGTGATGTCGACCGACAGCCATTCGGGCAACCGGGAGTCGGTGGTTGTTTGGCTCGGCTCTTCTAACCGCATCCTCACATCCGGTTTCGATTCGGTAACCAACTCGTAAAATAATAATCCATGAGAGATAATGAAAAAAAGTGCTAAACCTCAAAAACTTTCACTTTAATTAGGCCTACCGACTTTTTATTTGGTAGAAGTAATTGTTTTAACCTACACGTTTTAATTACAATTAAATTATTTTGAGAATTTTTATTAGAAACAATATTTTAAAACCAACTTTTTCATTACCGAAAAAAAGTTTAGAGGTTTTTAAAATTAATATTTTGTAGTGAAATAAAATGTTTTATTTATACAGAGCCGGCAGCGCCAGGTGTTTGTGCGGGATACACGTAACCTTGGCCAAGTGGAATTTTCTCTAGTCTTTGACAGCTCGACTGGGTATAAAATATCTTTATTTTCTTTCTAAATCTCAAATTTAATATTTATTTTATATAAAGGCTGTTGCTGCCTCTTTACGATGATGATACTCGTATGCTCTTCCTTGCCGGCAAGGGCGACAACACGATCGGCTTCTACGAAGTCAACGAACGAGATCCCGTTCTCACTGAAGGACTACGGTAACTACTTTCTTTAATAAAAATTTTAATTAACAATTTCAATTTAATTTTCAAATTTTAGACACACTGGCCAGCAGAGCAAAGGTGCCTGTCTGGTGCCTAAACGAGCTCTGCGCGTTATGGAAGGCGAAGTGAACCGGGTGCTCCAGCTTACGGCCAACGCTGTCATCCCTGTTTCCTACATCGTTCCAAGAAAAGTAATAAAATTTCAAAAATCATTTTAAAAAATACATAAATATTTATATAATTTTTTTTTACTTCAAAGTCTTACAGAGAATTTCATGCGGATCTATTTCCAGAGACGGCTGGATGCGAGCCGCCTATTTATGCTAGTCAGTGGATGTCTGGAATGGACGCCACCGTTGAGAAAATACTCTTGGATCCTGCCCGTTGGGAAGGAAAAAATCTTCACGTAATTTTTTATATTTATTTACAAACAAATTTTTACTGTTAAAAATATAGATATTTTTAAAGTTATAAACATTTATGCTAAATTGTATTTATTGACACATCATAAAGGTGAATCGAGGCCCTCTGAGTCTGAGGAAAGAGGAAGTGAAGGTGGTGAAAGTAACACCGACGCCGAAACCCCGGAAATCCGTCACCGAGGACAACGGCCTCTCCAATCTCATTCCAAAAGTAGATTCTTCATCATCCGCAAACGACGATGAACTCGATGAGCATGATGATAACATCAATGTATTTATTGCACTGCTTTTTATGACCTTCAGTTTCCGCTATTTTCATTAGCATGCGAGTGTTACGAGTTACTAGTTAGTTATTAGTTAGATTTTTTAAAACCTTAACCTAATCTTAGTAGTTTTCACCGTGATTCTCTTTTAATTTGCATTGCTAAATTTAATTTTTTGAAACTATTTTATATTATTAGTCAGCATGATTTATTATTGTAGTTTAAAATAATTTAGTAATGAAATGAATAGTGATTCATTTTTATTTAACAATTTTGCTTAACTTCTTTTCAATTAAAACAGCCATTTGTTGCTCCAAAGCCAATGCCGCGCATCAACAGCAACGAGAGCAACGGTAACGGCGAGCGGCCGACCGTGGCCGTCCGCCGAACTGTCTCTTTAAGATCTGGATCTTCTGCAACGGCAACCGAAGAAAAAGAGAACAAGGCCAATAATGGTACTGCGGCTACAGGGTCTGAAATGATGCCTCCTCCGGCGGCTCCGTCGTGCGGGATCAAACGCAGCGATAGCGAACGCAGTTCTAATGGGGTAAATTAATCATTTTATTCATTTTCCTCCTTGGATTTATGTCAATTTTTAATTTTGATAGATGAATCATCAGAAGAATGGAGATGAAGATGTGTCGATGCGAGCACCAACTACAGCCCAACGACGCCAGATGTTCCAAGACCGGATCAATTCAGTTACAGAAGCGCCTGGATCTGTCGTGGATGGCAACACTTCATCTTCTTCTATCGTTGGAGCATCTCCTATTCCAAAAAGAGTTCCTCGTGCTTTTGGTATAACATACTTATTTCAATTAAATTTGATTTGTTTTTATTTAAATAATTGATAAAAATCTCAGGCCGGATTTCCAAGTTTCGTCATTTGCATGGAACCATTATGCCCCGGCAGACTCATTTGGAGAATTTCCGAGGATTGGACAATGCTCTTCCAGCAGAGTGTAATGGCTTCCATGGTATTATTTATTAACTGAAAATTTAAAAGTCGAATATATAATAATTTATATAAATATTTTTAAAGGGAATCCGGAGCGAGTAGCTGTTCCACTGAACGGTCCTGGAGGACGCATTGCAATTTTGGAGCTGAAGAAAGGTGGAAGATTGCCTGATGGACCACTGGCGGCTTTCTTCAACACGTGCAAAGTGCTGGATTTCTGCTGGGATCCGTTCAATAGCCGACGACTCGCCGTCGGTTAGTATTTCCAATCTTAAATTTTACTTTGATTTATTTTGCCGTTTTAATGTAAATACTATTTTTAATTAGTTCAACTATTCTTTATAAGTCGTTTGATGAAGAAAGATTTTTATCAAATGTTGATAAAATATTTTCAGCTTGTGATGACGGTCGAATCCGAATTTGGGAGGTGAAAGAACCATCTGGAGACGGACCTACGAGTGCCATTGCCATGGAATCGTCGAATGAGCCGGCATTGATGCTCCAGGTAGCCGGCAGTACGGATCGCGTCACTATCGTCCAATTTCATCCTTTGGCCAAGGATGTAGTTGCTTCAGCTTCTGCCGATCTCGTCATTCGCGTCTGGAATCTCAGCAGTGGCGCCGTAACTTTCCAGCTGGATCCGCATCCCGATCAGGTATATTAGTTAATCTTCAATTTGAAACTTTTCAAAATTTAGATTCCTTTCTTTTTAAGATTTTTGGAATGGCTTGGAGCCCTTGTGGTGCTTATATCGCTACAGTTTGCAAGGATGGTCATGTGCGGATCTTCGAGCCACGTAAGGGTGGGTCCGCCATCCGCCAAGGGTCTGGTCCAAGTGGAGTCAAAGGTGCTCGTATCATTTGGGCTTTGGATGGCAAATTTCTTCTCGTTTCTGGCTTCGATAGGTATTTTCAAAATTATCTATGTTTTTAAACGTTACTTTAAAAAATTAATTTCCTCTTTAAAATATGATTTAAAGGTCTTCGCAAAGATTGCTATACGCGTTTCGCTCTACGGACCTCTCCGCTTCGCTCAATACGCTTAATTTGGATGTGTCACCTACTCTTTTAGTACCTCATTACGACGAGGATAGTTCCACCGTTTTCTTAGCCGGAAAGGTATTCTTTTGCAAATATTGAAGTTAAAATCTATAGGAAGTAAAAAAATAGAAAATAGCAATAAGGGAAAATTATTTTCACTAATTATTGGTAATAATTGTTTTTAGGGGGACACAACGATCCATTGCTACGAGGTGTCAGAGGATCATCCGCATTTCTTCCCACTGAGTCATCACAAGTGCTCTACAGCCCTTCAGGTTTGTAATTTTAAAATTCTTTGTGAAATTTATGATTAACTCATTTCTCTCAATTAGGGATTGTCACTGCTTCCTAAGAGCGTCTGCCAGGTTAAGGACGTTGAATTTGCTCGTTTCGTGACTCTCACATCTAGTTCAATCGAGCCACTCTCTTTCACCGTACCTCGCGTCAAGGTAAATATTTATTCTTTTATTCAAAACAATATTATTTTAAATATTGTATTAACTCATTTTATTTTTCTTTAGAACGACTACTTCCAAGATGATTTATTCCCGCCTACTCGAATGATGTGGGAGCCCAGTATGACTCCTCAAGAATGGGTTTCTGGAGCCTCTACTCCGCCCAAGCGACAGGATCTCAAGCCAGACAACATGGAAACCCGTAGGAATTTGAAAAGTTATCTTTACAACTCATCATAATTAATTATTTGTTTTTTCAATACACAGTTTCCAGTTTGAAAGCTCAATCAACGACGCCTTCATCGGCCCCGGCTCAGCCAGTCATTCCGGTCGGAACCAATGGAAGAGGTGGATTCATGTCAGCCGTCAGTGCCCGCAAAGAACGTGAAAAAGGAGCTCAGGTATGAGTTTTCATTGATTATAGTTCCACACATATATAAACTTGTAAAACATTTTTTGTGTTCTTTAAATTTATTTTAGTTGGAAGCGGCTATCAGTTCCCAGCTTGAAGTGAATATGACGCTGGAACAAGATGGAATGGAAGGCGTTGATGAAGCCGAATGGGTAATATAACCAATATTAATTTGACCTTTACTTTTTATTTTATTATTAATATTTTAAATAGGAAAATTGAGAATTATGATAAGGATTGAGAAGAAGGAAACCAAGGGATCAATTAAAATCATCGAAAGTCATTACCATATCTAAGAAGAATAAATTAAAAACAACGGAATTCCATTTTGTCTTGTGATTCCAATCAACTTGATAAAATTCCCTTTAAACTTAATTAAATGTATGTTTGGTGGTGCATGTCTTTAAAAATAGCGTCTGGTCTCGTGTTTCTTACGCAAAATATGTGTGCCAATGTGTATCTTTTTTGTGGAAAAGGGAACATTAAAATAAAACAAAAATTAAACCGGATAAATTTCTTTATATTTTTCAATTAATTGGGAGAATCATAAATGGCCGACTCGATCCCTCGGAATGATTCTCAACTCGGATCCGTGTTTGAGAAAAACGTTACCTGCGATTACAAGTTGATTAAAATAGTTTCAAGTTTGGAACTGAAAAAAAAAAAACTAATTAATTTCTAATTTTAACGAACCGGCAGTCTGTTGAGGATTGATACCGATTCCATCGTCAGTAATGATAGCCGAAGTGGCCGGATCCACTTTGAACTCTTCAGCCGCAAATTTCAGGACGGCCGTAAAAGGTGTTGCCTCAGGAACGCTCAACCTTTTTTAAAAAAAAACAAAAGAAAACAAAATACGATTTCAATTATTCTGTATTTCACACATTTTTTCTTGTACACGTTAATTAGAATCGCTGCCCAATTTCAAGCCAAACAGAAGAGGCTGGCCAAAAATGAGCGTCATCAGCCAAGAATTTCTCAGCAGCTTCCTTTACAGAATCTTTTTCCTTGAGGAAACTCTCAAATTGACGGATCAATTGATCTAGAGAACAAGAGAGGCCACTAAAACGTGGGATTCTATCTTCTTCCTCGGGCCATCTCCACGAGGATTCTTCTGCGTCGTAATAGACTGGTACAAACTGACCAGCTATAAGGTTCAAACAGTCCAACCAGGCTCCAAATAGAGAAGAACTTTTGAGGAAAGCGGACCGTGAGAGTCCAACAGGGACGGCCAGCATAGCTCCTATCAAATTGGGACGGATTCCACGATCTAACCAGTCTTTCAAAGCAGTTTCAATGGAGTCTAGAATCTTTAGAGTCTCCTGAGAATCATCCAAGGATAGGAAGAGGAGTTCCAAGCTGCTGGAAGACTGCAAAAGTGGTTGAATTTGATCATTTTCAGAAATATCTTGCTTGATAAGTGATGCTCTTATTTGATTGATTAGAGAGTCATCCTCTTGTTGGATTAGAGCAATGGCATTGGAGTAAACAGCCTTCCTGGAGATGGATCTTTTGAAGAGTTCAGACAGCTCTTCCACAGAGAAGATCTCACACGCTCCTTGGATGACAATCTGGAAGCCAGAATCTGATAGATCAGTATTCCGTAAGAACTCTTCCAAGAGGAGCAAGGGGGCATCAGGGATGGGTAGATGCCTATCAAGAAGCTTGAGCTCTTCAGGGCTGAGAGACTGGTACAATTTCTGACAAAACTGGGCCCAGCGAAAAGCCTTTCTTGCATTGGGGAGAGTCCATGATGTGGAGGAAGAAGCTTTGGGCAAGATTTGATCCAAGAAGCAGGAGATATTCTTGGCTAATTCCTCTCGAGAGGGCATTTTTTAAAATTTCTTCTTCGTAAAATAAGTTAGACTTACACTTTGAACGGCAGTTTGGGATCTGAAGTTAACGTGATCTTGAATGTCACTTTTCCGCTGAAAATTATATTGAAAAAATTATTGTTTATTAGGTAGCAAAATTTTTAAATCAATTACGAATATACTACCTCATATTAGAATGGTTACGAAATTAAAACAAATTAAACTATTAATTCTTGGACGTGAAAGTCGAGACCTCAATATGTTTTTGACAGCTGGAGAAGGTCCGTGAAAGACTGAAAACAGGTTGCATAGTTTAGAAGTGCGTTAACTGTTTCTTTGCGCAAACATTGTTTTACATTCTACAATCTACGTGTAGGCTATATTGATTATAAAATTTTCCGCACATGAAACTATTTTTATACTTTGAGAAAATAGAAGATTAACATAGAAGCCGCTTCATGATTTCAAATCTATCAATATTTTAATTTTTAGCGATCCATTTAGAGAATAACCATTTAGAAACAGTGGAACACACTTGTATTACTTACATTTTAACATTGTTAGATATTTTTAGAGAAGAGATATTTTTAGTATCTAGATGAATATACAACTGCATAAGCTATATGAAGTTTGCATGATGTTGATAAGAACAATGGAGTTTCCTTTACAAATTAACCGATGCGATTACTTTTTGGTACCTCTTGCCCGTTTTTTTAATGGAAGTACGCAGTGCGTTTTGAAATTGATAATCGTATTCATATTCAAAGTATTAAATTCAATTTAAGATGAATTCGAATTTTGAATCTAACTTCTTCGGGAATATCCAAGAAAGTCATTTTATGCGCAATAAAAAACCTAATAGGAAACCTACGCAGAGCAACAATATATCATCACTTTCGTGGCATTAATAGAAGCTCTATAATTGCTCTAAACTCAAAGAGATACAAGGAGGAGGGGGGTCGGGAGATATTCATTGGAGAATCTGAAAATATTCCTCCGATATCCGAATAGATAAAAAGATAATTTTAGTATTAAAAGTTATACTAAATCCTAAGAACCTTAGGTTATACCTGCCAGGCATTTGTATTTTGCGCGCCATCTATAGGATCAGATCTCCTGGTAGTCTGGTATCGAGTTATAATATGCCATGGCTATTTACATTTTTACAATCCGGAATTCCGGATGGAACGGAAGGAAAGCGATGTAACATGCGATGCCGAGGGCAAAATTATATTTGAATAGCAATCTTTATCTTATTAAAAATTTTAAATACATTAGTCCAGCATTGACAAACGACGAAATGCACGAGAAAATAAATAAAGCGCACCGTGAACAATTCTCTCTCGTTTTTCCGCGTTTAAAGTTGCTACGCCTTGTCTTACAGGAGGGCCGTCGCAAGCTAAGAAAGTATATACATTTAGATCATGCCAAAAATTGTGCTCATCCAGACGTAAAGATCAACATGGCTTCCATTCTGTAAGTTTATTCGGTGTATGATTTCTATAATTAGATTTACAGTGAGAATGTCAAGTGAAGTGGCGAGGTAAAATGTCACACTGTTATATTTTAAAATTTATTTTGAATAGCCTCGCGTGTTTAAACTTCCATTGAAATTCTCTGTCGGAATCATTTACGGATACGCCTTTGAGTTTGTTTTAAAATGGGTTGACAATAATTTGAATCCAAGTAGTTCAAAGTTTCTTTTCTTTAAATAGTTTAAAATGTTCAGAAATTTCATTTTAACATAAGGTAAACTGTTAATTCACGAAGACTTATTTCAAAATTTGTGTTTCTTATTAGGCACCAAGATGCAATTTAGAAGATATCTTTCTTGTGCACCTGTCTTCAACACTTTCTGGATTTAAAATATATTTATTTCAATCAAAACCTGGAAGGTAAATTTGAAATCTCTTGATATTAAAAATGAAATATATGAATGTTTTTTTGACAATTTGCTTTTATTTCAGGTTTACACACCGGAGAAGATAATATCCCTGGAATTGACTGGAAATGGAAAGTTTAGGGAATATTGGTAGCAGACGTAGAGTGGCCGGAAATCACTATTCTGCAGAAGAGCAAGCACTTGACCAAATTGCTAAAGAAGTAAGGGAATTGTTTTTTAATTGTGTGTTAAACTTTTTAATCTAATTTTTTTGTTTAAATCATTACTTAGGCAGAATCCAGGCTTGCTACTAGAAGACAAGCCAGGGCTGAGGCCCGGGAAATTAGAATGAAGGAATTAGAGAAGCAGCAGAAAGAAATGGAAGAAAATGCTGATCGTCAATTCGCCACTGATAATGGAAGCGCAGGTGAATATTACTTTAAAAGCAAAAATTATCATTGCCATTCAACTAATAAATTTTAAAAAATAAATTTCTAAAGATCAATTTGTAGCTAAAATACCAGCAATCAACAGAACAGTAAGTTCTGGTGGCCCAACAGCTCCTGTATCTAGTGTCAGACCCCCCACAGGTAACCCAGGAGGGTTTCAGAGGAGAGAATCGGAAGATTCGCTTGATGATAATGTTGGTCAGTCTGTAACTCTACGAGAACTGAAGGTATAACTTTTTTATCGCCGTTTATTCAAACAATTTCTATAATTTATACTTTTTTCATTTCTTTAGCAACAACTAAAAGAATTGGAAGAAAAATTCCGCCGAGCCATGGTACAAAATGCTCAGTCAGATAATGAAAAAGCTTCATTAGTGTATCAAGTAGAGCTTTTCAAAGATAAAATTGAAGACATGGAAGAGGCTCATGCATTTTTGCAGGTTGTAACAAATTATCTTAAATTTCTCAAATCCATATTTATCAATTCTCCTTTAATGTTCTACAGAAAGAGCATAAAGATAAACATAGAGAATGTGAAGAAGCCAAAAGGGAAGTTCTTCGAATGCAACAAGAATTAAATTATAACCGGTACTTACTTGAAGAACGTGATCGGATGATCCAGGTACCATTCATTCGTTTTTTATTAGTTTAGATTTACTTTGTCGTAACGTGTATTTTCGTAGTTGATTACATGAATTATTCAATTTTATAGGAACATGGACTGGTAATCACAGGAGTCAATGGAGAGGATGAAAATAGTGATGAAAACTATAATGGGTGTGTAAATAATGCTCCTAAAAAGGCGCTGGTCTCTTCGGAAGTAGCGAGTTTGCTAGATAAAGCTGGAGAAGGATCATTAGGTAAATAATATTTCAAGAGGTTACATAAAAAGTAATTTGTCTGTTATTAATTTGTTATATTTAATCATTGTTTTTCCTTTTTAAAGATGTACGGATACGACGAATCACCGAAGAAAAGAATGAATTAAGTGATCAACTCCGAAGATTAAAACTAGATTTAGAAGAAGAAAGAACGAAATCCAGCCTCAAAGATAAGTCTCGTCCATTATCATCTCCAACATCTGTTAATGGATCTGAACCAATTGGAGATACAGCAGAATGGCAAAGTAAGATTTTTTCCGGCTTATTCTTTAACTTTCATCCAACATATATATTTTGTTAATCCTAATTTTTAGATGGCGGTAGCAAGCAAATCAACGAATACAAAGTAAAACTTCAAAAAGCCGATCAAGAGATTGCTACCCTGCAAGCCACGGTTTGTTTAGATTATAATGCCTTGATTAATTATCAGTTAATAACAAATAATTTTTTTAAAAGGTTGCAAGACTGGAAACTCAGGTAACCCGATTTCGGTCTGCAGCAGAAACCTCTGAAAAAGCGGAAGATGAATTGAAAACTGAAAAGCGAAAATTACAACGAGAGGTAAAATACATTTCCAAATTATATTTTATAATTACTTTAACCATGGTCTCCCGCGGAGTCAGCTTCGTGAAGTTAAACAGCAATTTGACGAAGCAGATTCAGCTCGTCGTACTCTTCAAAGGCAGTACGATAAACTCAAACATGCGCGATGAATATTGTCCTTTTTTACAGTGGATATGATTGGGAAGGTTAGATGGGAATGTTTTAAAATGTAAACGTTTACTAGAAGAAGAATTGCACGTGTTTTATTAGAAAGAAACTAACCAATTTAACTGACTTTCGTTTCGGAATATTAACTATTTGCATCTCCCAAACAGACATGCCAACAATATGCATGCGACTCTAACATAGTTTTTGATAATTTACACAACTAATTGGTGAAACTTAATTTTTGAAAAATGAATATTTTCTCTTATCTTTTTCCAGTTGCGAGAAACCCAAACTAAACTTGAAGAACTGGAGACATCTCATAACCACTTGCAGCGTCGATTAGACAAACTGAAAACTGCCAAGTCAGCTCTTCTCAAAGACATCTAAATTGAGCCTAATAGTATTGATTCTTCCGCAAGAAAACAAATTCCGCTAAAAAAAATAAGTTCATATCTTTTACCCTAATAATGTAAGCTTCATATGGATTTATATATCTCGAGCTTTGGCATAATTGAATGCTTTTGCCAATGGTGATTTCATTCTATCAATTGCCACGAGTGCCTTGGGATAATAACCATCGGTTTACATGTTTCTAATTTAGCGAATTTTATTCAGCGTGTTCGTCAATTTACTAAAACCTTGGCTAAATGGAAGTGTTCAGTGCCGTGGAATGGAAGATGAAAGGCCAAGTCAACTGTGCACATGTTAATTTGTGATGACGATGAGTGACCCTCAACATATATAGCGTTAACATTATTTACCGCATGATGTTTTGTATCGAATAATTCATCGATTCGCAGTCATTAATTGACCATATTACTGTGAATCTTCAATCAGATTAACTAACTTCAGAATTCTTTTTTTCATTTTTGCGTAATTTTATTTGAATAATACGTGTTTTTGCATTATAATACAAAAATGTTCTGCTTTAACAAGTTTTTTTTTAAGCCGTCAGTCTTGTGGCTAACAATTTTTAAGAAATTATTTAAAACATTCATCAGTAACTATCACGTTGATAAAGCTTCTTAAGTCGTGATTCCATCTTAGACAATTATGAGAGAATGCATAACTTTTAATGTTTTAAAGAATAATAATCAGCTGAAATACAAGCTGGAACATAACCGGTTTTTTACGGACACCCTAAGTGATTTAACTTTTTTTAAAGATTGTTTTTGAGGAATGAATCTATCGTGTTATAGATCGCCAGTGCAGCAGCACTGCAGCAGATGGCTTTCGATCGCTTTATTGCTTTCGTCTATAATAACCGGTTACGGTTAGATTGGTCACTCACCTAGGTGAGTGACCTTTATAATCATGGTTGATTAGGACGAAGAGTCGTTTGAAAGGACAAAGACGAGTATTAAGTACGGTTTTCAGGGTTGACGACTTTTTATTTGTATTAAAATAATTCAATAAGTTAATTTGAAAAATTAAAAGAGACAGTGTGCTAGAAAACAAATGAGATAAATTCTACGCTTATTGATTTACAAACAAATCTTTGATTGAACTCCTTTTATAAGCGCATTAAAAAAAATTCTTCGTTTTTCAATAATAGAGAAGAAGAATGGCAAATCATGTAGTGCGTTATACAGAACTTTTTTTGCATATATTTTAAATAATGAAATGTGCTGGTTTGATTTTCTGATCAAATCACAGCTTATTTTCACTTGTCCTGTTAGGGCTCCAGCAGTTTAAATTAGATTGTCCCGCGTGTCCGCAACGAGAGCGTTGAATCCGCCACAATTTGGATTTTTTTCGTGACTGTAAATTAAAACCACGTAAAGTTACTGTGATGTGTTGTAAATTTATTATGATTTTTCGGGGTATTTAACCTACTTTGCAAGACAATCAGCACGTAATTCTTCTCTAGCATCAATGCGCTGCTGAATTTCTTGTTTAATATCCCCCGGATAATTGGCCACTTTTTCTTCAAATATCTTATAGAAATGATTGTAAATCTTCTCGTCAGCTTTGAGCCATCTTTTCAATTCTTTCTTATCATCATCGTCCAATTTAGCCACCGAGCTTGCCCTCCTCACATTCTGATCAAAAGTTACAATGTCTTCCGGTTGCCAACACATCAAGTAGCGAAAGAGAATCAACGACTCCTCCATTCTATCTGTAATCATTACTAAATCCATCTCTTTTTCCAGTTTGGCAATGTGATTGTCGATTGCTTCGTCGTCGTGGAGAGAGTCATAGGGCATCCCAAGATTGTGGGCCGAGCTATATTCGTAGAGGCCCTGCAAAATATGAGCACCAGTTGTGGTGTTATCAGCGTGCCAGGTCGCCGGATCATTTTTGCGAAGTAATTCAATGAATTTCTTTATATTCAAGCCGATGTACTTTTCCTTATCTGTATACGAGTAGTACGACTCGAATAGGCTGTAAGGATCTCTTAGAACGGTGAATGCTACAACGCCAGGTCCCAGCTGAGCGACAACTTCATCTCGATTCCAGATAATATGATCGAACATGTAGTCGCCTTTTACGGTTGGATTAGCCACATAGGTTCGATTAAAGGGGCCTTTGCGCATCTTATCTTTTTTCACTTCTTGTTTGATTAAGTTGGCTTTAGCAGCATACCTTGACAAAATAAAGATAATCAAGAAAATTTGCAATGTATTTAGAAAACCTTAAGCAGGTCCATACTTGAGAAGAAGGGTCATGAGAGTAGTTGTTCCACATTTGTGAGTCTTTAGAAAAGCAATTTTCTTCGCAGGTTGGCATCCAGGACGAACAGCACTGAATAAATATAATAAATATAATTATGTAACTTTCTACTTTAATCTCTCATGTCTTCCTTTTCTACATTTTAGTACTGCACATATATATTTAGTTAAATAAACATTTAAAAAAATCCTTACTATTTAGGAGTAGCAGTTTGGATTGCATCTTCTTTTCCCGGCTGTCCATGCAAAGAAATCAGACTTAAAGTGAAACATATTCCCACGACAACAACGAAAGGAAACATCCTCCTCGTTGGAACGAATGACGTGAAACTCGTGTTTCGCAGTTTTCTCATCATTTTTAAAAAATATTTTTTTATTGAAAAAAAAACAATATTCGTCGATCGGAAAATAATATAGCAGCGCTATAATATAAGATTTATTAATGGTTATGAAATTCACGTAGCTCACTAAAATTCAACTGTCTGCCGTGAACCGCGATCGAAGAATAACAATTAAGTATTGGTACTCTTCCCGTTTGACAACTTGAATAAGGTTATTTGCTTTGGGAATTGTGATGCAGTGTTACGGTACTCAACACTTCCCGATGAGCATTTATTTGAACCTTAACGGTAATTTTGGAACACGTTTTAAGTTTATCTGTGCGGAAGAACTGGTTTAATTTTTTAAGGGGATTCCTAAGGGAATAAATATTGGATTAAAATCGATCGCTGAGGTACTGACTTTTAACTTTCAACAAGAACCACGCCAAGAATGGTTCGAATATACATTATGATATGTCGGTATATAACATCGGCTTACTCTTACGAAACCATCCAATAATATTTTAATCGATGTCTATTCGCGCGTGAAAAGCGATTCGTCTTAAAGAGTCCTTATGTAAAAGGGTCCAATAATGTCTAATTAGACCTACCAGCTATTATGCTATAATTTATGCAATAACAACAAAAAAAGACTTATTAACTTTATGCACTCTATCACTTATACTGGTTAATCGTTCCAGTGAAGTTTTGATTTGAGTATCTTCGATTGTAAATGAAAGAAAGAACAAGGTCGTTGACATTCAAATGGAGAAAGATCTCTTCTTTCATCCTTTTTCTACATTATTTGATCTTGATGGTAGAATAAGAGTTTTCCTACGGGGAATAAGAGTTCACCTGGTCGTGGTAGAATTTAGCTAATTTTTCATTTCTTCCTTTTCTTTATTTTCTTTTATTAATCATATGGAAAACTCTGTATCAAGTGAATGACCAAGGTATCTTTCATTGACCATCCCCTCAGTGCGCCTTTTTGTTCCAGTTCTATAAGGACTTTACCTTCATCTTGATTTCAATTAAACGCAGCAATTGAATGTTAAATAATGAAAAAAAAATTGAGCAGGGTGATTTGAACTTTAGAGAAATAATAAGTTGTGCATCGCTATTCGCCTATTTTGACTTGCTCAATCACACCTCTCCTTAATAAAATAACAAGATCCGCTCCTCGTATCGACCTGATGGAATGGATTTTTTTATGTGCAATGCCCATTCGAGTTATGCTTATTAATGAATGAATAAAAGAAAACATGGGAGCCCACTCTGGCTGACTAAGTTGGAATAAAACAGTAAAACACCATCATCAAAACGTTATAATTCATGCTTATCGAGTGTATAGTTATTTAATGTGAACGAATTTTGATTTTGATATCAAGAAAAACTGGAAGAAATAGAAAAATGGATGAAGAAAATGGGAATATAGAATATTAAAAATGAACGGTAGATTGCATTGTACCCATCGTACACGAAAGTACAAGAGAGTACAAGAAAGTACGAAAGAGTACAAGAAAGTACGAAAGAGTACAAGAGAGTACAAGAGAGTACAAGAAAGTACAAGAGAGTACAAGAAAGTACAGGAAGGGGGAAATAAAGGTTTTCAGAGTCGCTCCAGAGGGGAGAAATAAGACGGTATAGAACCTTCGGTATCGAATAAATTCGATTCCATCAGGGATACAGTATGTACATATAAATTGATAATAGAGCAGCTTTCTCCTAGAAGTATACCATGGGTAAATGGTGGTCTTACGTTAAGGGCCACTTCCTTTATTCAAATGCATCAATCCAACAAGCGTCGTCTAAAACCAGACTAGTTAGGCTGTCTTAACTTAAAAATCAATTATCTCTACGTTAAGATATTTAGCATTTCATCAAATGTAGACGAACTTGAAAAACGTCTATTTATTATTTTTGTTTTAAAGATCGGTTCAAATATAGCTGATGCCATTTAAAAGTATAGCCTTTTATTTTTGTGATTTTTTAATTTAGAAAGACTTGAGAAATTATGAAAAAGATGCCATGGCATCCGTTTGCGCAAATCATTGAGATTTTTAAAAATTGTAATTTATTGTTTTTTAATAACCATTAATGTTTTATCAGCTAATA
Source organism: Chydorus sphaericus (assembly GCA_030141595.1). NCBI lineage: Eukaryota > Metazoa > Arthropoda > Branchiopoda > Diplostraca > Chydoridae > Chydorus > Chydorus sphaericus. Next base: position 8,860,549 of record CM057935.1, read on the forward strand.
ATTATGATGATTCATTTATTTCAAATCGAAAAATTTCTAAATGCTGCTGCTATTCGTTCAAACAAGGTCACATTAAATTATTTGGCAATGCTGTATTTCCCCTCACCTCTCTTCTTTTTGAGTTCTAAAAACCGTTGACTCACGAGTTTGCATCGGCATGATGGCAGTTGACATCCCAATGTAATAACTAATAGCCATCTAATTGTTTTCCCTTTTCTCCCTTCCAGAAACGATTTTTTTCTCTCTCATGACTTGGTAATGAAAGTGTTATGCATATTTACCATTTTTCCATTACTCTTACAAAAACATTATGTTTTACCTCTCTTGACAGTGTCGGACATGTATTTCAATAATAACCATCGTTACAGCCCATATCCACCTCAGTACGATGACGTCAATCCCACTCTGAACCGTTACAGGGCGCCAGAAGAACCCTATTTTCCTCATCCTATGAGGTCAAGGGCCACCCCACTTCGCCCAAATCTTGTTAACATTGATTTGATTGACCATGATCAATCTTCCAACTCATTCTTTGAAGAGCAAGCTTTTTTCAGTAGAGATGACTTCCCTGAAACTGCATACAATAGTTTTCAGCATCACGACCAACCTATTAACTTCTTCTATGAAGAACCAGTTGCAGAATTCTTTGAAAATGACTGGGGCTACAACAGTTTTGAATATGACAGCCCTCATTATCATAACATTCCTCCAGCTTGGTACTGTCAAAATCCAGTGAATTATGAACCTGACTACAACCATCAGCCACTAATTCCTCAAGGTCTGCTTTTCCTGTAATTAAATTAATTAATAAAATTTTTTAAATTATTTTATTTTTATTTTTAGATTTTCCTAACCACCATTCTTTCAAAAAGTCCAAAAAGAAAGTGAACTACAAGGGTCAAAAAGCAGCTGCTCTTGTGGACAAAAATAGTCAAGGTTATTATATCTAATAACTATGATTTCATTTTAAAAATTAATAATTAATTGCTTTAAATTTTCCAGAAAACTTTGTCACTTCTTCGACTGATAAAATAGTCGTTAAGGAGAACAAGACAACGCCAAATCCAAACGTTGATGTCACAAAAAAATCGGAAACTACTAAGAGTATGTATTTATATTGGAAGTTACCCTGGTAAAAATAACCTTAAATTTTAGAAATTCCAGTTGCTCCTTCTAAAGTGGGTGACAGTAAAATTCCATTTTTACCATCACCTATGATCCCAACGGTCCCATCAATGCCTCAAATCCCTCCGGTCACAAGTAAAAAATAAGCGACTAAAACATAATGTTTGTTAAGGTTTCATTAATAACTTGTTTTATTCGTACTTCTTTTATTTTCTCAGGAATGTTGAAGCAAAAGAAACTAGAAATAGCTGAGACAAATGTTGCTAAACTTCCCATTAAAGAAAAAAACGGTACAATGTTTACTTTATTTTACCGAAATTTCATTTTGTAATCGTATGTTCTGATTCTGATGCCTCTTAGGTACTCTAATCTATTAGAATAATTGATGTGCTGGAAGGGAAATAATAAGTTGTAAATTTGTTCTTATGATGTTATTTCTTCAGGTACGCCTGTGGAAACTGAAACCCTTAATAAAATAGAAGTTTCAGGGCGTGGAGTTGAATTTGGTGATGCCCAAAACGTGCTATCCGAGATCTGCGCCAAGGCTCCTAAAAATTCAGAAATCTTTGAGCAAAATATTTCCTCAAAAGGTATTACTTCCTACCCTTATTTGAATTATGATTTTTAAAAAATTATAATTGTAAATTCTTTTTCAATTTACTATTTTCTCTAAATGAAGTCTCGTTCATATACTTGATCTTATTTCTTAAAATATATCCCTTTACTACCAGGTAATGCTCTGCCCGACTCTTTGGCAGTCAACAGCCGCAAGCGCCCCAGATTAGAAGAAGGCGAAATTTATGAGAGAGAATCTGAAACGATTTCAAAGGATCATTTATCCGTTCTGATCTCTTCGTCTCCTCCCACAATTCAGCTTAACTCACCTCTCGAACCCGTTGACTCAACCCATATTGATTTTGGAGATTACATTGCAGAGTATTACTCATTCTAAATTTCCTTTTAATTGTTTCTTTATTTCTTTATTTTTTTTTATTAGGATGGTAAAAAATACCTACTGGGAGCTCATGAAGAATTCGGATCCAGCTTTAATTCATCACAAAGTTCTAGCTGGCGTTGTCATGACGTGGGGCCCGAAAGTGGGTGAAGTAGTTGCCCTCGGAACCGGATCGAAATGCATCGGAGGCGGTGGGCTCAGCTTGGAAGGCCGGGCTCTAAACGATTGTCACGCCGAGATCCTCGCTCGACGCGGACTGATGGCTTTCCTTTATGACCAGCTCTCCGACTTTGCCAATGATCCTGAATGGTCCATCTTTGAGGAAGCCCCAGCGGGATCGAGCGACAGACGTCTACGATTGAAAAGTCACATCAAATTCCACTTGTTCGTCAGCTCGGCTCCTTGTGGGGACGCCAGGATCTTTGCTTACGAGGATTTGAACGCGGCCAACGGTAAATTCCTCAAGATGAACGAGCCTAAATGGAAACCAACTTCTTCCGGACCGGCAGTGCCAGTTCCTCTCGATCCTGCTGACGCTGCCAATCCCGAATTGTTCTACAGGCGACGTCAGGGTGTCCTCCGCACCAAAGTGGAAGCTGGAGAAGGTTTATTACTATTTATAAACTGTTATTTCAATTGTATAATAAGTTTATATCATACAGGATCGATCCCGGCGGATGAGGAATCAGGGATTCAAACTTGGGATGGTATTTTACAAGGAGAGCGACTGAGAACCATGTCTTGTTCCGACAAATTGGCACGTTGGAATGTCGTTGGTCTACAAGGATCGCTCCTCTCGCATCTCATGCTGCCGGTCTATTTATCGACTGTCGTAGTAGGAAGTCTCTATCACCATGTTCATCTTCAGAGGGCGCTCATAACTCGCGTGGAACAGGTCCAGGTATCTGATTCTTACATAAGGGGAACAATAAAACTTGGAACTTTTTACATAGAAAATCAATATGTTAACGTAATTCAACGTAGCACTAACAAAATCATTAAATTGAGTGTGTGTTGCTAGTGGAAAAGTAATCCTACTTGGGCTACTCTTGCATTAACCAAATATTAATAATAAAATGGGGCTATTTACAATCAATTTAATATTTCCAGTTGATAAAACAATGCTTATATTTGTTATTAAATTATGTTAATTTAAACAATAAAAAAGCTGGGCAACGATTCCGTTGGTAAACTCCTCTTTATAAATAAGAGAAATAAAGAAAAAAATTGAACTTATTGAAAAACCAACATGGGATTTATTTATTATCAAATTGAATTAAAACATAAACAAAAGGATCTTCCTTCGTCGTTTACCGTGTCTCGACCAATTCTGACTACGACGAGTGAACCTTCCTTCCGGCGAGCCATCGATTCACCCAAGCATGGAATCTGTTGGAGCCGCGGATGGGATCGTCGTGAAGTGATTCAAACTGCCTCAGGTAAAATTATTTTCATTTTTTTTTTCTTTTTTCTTTGGAGAAAAAAGTATCGATTTTAATTTGATTACACCAGTTTAATTTTATTTTCTGAAACATTTCAATCCCAACTTTAACCACAATTTAAAAAATATTTTCAGGGACGTTGCTGGACGGATCACCTTCCCGCGTGAGCAAAAGAAGCCTGTTTGAGCGGTTCGTCTCATTAGTGACGGGTCCGTCCGCTGGAGAATGGGTCAATTCAATACTCTTGATGGAACCTCACGTCTCTGAAGACGGACGAGTCAGCTATCTCACTATGAAGCGGGCAGCTCGGGATTTTCGTCAGGCGCTGGATCGGTTCCAGACGCATTTGACTAAAGAAGGGCGAGGGCGTTGGGTGAAGAAACCAATTGAGCAGGACGGATTTGAAATCGTATTTCCTAAGCGCTTCCTTGAATGAAATTATATTAATTGGCAAATGGGGTACTATTTTTTTTTATGTACAATGTGAATTTAAAATATGTTGAGTTTGAGTTGACACAGATGTTTTTCTTTTCTCTTCTTTTTGTTTTTTCCCTTCGGTTTAAATAAACAGTGTTATGGGTGATAACATACAATTTCACGCGTACCTTTCTGAGTAACCTATTATTAATGCTACAGTCTATTGATTTTGAAGCATTTAAGTTGGTGCTAAAACTTTGGTAAATCTTGTGATATGTTCTATAGAAGGAACAATGGTATAATGCCAATGATAAAGTGGTGTATTTGTTATACGACATGCAATTATGAATGATTTCATCATTTTCCAAAGCCATATGGGCGTCTGTGATGATGGCCACCACCAAATCCACCACCATATCCACCACCAAATGGACGGCCACCATATCCACCGAAGCCACCTCCGAAAGGGCGGCCATAATATCCACCTCCACCAAAGCCTCCGCCGTAAGGACGGTGATGTCCTCCGTAACCATACTGACGTGCATTACGATCTTCCATCATCAATTCTTCTCCTCCATCATCTGCTAGGGCCATCGCGCTGGGATTATCCATCAATAAGGTGGGATCATTGATCATTTCCTGATCATCAGGAACAAACATATCGGATTGATCCAGTTGGGCTTCAACCAAAACGGCGCCAATGATGGCCAAGAAAATTACCTACCACAAAATATTGGATAAATTAATCAATCTAAAAATACGAATGTCTTACAATTACCAGAGAGAGTTTCATGTTGATTTCAGTTGGTGGAGTGAAGATTATGTTCTGAAGTTACCTACAATTCTATACACTCCTTATATACTCGCCTTTTGCCCTCAGTACGCACCTGTATGAAGGTTAAATCTTCCATTTCATCTATTTTGAAAATGTCCAGTCAAGAAATGACAAAAAAACATAAGTTCAACGATCGGTTAATTGCTGCCTATTTTTGTATTTAGGTCATTCTTATTTCTTGAAAGTCACATGAAGGTTCTTCTGCTTCCCCCTCATAATATTTTGAATATTTTATTTAATATGTTTATGCTATTTAAATTAAAAGAAAAGAAAATGCTATTTATGAAAACTTTTGCTGTATTATCGATTGCCTCATAATTACGTCAGCAGAGATTTAGTAACGCCATACACCGTGATAATTCTGACCAGCGAAGTAACCCATTCCGTGCTGCGGTCGATAGCCACCAAAAGCTGGAGGCCATGGGCGGATTAGAGGAACACCCATTGGTCCATTACCATAAGGACCAAACGGCCTATTAATCATTGGCCGATATGGAATATAATCAAATTGAGGAATGAAACCATTATTAGGGGGAAACAGAGGTAAGAAATTGGGATCAGGAATGAATGGAAGTGGTCTAGCTTCAAACTGGTTATTGAAAAACATAGGTGGAGGTGGAAGGAAATTATTCATGAAATAAGGTGGACGATTAACCATAATTGCAGGTGGAAGAGGAACTGGACGGATAATAGGAAGAGGTGGAGGGGAAACGACAGTCGGTATAACAGGCTCTGGAGCAGTCATAATGGGAGTTGCTGGAACAACTTCTGGAGCAGGAAGAATTGTTGGATGTTGCTGCTGGACTTGGATGATGGCAGGATCGACTTCCGCTGATGCTGGGGGCTGTTGAATGTCGATGATGGCCACCGGTTTCTCTGTTGTTGTCGTAAATTCAATGTCATTCTTTATTTGGGTGGTAGAAGCGGTTGTTGTTGTGTCGATAATAATAGAACTGTTATTGTCCATTATTTCCTGATCTCTTGGTTCTGGGATTAGAACAGGTTCTTTTCCACTTCGTTGGAGCTTGATGGCCGGGAATCGACGTGGTATAATTGAAGCAGGTTTTTCGTGATCGTCCGCCAATACAGCCATTGTAAAGAAGAACACCGTGAACTTGAATTTATAGAATAAACAAAATGAATACTATAAATAATTGAATTATAATAATAAAAGATATTTACCCAAAAGAGTTTTAGCATCTTGGAAGGATTGAGTTGGAGAAGCGTTTGATGTTTAGAAATGTTTGTTCGCTCTCTTTTATACTCAGCTAGGGCTTGTTTTTTTCCGAAAATTTATTTGAATTTTAAGTACATTTTCTGCTGACCTTCAGGTAGAATTTCTGACCTACCCACTGCAAAGAATATCGAGCTATTTTTAACATTGTAAAAAGTGAAAGGCTGCTGATTTATTTGACGGTCAGCAGCAGGTCATTTTGTTATTACCTTTTTTTCTGAAATGGGATGGCACTTTCACCTTGAACTTTCAAATAAAATAAATTAGGAATCAGATAATCATAGCAGAAAAAGAAACCGTTTATTTCCGACCCCAAAGAACCCCAAAACCATTAAAAAGATGCGGAAAATAATTTAGTTTAAAAAACTTGAACTCGTTCATAGGTAAATTGGGAAATGCATAGGTGGGATCATCTCGGTTGGCCCAATCATCCAGTAAGAATACATATCACCCATACGAGTTGCAGGTATTATTCCTATAGAAATAAATAAAATATTGACATTTTATCACCATATAATAAACCAAAACATAATGGCAAAGTAATTTGAATATATTAGCATACCATGATATCCTCCTTGATTGTTCCATCCGGATTGGGAGCTCTGTTGATTGGCAAAACCGGTATTGCTGCCCCATGCAGTGACTTCACCTCCAGTGTGACCGCCTAAAACAGCATTATTACCAGCGTTTCCAAGAAGACTTCCTAGATTGACACTCTGTCCTGCAGCGCCGCTTGCTCCATAAGCTCCTGACGCCTGGCTCCCGATTCCGGCGTTAACATTAGAGCCAGCAGCAGCACTTCCAGCAAGGCTAGCAGCTTGATTACCATAGGAGCCGCTCTGTCCAGCAGCACCACTTGCTCCATAAGCTCCTGATGCCTGACTTCCTATTCCGGCGTTGCTATTAGTGCCATAATTTCCAGTTGAGGCACTTCCAGCGGAGATTCCTTGGTTCCCGTAAGATCCGCTCGATCCAGCAGCGCTATTTTGTCCATATGATCCAGATGATGCCTGATGACTCCCCATTTCGGCGTTGCTATTAGAACCATAACTTCCGGATGCAGCGTTTCCAGATTGGCTTCCTTGAGTACCGTGCTCACCGCTTTGCCCATAAGATCCAGATGACTGGCTCCCAATTCCTGCGTTATTATTAGAGCCATAACTTCCAGATGCAGCAGTTCCAGAGAGGCTTCCTTGGTTTCCGTAAGAGCCGCTCGATCCCGCAACGCTATTTTGTCCATATGATCCTGATGAAGCCTGATTGCTCCCGATTTCGTTGTTGTTATTAGTACCATAGTTTCCTGATGAAGAGCTTCCACTTGAGCTTCCTTGGTTTCCGTAAGAGCCGCTCGATCCAGCAGCGCTATTTTGGCCGTAAGATCCTGATGATGCTTGATGGCTCCCCATTCCGGCGTTGCTATTAGAACCATAGTTTCCGAAACCGGAATTTCCAGCGAAGCTTCCTTGATTACCGGTTTGTCCATAAGATCCCGATGCCTGGCTCCCGCTTCCGGCGTTACTATTAAAGCCATAGTTTCCGGATGCAACATTTCCAGATACGCTTCCTTGATTACCGTAGGATCCGCTCGATCCCGAGGCGCTATTTTGTCCGTATGATCCCGATGATGATCCTTGATGACTCCCTATTTCAGCGTTATTATTAGAACCATAGCTTCCGAAGCTTCCTCCGTAACTTCCAGCTGCACCGTAGCCACCAAATATCCCAGCATTATTGTTATTAATATAGCCACCTGATGAAGATCCGCCTTGGTTATTGAATCCTCCAGCAGAACTCATGCCAGAGTTAAAGCCGCCAAAGCTGCTAGAACCAGCCAATCCATAGCCGGCAGATCCACCGCAGTTTCCTTTCAAGCATCCGATTCCTGATAAACCCAATGAACTGCCGATCATCCCGGCGTTATTAACGAGTCCTTCACTATTAGAATTTCCGTAGACAGATCCTATTCCGGCGGAGCTTCCCATCATGCCAGCTGAATTTTGATACCCTGCTCCACTGCTAGAACCTGCCGAGTTACCAAATCCGCCGCAATATCCGCCTATACACCCACCCGATAGGCCTTGTCCCGAATTAATAGAGCCACCCATCATGCCGGCATGATTACCATCTTTACATCCATCACCCTCTAAATATAGTAAGATATTTTTAAGATTTGAGATAATTGATTATGCGTAATATTATTATTACCGTAATGGTGGTGTTGGCCTGCTGAATTGATGTTAGCATCCGTGTTCCATCCAGAGTTTTGATTGTAGCCGGACCCAGAATTGTACCCACTTGAATGAACTTGCGCATTGTAGTCTCCATCCACATCAGGATACATTGCTCCATTACGGAATAATAGTGGTGGTATCAGAATCGATGCTGACGTCGCCGTCACCATCACAAACACCACCTATTGTGAAAGAAATTATATGCATTAAAAGACTTGAGAAAGAATAAAAAGAACTTAAAAACATACCATTAAAATGAGTTTCATCATTTTTTTTACTTTTAAATTTAAGCTGCTCTTCTATAACTGATGAATGATACTGTAATAGTGCGGATGTCATTTTCCGAGTCTCTTATATATAGAGGTAGGATTTTCGACTTCCGCATTTGTGATGTAGGTCATGTATACCTGTGAAAATATTAACTTTAAATAATTCCTATTATGATATGATGAAAACGTAATAATGATGAAAAAGTACGCTTAATTTTAAAAACAGTGTTTCAACAATCAATATACTTAAATTTTAATGAACTGTAAATACGCGAAATGAAAATTGTGTACTATATACCTATTTAACTTGAAAACATTTAAGTTTGAATTAAGTATAATGGTTGAGTTACAACCTTGAGCTGATTGTTTGCATCTACAATTTTTTTTTATAACCCGCCTCAAAGAAAAACAGCTTGGGGTAGGTCCCCCACCCAAAAAACAGCTGTCCAGGTAGAAACTTTCTTCTTTCGCCCCCCTATTTCTACCTGAGATAATTGATGTTACATTTCTTTCTTTTTACTTCCGCGTCAACGAAGAAAACAGTGTCTAGGTCAGTACAATTTATTATTATTTCGCAGTTTGTTAACCTTCGTCCTAGATTTTGGTCAACGAACTTTTGAATATCAGCGTTCAATGCTTTGGCGATTGCATAACAAAGGAGGGCTTCCAGTATAAAAGGACATGGAAAAATTCTTTTACTTCATCACTTCTTCCAGCACTAATCCAGTCGCAACTCAACACTCTCAAACTAAGTAAAAATTCTTTTAAATATATACCCAATGATTTTTTTAGTAATTTTATTACATAGAATGATGAAACTCGCTGTTATCGCTTGTTTGATTGCAATGGCCGCTGCGGCCGCTATTGAAGCACCGGCCAAATTGGCCCCAGAAGCCGATGAGCGCTCTGACGAAACTAAACTCCTCTTGGCTCAAAAAGAGCCCAGATATATGGCCGAGTTCCGCGCTGCTAGGTAATACTAAATAAATTTACTGTCTTTGTATAATATTCATTAATTTTTCTTTTTGTTAAAATAGCCCTTATGGGTATGGTGGCTATCCTCCTTATGGCTACGGTGGTTACCCAGGAGCCTACGGTGGCTACCCATACGGTGCATACGGTGGAGGTTATCCTTACGCCACACCACCAATCTCCATCTTCCCCCCACTCATCCCACCGGTCTCTGCTGGTTTTTCCGTCGGAAAATAAGCTGTCGCCTTCCTATACTGCTGAACGACGCCGCATATTTATTACATCAGTGTCATCCAGTAGATTTTTCCAAAACATTAGTAAATCATCATCAACTTCATTTTCTTTTTGGGTTTTCTGTAATACACTGCTTAGAATCTCACAAGTTATGTTAGTTTGACCGAATCACCTTTTTATAAGCGGAACATAAGCAGTATGCAAGTACGTTACCGTATTAATTGATTATTTTGCTACTATATGAATAAAATCTATGAAAATAACTATCCCCGGACCATCAGTAAAATCATCATGGACAGTTCATTAAATAACGATAAACAAAAAATGATAAGGAAAATTTTGAAAATTAATAAAACTACCATCCCATCAAGAATCGACTTGGTTTCATTTTAACGTTGGAATTAGTTGTGGTTACGTCCAAACTTTATTATCAAAATAAATGTTCAGTATTGTATTTTTTGTCTAGAAAATATTCAATAGAAAAAACGAAAAAAAAACTTGTCTTCTCCCCTTTTTATAAGTTAAAAAGATTTGTGTATTTTGGGTCGCGGGGTTTCGCTAATTTAGCGAGCAATCCGATATTTTAAATATCGCTTCGCATATTAGCGATTTGAACCATAATATATATATATGACGCTTTTACTAGCGGTTACAACCGCGAAGAAAAACATCCGATAATCGGGCCACAACAGTGATAGCTGTTGCAACGGCTAGTCAAATCAACCCCATCCCTACACATTTCTACTAGCGGTTACAATCTCTAAGAGAAACGACCGATGAGGAGGTCCTTTAAGAGCTAGTCGTAGCGGTTGGAACCGCTAATAAAAATGACCGATAATCGGACTACACAGCTAGCTGCTAGTAGTTAAAACGAATACTTAGGCGAAATAAATATTTAAATAAAAATTTTAAAAAAATCTATAAATTTGCTGCGATTGGTGTCGTACGTATCTTAAGGGGTGAAATTTTGCGCTGAATAAAAAAAATGCCATTTAATTCTCAACCCCCGCCCCCTAACCACCACCACCAAAAAATATTGACGCGATTAAATAATATATGTTAAATTGTTTATTTTTTGGGGGGGGGGGGGGGGGGGGGAGGGGGATTTCCCCAAAAAAAACCAGCTGTCCAGCTAGAAGCCTTATTCTTTCGTCCCCTTCTTTTTCCTACCAGAAATAACTAATGTTTTACATTTCTTACCTTTCTACTTCTACGTCAACGAAGATAACCGTGGCTAGGTCAGCCCAATTCATTTTTATTGTTATTTCGCAGTTTGTTAACCTTCGTCCTTGAGTTGGTTTCTACGAACTTTTGAATGTCAGCGTTCATCGCTTTAGCGAATGCGTTACAAAGGATGCCCTTCCAGTATATAAGGGCATGAAAGAATTCTCTTAAACCATCACTCCTTTTAGTAATCCAGTCGCAACACAACACTCTCAGAGTACGTAAAAACCTTTTAAATATGCATCTTCATTATTATATTAATTTCAATTTCATAGAATGCTGAAACTAGCTGTTGTCGCTTGTTTGGTTGCCATGGCCGCTGCGGCCGCTATTGAAGCACCGGCCAAATTGATCCCATCAGAGACCGATGAGCGCACTGACGAAGCTAAACCTCTTTTAGCTCAAAAAGAGCCCATGTATATCATCGACTTCCGTGATGCTAAGTAATATTAATTTGATTTACTTTCCTTGCTTAATAACCATATCGTTATATTTTTTATAATAGCCCTTATGGGTATGGTGGCTATTCTCCTTACGGCTACGGCGGTGGTTACCCAGGCGGCTACGGTGGCTACCCATACGGTGGAGGATACGGTGGAGGATTTGGTGGAGGTTTTAATGGAGGTAGCCTTAATAACGCCAGACCAACATACTCCCTCTTCTCCTCTTTCCTACCACAAATCTCCATCAACCCCGCACTCGTCTCTCCCAGTGTTTTTACTCTCGGAAAATAAGATATCGTCTTCCTCTGCTGCTGAATTACGACGCATATTTATAACAATATTGCAGTGCAATAAATTATTCCAATACATCAAGTGAATCATCATACATTTCATTTTTATTTTCTGTTATACAATGCCAAGAATACCACACGGTCATTTTAGTTAAATATAATTTTAAAACCGGGACATTTTTACAGCTCACATTATAGGTGCGTTACTATGTTTTAGCCAATTATTTTGCAACAATTCTGAATAAAAAATAAGAATAACTTACCTCAATGAAATCATAAACGTAAAAACCAAGGTTCAAGTCGAAGATTCTGGTTAATTGTCAGAAAAGAAAAAATGTATATGGAGAAAGAGCTGGATTCGGACACGGAATCTACAGAAACGAAAATCCACAAATTTAACAAACCACCACCCCATTACTATTCTGGGCGAGATCTTTATAAAAATCAGCTTTACTATATTTAAAAAAATTTAAACCTTATTTTGTTTATATTAATTTGAAGTAGATACCCATCTTATTATCATCCTTACGGTTCCCGCGCTAATTATGGCTATGCACCGTTCGCTCTCGTTTTCCAGGCTTCAGTTCCAATTATTAATTGTCTCTAAGTTTTTCTGATGGTCCATCCTTATTCCTTCATTGTGGCTAGCCAAATTGAATAAATGATGAGCAATTAAAAAAACATTCTGTCTCGTTTCCGTTTTTAAGTTAAAGAAAAACATTTGTGAACCAATAAATAATTTATTGGGATGTGTCATGGATAAACAAAACGAAAATTTAGCTTAAAGAAATTTAAGAAGTTGGATCAATCACCACTTTAAGTGACCGTGGATGACAGTGGATAACAGTAAAATTCCATTTTTACCATCACCTATGATTCCAACGGTTCCATCAATGCCTCAAATCCCTCCGGTCACAAGTAAAAAATAAGCAACTAAAAGTTTAAAAAACTAAATTAACTTTTATAAAAGTGTTATGAAAAATTATTGGTTTTATTCGTCGTTCTTATATTTTTTCAGAAATGTTGAAGCAAAAGAAATTAGAAATAACTGAGACAAAGATTGCTAAACTTCTCTTCAAAGAAGAAAATCATACGGAGAACGGTACGATCTTTATTGTTTTGGGGAAATAATAAGTTGTAAAGTAGTTCTAATGATGTTATTCCAGCGGGCATGCCTTTGGAAGCTGAATAATCTAAAATAGAAGTTTCAGAGGGTGGAGTTGAATTTGACAATGCCCAAAATGTACTATTCGAGTTCGACAAATTGTAAAATATATCCTTGTAATGTCCCACTATTACACCGCCTCTTTGTCTCTTCTTACATCACTCCCGCTATGTCATCTCCCGTGACCTACATACATGCCTACTATAAAGCCCCACTGTTCCAGACTCCCGAAAAGCTCCCTTCTACTCTTACTTTCACACCTGCGTGTTCACGCTCTTCCCTCTTACCGGCAATACAACTGACCAACTGTCTTACCTCGACCACTCGTCTCTTCATTTAATTCCCTTCTTATTGATAACGACTGAGCATCACAACCTCAAGAACAATAACTTCAGACACTTATTTAAATTATGATATTTTTTTTCTTAATTAAAGACGTGAACTATTTTTTAAATTGATTATTTACTATAAATTTCAAATTTACTACAACGACTAGTTAGGCGAAATAGATAATAATACACGAAATATCCCGAAACAAATATTTAAATTAAAAAAAAAATCCATAAATTTGCTGCGATCGGTGTCGTACGTTTAGTTTCATTAAAGCGAAATCTTGCGCTGAATTCAAAAATGCCATTGAATTCCCAGCCCCCACCCCCTAACCACCACCACCAAAAAATATTGAAGCGATTAATTATTATATTTTAACTTTCGTCAATTCACTTATAGCGAAGCTATATTTAAAATATGCTTTGATTCGATAAATTAGCGAAAAGCAGAACCCCTTTCTAACCCACCTCAATTTAAAACAGTTTGGGGTAGGTCCCCTTGAAAAAACAGCTGCCCAGGTAGAAACCTTATTCCTTCGTCCCCTTCTTTTTTCTACCAGAAATAATTTATGTTTTACATTTCTTTCCTTTCTACTTCTGCGTCAACGAAGATAACCGTGGCTAGGTCAGCTCAATTTATTGTTATTTCGCAGTTTGTTAACCTTCGTCCTTGAGTTTGGTTCTTCGAACTTTTGAATGTCAGCGTTCATCGCTTTAGCGAATGCGTTACAAAAGATGCCCTTCCAGTATAAAAAGGCATGAAAGAATTCTCTTAAACCATCACTCCTTCCAGCCCTCCAGTCGCAACACAACACTCTCAGAGTACGTAGAAATCTTTTAAATATGCATCTTCATTATTATATTAATTTCAATTTCATAGAATGCTGAAACTAGCTGTTGTCGCTTGTTTGGTCGCCATGGCCGCTGCGGCCGCTATTGAAGCACCGGCCAAATTGATCCCAGAGACCGATGAGCACACTGACGAAACTAAACCTCTTTTAGCTCAAAAAGAGCCCATGTATATGATCGACTTCCGCGATGCTAAGTAATATTAATTTGATTTACGTTCCTTGCTTAACACTAATATTTTTTACACTAGTCCTTATGGGTATGGTGGCTATTCTCCTTACGGCTACGGCGGTGGTTACTCAGGAAGCTACGGCGGCTACCCATACGGTGGAGGATACGGTGGAGGTTATGGTGGAGGTTTTGGTGGAGGTTTTGGTGGAGGTAGCCTTAATAACGCCAGACCAACATTTTCCCTCTTCTCTTCATTTCTTCCACAAATCTCCGTCAACCCCGCACTCGTCTCTCCCAGTGTTTTTTCTCTCGGAAAATAAGAATCGTCTTCCTCTGTTGCTGAAAGACGAAGCATTTTTATTACATCAATGTAATGCAATACATTTTTTCAATACATCAAGTGATTCATTTTCATTTTCTTGTATACATGTAGACATTTTTGCAGCTCACATTATAGGTGCGCGATTCCGTGTTAGCCAATTATTTTGAAACACATATGAAATACCATACTAATTTACCTCAATGAAATCATATACATATAATGTCATTAAAGAACAAAAACATTTATTTATATATGAGATTAAAGAAATATACAAAAATACCACTCCAATGAGAAATGACTCATTTTGACTCGTTGGAATGATTCCTTGTTATCAGTCACGGTTTTATTATAAAACTTTTTTCAACAAAATAAATGCTCACAATTTTTTATTTTTGTCTAACCAAAAAAGTAGGAATAAATAAAAAAAAAATTAAAAATCCATCCCTCTAGCAATCCGGTGGTGGCAACACCGACTTATTTGAGCGATATCGACGAAGGAATATAGTCGGATACTATGCCTCTTTAGCTTGGCGCTAAAGTTTTAAATTTGATATACCCCAACGTAATAGCACCGACCGGCATTGCGTAATAACGTTTACCAATAAATTAAGTAAACACGCTCGGCTAGCTGTTTTACTTTTCAAGATATTTTTAAAATGATACTTTTGATTAATTAATAAGATCAATAAAAAAATAGAATAAGAAGCACGCATAATTAAGAAAACGAGATCTTGAGAAATGGATTCATATATTCTTTGAACTTGAAACTATGATGTATAAGATCATGAACAGGAAACAAGCACGTAAATGTTTATCCATTTTATTTCTTACGAAAAATATATTTAAAAAATTAGCTCTAAATTATATCAACTTCTTACATTCTCCTATCGTTAAATTTTTTTTACATTCTCTCCCCTTTCAAGTAGGCCTCAAACGATTTATTGTACTTTTAAATTGTAGGCTTTTACAACGGTGAATGAACTTTGAGGAAGGTCGTATCCAACTTTTGTTATTCACTCAGTTTTGACCCTCAAAAAGAGCACAATAACAAACTCAAGGGTACGGGGTTATGCGAGCATCTTTCGCGGACATCGAGCTGGTCAGCTGGAAGGTTTACCGATGATATAAAGAGGGCTCCTTCGACCCAGTGGACTTATTCTCTTCCACTTCAAGCGTCGAAACGAGTAAGCAATAACCTCTGGTACTTAATAATTTTTCAACTATTTAAATCCATATTTATTGCATCTGTTTTTAAGAATGATGAAATCTACTTATTTCCTGATGGTGATTGTCGCTTTGATTGGCTTTGCGGCCGCTGATTCCGCTTTGAAAGAGCCCGGAAACAAGGTTCAAGTCGAAGATTCTGATTTATTGTCAGAAAAGAATAAAATTTATATGGAGAAAGAGCTGGATTCGGACATGGAATCTACAGAAACGAAACTGTACAAATATAAAAAACCACCACCCCAATACTATTCTGGGTGAGATTTTTTAAAAATCATCTTATAAAACTTTTTAAACCTCATTTGTTTTATTTAAATTTAATGTAGGTACCCATCTTATCACCCTCCTTACGGTTACCGCCCTACTTATGACTATGCACCTTTCGTTCGAAATTGTTATTGTACCTAAATTCCAATTTGATTGTCTCTCAAGTTTTATTTTTGGCCAATATTTATCCCTGCACTATGGCTAACCAACTTGAATAAATCTTGATCAATTGAAAACCCGTGCCCAAAATTCTTTCTTGTTTACGTTTTAAAGTTAAAGAAAAACATTTTTGAACCAAATAATTTATTGGGATGTGTCATGGATGAACAAAAAAGAAAATTTGGCTTAAAGAATTTTAAGAAGGTGGATCAATCACCACTTCAAATGACCACTGCTTACTATTATCACTTTGACTATCAGGATTCCCTTCATCAACTCCACCATCCGCAGATTGGATGGCTTTCAATAGAGAGGGAGCGAGAAGTATTGTTCCATCGCCGAGATCGCTCACATCTTGCGTAATAATGAGCTCTCCGTCTTCGTTCATGTGTGCCGTAACTGTGCTGATGACGGATTCAGGAAGAGTTTCAACATTTTCATGAAGAGCAATGTGCGAAGCGAGCCTCTCTAAAAATGAATAACATTACAAATTGGCCGTAATCAAAATGTGAATCTAGTAACACAATTACCAGAATTGTAAAAGCGTTTTTTACAGACTGGGCAGCGCAAAGTTTGGTTTTTGTGGGAATAGCGATGAGCTACAAACTGTCGTCTCGAACCTAAATCAGTCATAAATTAATAACTTAGAGTAATATAACAAAATATTATTGAGTTTACGTACTAAAGCTTCGATCGCAAATATCACATGCAAATGTTGGTGCATCGTCACCCTTTTGATGAGTTAGCATGTGCTCTTTTAAAGCCGAATTCTGGCGGAAAGCAGCATCGCATAAATCACATTCGAAAGGCTGTAATTTAAGTGAATTTGAGCTATTATTAAAAAGCGTAAATAAAAAAAAAAATAATAAAAACTTGCCTTGTGTCCAGTATGAATCCGTTCATGAGCGTCCTATTAAAAAAAATACAAATTTAAATATATTTTAAAGGAAAAATCAGATTAAAAAAAACTTACGAGATTCGCTACGTAGCGGAAAGTTTTAGGACAATAAGAACAATTATAAGGGCCTTTTTCTCCGGTATGAGAAGATTCGTGAACTTGAAGCGTTTTCTTGTGAGCAAATTTTTTGTTGCAGACTGTGCACACGAAATTCTTTTCTTCTGATGAAACGTGGGTCGTCTGGTGTGCCTTTAAAAGGTATCTATGAAATAATCATATTTAAATAGACGGAAAACGGTTAAACTATTTTTTTTTAAATAAATACTTGTTTGAGAACCCTCTACCGCAAATGTCGCACAACAGATTCTTTTCTTTAACTTCTTTATCTGTAAATAAAATTTTTATTATATCACTAAAAATATACTTGGTAGATCGTGTTTTTGCTACCAGAATCATGATGAATCCTATGAAGAGCAAGAGCTTTGCGATTAATGAAATTTCTACCGCAACGTTCGCATTGATATGCCTCTTCTTGAGCATCATCCTCGCACCGATGAGCCCGCAAACCTTTCCGCTGTTTAAATCTTCTGCTACATACAGAGCATTGGTAAGGACCTAAAAACAAGACAAAAAAATATCTAGAAATTTTATTTTAAAATATTCATTTGAAATCAAATTACCAGGTTCATCAGAATGGAGATTCATGTGTTCACTGAGGGTGCTCTTGTGTGCAAAGCTCCGCTGACAAATAGAACAGCTAAATGGTTTTTCACCTATAAAAAGAGTCTATTAATGCCTCAATAAAACATGAGATTGTTTAATTTGAAATACCAGTATGAGTGCGCAAATGAGTTTTTAAAACATTTAGATGCCTAAATGATTTCTGACACACTTCACATTCGTAGCCGGAATTTGAATCATCATGAGTTTTCACATGGGCTTTGAGTTCTTTTTTAGTTGAGCACTTTTCACCACAATAGATACAGATCAAATCTCCATCCTCATTTTGATCACTCATTGTCACATCTTCATCTGATGAAAGTTTTTCTGAGACTTGTTCAGTTTTATTTTCACTCAACATCTTTTTTTGTTTTCCTTTGCCGTGATTTTGAGCAGCTTTCACACTGTTATTAGTCCTCCTTGTAACTCTTTTTGACTTTTTGGTGCTTTCTGGTTCAACTTGACTTGCTTTACTGCTAGAGGAAGATTTAGATGAAATTTCAGGTGCAGAAGAAGTTGATGGTCCAGCTACTGGTTCATCAGAAAAAGGCTCTCCAAAGGAACAGTGTGTACCGATGATGCCAAGTTCCTTCAAGCAAACTTCAAATTCTTCCATTAGGGCCTTTGAAGCTTGAACTTCTCCAGAATAGATGTAGTCAATCAGCAATTTTAGTTGATTGTATCTGTTTTAAAAATTATGGTTTAAATAAGCATGTATGATTTTGAAAAACAATTTTTTTTTATTACGAGAAATCAGGAAAGAAGATGTTGGCATCTGCTTCCCCTGTTTCTTGTAAAAGTTCAGCTAGAAATGGGCTAGCAGCAGCTAAGACTTGTTTATGAGCAAACAATGAGTCTGATATAGTGTTTCCCGAAACAGCATACAAAAACACGTCGGTGTTGGAAGATTTTCTTGACACACTACCTAGATATTCTACAAGGCTTTCTAGGTGATCCGCATGGCAGAATTTTAAATATAAAATATCATCACAATTTTCCAAATCATGATGCTGCTCATCATTTAACTCTACAACTGACATGTCACATGTGATATGAAAACAATAACACGTCAAAATAGGTAGGGAAGAGAATCTAACTATTGGGCGGAATTGAAATGCCCGATATAGCAAATTATAATTGGTGGAAAGTGCGCCCTGCTGGTTGGCAACGAACAATTTTTTTTTAAATAATTGGTGCATTTAAAATTAAGTAAATATTAATATTTATAAAAGAAATCAAAGAAATAAATTTTAAGGTTTAAGGTTATGTTGAATAGATTAATAAATATACTTAAGAAAAAGGTTCCATATCTAAAATTCTAAATTCCACTTCCTCCAAATAGGTTAAACTTTGTAATTTTTAAACAGCTGATAAGGAGATGCAAGGCCTACTGTAAGACTGGAAAGTAATTAATTTAGGCTAGTTCACTTTTTTCTGTGTAACGCATCCCATTTGAAGAGGTCGATGCTTGTTTTTTCAGTCCTACTATTGCTTCTGATGAAAAAGACTGTTCCTTGTTATAATTTATAAAGAGCCCTCTTCACAAGATTTTTTTTTTACCTCAACAGAATGCAGACTCAGGTCTGTACGCCGAAACCCAAAAATATGGTCCTGTTTCTAAGACTTGGCCGCCAGAGACCTCTGAACGCAGTACTTGTTTCAGCGAATTGAGAACTAAACATCAAGAACGTTACATATGACGCGCCGAAAGGGTCACACTTGTGTGAAAAAAAATTCTTGCTGTGAGTAAAATAAAACAACGCCATCTAGCGGTCACTATCAGAAATACGTACATTTTTGTGTGAAAAACAATAAAAAAAATTCTGAATGTATTAAACAAATCATCGCCAACCAATTTTCGGTATAATTAAAATAAAATTTGATTTCTATGTGAAAAAAATCTAAATTATAAAAAAATTCATTAAAATATTTAAATATATTTTGGAAACAAATAGCCGGGGAAAAATTAAGGATTAAAACAATTTTTTTTCACACATCAAAGATTTTTTTCGATTCTTAAGCGTTGTTGACGTATTGTTGCAGCCAGTGGCGTAAAAGCAACGCTGTATGCTGTAATTGTTGTGAAAAGAAAAACAAAAGAGGTTTCTTTTTCGTATTATTTACATCTGAAGTACTTTCATTTCAATAGTAACTGTAGGAATGATTAACTTATTTCTTACGCGTAGGATCGTGATTGTGCAGTCTAAATGATTGTCTCTGTGGCCGACTGCAACGGGCAAGGGTCACGTTACACGAAGAGTACGAAGTGGCCTACGCTTTCCTAATTCCTAGCCAATGGAAAGCGGGTTGATGTTCACCACTGGTTAAAAAGAAATTAAATAAAAGATACGCCAACTACAGTCTACACTTTTCAACATCATTTTGGTGCGCTATAGCCCATAAGAGCAAGCATAGCCAAATGATAAAGTGCGCTAAGTGGTGGATGTGCGCGGGCTACGGTGTGGGAAGAGTACGAAGTTGCCTACGTTTTCCTAGACTATAAAAAGCTGGACAATCCTCACCTTTGGTCAAAGGAAAGTAAAAGATTCGCCGACTGCGGTCTATACACTTTTTCAAAGACGCTTTGAAGCGCCATAGCCCATAAGATCTAGCATTGCCAACCTAGACCGGATAAATTGCGCCAAGTGGTAGAAGAACCTCATTTATATTGCCCCGCGTATATAACGGCTCCACTAGCTGTAGACCGTGTCTTATTGTAGGCACGCATTATCGATGACAGTTGAAACCAATGACACCCGCGTTTTGTGTTTCTTCTTCTTGGGATAAGGTTTTGGATCCAATGCTAGTGTAGTGATGTCAACCTAGTTTTTTTCGAAACTAGGTAATACTTGGTTATTTTTAAAAATGTTACCTAGTTTCTTTAAAAACTAGGTTAAATTATTGAAAAAAACTAGGTAAAAAATAAGTTAATAGTTGGACGCGAAAAATTAGATAAAAACTAGGTAACTAGGTAAAACTAGGTTATTACCTAGTTGTTACCTAGTTTTTTTTTTTAAGTTTATTTACCAAATATAAAGGCCATTATAGGCTGAATACTGCTAAATCCGCTGACAGAATGAAAGACAGGGCAATTGCCCACTAGCTCCCGCAATTTTAATCAAGATTTAACATGCAGCCTGTCAAAAATATGTAAAAATTGGTACGCAAAATCGAAAAAAACCCATAAATTTACCTAGTTATTTGTATTTAACTTATATATTTAGTTATATTGTATTTAACTAGGTAATTTTACTAAAAGGGAAAAACTAGGTTAAATAATGAAAAAACAACTAGGTAATACTAGGTAAGTAGGTTAAACTAGGTATTTCTACCTAGTAATGACATCACTATGCTAGTGCGGTTACCGCAGTGCGGTACCTTAACTACGGCTTTCTCATAGTAACCTTAAACCTGAATGGTGGCCAATAGCATACGCTAACTCGGTCGTTTATGAGGTTACCAAATTTACCATCCAGTAAACGGCCTAACTTAGATTAAAATCATTATGATTTTTCAATCAGTTCTTTTTATTATTTAAACAACATACACTTGCAACGTCATTATACTTTCCCCTGATTTATCCAGTCCTCTTAAACTCTTTAAAAACTGTAAGCATAAAGTGATTTCTCCGTTTATGTGGATCCTAATACACATCCGAACCCTTCTCAAGGTTCACCAGGACACCAGCGCATATAGCGCACTTAATCCAGTCTAGGTTGGTAATCCTGGCTCTTTAGGGCTATGGCTCTTCTTGAAGCGTCGCTGAAAGAGTGTAGACAGTTTTCGGCGCATCGTTTAGTTTTCTTGGACTAGGGGTGAGCATTACCAAGCATTTTAACGTCTAGGAAAGCATATGCTACTTCGTACTCTTCCAACACCGTAGCTCGAGCCCGTTGCCATCGGCCTCTTGGCCATCCGGACCGCACAATCGCGATCCCGCCATTGAAGTAATAGAAAAAAGAAAACAGATCATGCCTACGGTTACTATTAAAATGAAAGAAAACTTTACAACGTCTTATCGGGATGTTCATAATACGTTTAGAATAAACTTATTAACCCCTTTGGTTTTTCTTTTCACAATAATTACAGCGCCGCTTGTAAGTCCCTGGCTGGTATACCTTAACGTGCCGAAATTTTAGATAAAAAAGTTTATAATTGAAAAATGGAAGAAACCGTATATTATTTGATTTTTTTCCGGCTATATGTTGTAAAAACTTATTTATTTTACATTAGTGATTTTTTTTCAAATTTTGAAAGCAAAAAATTTATATTTTTCACATAGAAATCAAATTTTATTTTAATTATACCGAAAATTGGTTGGCGATGATTTGTTTAATACATTCAGAATTTTTTTTATTGTTTTTCACACAAAAATGTACGTATTTCTGATAGTGACCGCTAGATGGCGTTGTTTTATTTCACTCACAGAAAGATTTTTTTTTCACACAAGTGTGACCCTTTCGGCGCGTCATAGTTACAAGTTAAAATTTACTGCAGAAAACCTTAAATATTCTGCGAGTTGACCAGCCTAGCATATTACAAATATCCCTTACAGTCTGCGATGGGTGATGCAAGAAGTGTGCAACGTATTTACTTGTAAAAAAATATCTGTTAAGTGATGTTTTAAATTGTTTATGTCCAGTACTATGGTTTGATTGGAATTTCTAGAGAGACGGTTGTAAATAATTTTATTTCTTCAATGCTTCCAAGACATAAGCTGAAAGAGGAGGATAAATTGACCCCCTAAAAATGAATATGTTGACTATGTTTTCGATGTTTGCTTTGGGTGCATCGTCAGCTCTGTTTGTATCCTATTTTAGTCTCTACTTTTTACAAAATGAAGACTCACTTCTGGAAAAGCTGATAAATGAAAGGACGAATATGTATAAACAAGCCAAAAAAATGGCATCTATTCCTGACGAATCTCAGTTGTCTGTCATACATGAAACTGAAGCATTAGGCCTGCTGGACCTAGCATTCGGGAAAGAAAAACAAACCAAAAAATCCAACGAGTCTAGCACAGGTTTGTAAACTCATAATTTTCTAACTTAATAGTGGTTTTTTGAATATATTTTTTACTTCTTAGCTTCCATATTAGAGGCACTCGCAGCATTAAATGCAGCATTAGACATGAAAAAAGGAGGAAAACATCCTAAAGCAGTCAAGCTGTTTCAGCATGCATTAGCCTTATGCCCTCATCATGCAGATATTTTGACACACTATGGAGAGTTCTTGGAGGAAACAGAACAAAGCCTCATAGAGGCTAACTACCACTACTCCAGAGCCCTAACTTTTTCACCTAGTCATACCCGCGCCATGGTTAATCACCAGAGAACCAGTCCCCTCGTTGACGAGCTGGACAATAATTTTTTAAAGAGAATCGAGAGCAAGCGAGATGACCTCTTAAACATCCCTGACGGCAGCTCAGGCTTAAGAAGAATAAAAAAAGAAGCATATTTTCAATATATATATCATACATTGGGCATAGAAGGAAACACAATGAGTCTAGCTCAGACTAGAACGATTTTAGAAACTCGAATGGCTATCGGTGGTAAAAGCATTGCGGAACATAATGAAGTACTTGGCATGGACGCAGCTTTAAAGGTATTAAATAATAATTTTTAAAAATGTGAAAAAACTATTACCATGTCTTAATAAATTTTATTATAGTATATCAATAGTACTCTTGTACATCGGATTGGAGCAATCACATTCGAAGATATAATGGAAATTCATCGTCGAGTTTTAGGTTTTGTTGATATTTTTGAAGGAGGACGTTTGCGAACCACCCAAGTATTTGTCGGAAGGTTAATATGATAGTTATTTAATTTTAAGAGTGTTATTTAAAATTATATTATTTTGTCCAGCCACATACCTCCAGGGCCCACAGAAGTACAGCTTTTAATGAAAGAGTTTATTCGATGGCTCAACTCGGTTGAAACGCTATCGTTACATCCGATCCGATTTGCTGCCCTAGCACATTACAAATTAGTTTACATCCACCCCTTTACAGACGGAAACGGTCGGACTTCACGGTTATTAATGAATCTGGTAATAGATAACCTAAAAGTGATGTACAAGAAATGGTTGTAATTTTAAACTGTATGATAGATTCTTATGCAAGCTGGATACCCTCCCGTTATAATTCGGAAGCAAGATAGAGGAAAATATTACGAGTATCTACAGCAGGCTAACGAAGGAGATGTTCGCCCATTTATTCGGTAAATTTATCCAACGCAAGACTTTTTCAAAATATTGTAATATTTCTGTTCACTATTCTATTGATATTTTATTCCATTATATAGGTTTATTGCACAATGTGCCGAACAGACTTTGGATGTGTATCTTTGGGCAACGGCAGAACACGGGACACATGTACCTGAACTCGCACAAGAAGATGATGGGAAGACGATAATTCTTGATAACCAAGAGTGTTGTGTTGGAGGTTGAAATTGCAAATTGCATTTTTGCACAAAACTTATTTGTGCATAAGTCATTTACGTTCACATTTCATAAATATTGATCATTCTACAATAGGCTTTTTCGTGTTCTCGCAAGATCTGTTTTAAATTTGAAAAATTGATAACTTTCATGTGATGGATTTTGCTGTCTTTCAATTTAAATGTGCATATTCGAATACATATTTTTTTCATTAAAATTTAATAATTAATAAAAGAACTGCCCAATCAAACAACTAGTTACTTGAGTTCATAACACCTGTTTACAGTTATCCTTCGATTGTACTGATTCATTCATCGGATGACTTGAAACTTGCCATCGACGTGTTTCTTGGCCTGTTTCGCAAGGGTTGCCAACCTGGAAAGAGTCCGAAGATCATGAAAAGGTGATCCAAAAAAGACCAATCGAAATAAAGGAGTTCTATGCATACCTTAGTATAACTGTTTCTTCATCCCCGACTTTTTGAATTCAGAAACAGAAAGTAAGAAAAAAATAAAATAAAAATCGAACATAGGCCACACTCACGCACTTATCCTTAAAATTGGCATGCGTAGGATGAACGGGGGAGGATTAAAAGAGCGCGAGCGGGAGTACGGTCAAAAAAAAAAGACCAGTCACAACTATGTGTATAATCTTCAAAGGGAACATATCTCGGCACGATTTATTTGTGGTTCACGTCTCATTTACGACGAATCGGAATTCGGAATGCCGTCGCTACTTGAAAAGTTGTCCGTGCGGAAACTGAAAGGTGCAGTGAATATTAAAAGTTTTCAAACTACGCATTTTTCTTTCCTTTTTTTTTTTTGCAAGAGAGTTTTCCATCACTTATTATTTTGCTTGTTTTATCATTCAAGGAATCAATTAACGGGTGTTAGCATCTTAATTTTGAATAAATATCCTTTTAATACCCCTTTTCACAAGTCGGAGTATTACCGCATATCTACCATGATGGCATCCTTAGTTATGGGTTATAGTTTACAACTTGTCTATTTCGAAACGTGGTTATGTAACAATGTAACCTACTTAGTTGTCGTCGGAAAATTCGTAGAAGAACAATTAGAAGCACGTATGGACTTGAAGTCACTTTTGACCTTGTGATGTCTAAAAGGAAGAAAAAAATATGGATCGAATCCCCCCCCCCCCCCCCGAATAATTCCGCAAGAAGCATCAACTGAAGCGCCAAAAACTGCGAAACCGTTTTAACACGGATAGTTGGTATAAGTTTTATATGTTAAAACATTAAATATTTCAAACAATTATGCAAAAATGGAAGAACTTTATTTTCTGTGCAATTCCGACGATAAAATGTATGTCATTTAATAAGAATGCAAATATAAAGGATGTGAAAATAACACGTGATATGAAAACTATTTACACAATAAACATTGGCGTATAGCAGAAATATACATTTTTGAATGAGCCACGATGAGAATCTGGTAATCACCGGAACGATAATGCCACGATATATATATATATAAAAGAAGTAATAACAATGAGATTATTGGAGAATGATTCAGAAATCTGCTTCGGAAGACGAAGTCAATGCGCTATCAAGAGATGAAGAAGCAGTTGGGTGGAAAGTATTGGTCATAATAGATGTAATTGCACTTCCTCCATCGCTCAATGGTGTCGGGCTATTAGCCACACAGCTCTCATCGGTGACGTCACTCAAGTCAGTATGACTACTGTTGCTAGATTGAGTCCTTTTCACCGGCTTTTTCGCCACAGGACTGTAGTGAACCACTTTGTTAACCGTTCTAGGCACTTGATAATCTTCCCGATATGTTACACCGAGGCTACTATTCGAACAGTTATACCGGGATTCACTCAGTAGCTCTAAATAACGATCGTTTGGAACTCGACCTGAGTTATCGCCTGAAGAAGAGTTGGATCGCGCAACGGATGAACGGCCTATGACACCATTCCGGCGGACGGGATTCCTTGAAGATAAACTTCTTCCTAATCCGTACATGGTTGTACGATTGAGTGCTGTTACTGCTGGATCGTTTGTGTAGTGTACCGTACTGGAGACCGGTGGCTCTAAGGCGTGTTGCTCTAAATAAGCACAAGATCCGGAACTGGAACTTGGATGTGTTTCCCACGAATCTACGGTTGCAAAATAGATTGTATAATATACTGTAATTTATGCCCTCTAAAAAGCAGAATAGAATAAGGGTTAATGAGAATACAACTACAGAATGCATATGAAGAAAATAAGCAAGTATTCAGATTGATTAGTCAAAGAGAAGAAATAGGAAACCTACCTGAACTGGCATTGTGATTTTCATCTTTGAAAAAATAGGCTTTGTTATCACATCCATCACCTAGAATTAGAAAGCCAATCGCCTATAAACGTTTGTAAAAATTCTATGCAGTCTTTCACTCGAAGCAGTTAAGGTAATTCTTAATTAACTGCATCGAATTTAGGACATTTTTTATTCATCTAACCGAAAGAGCGTAATAGAATAGTTACCAAGAATAGGTTAATTCAGAGTTAGAAACATGCAATTTGTTAGTAATCAAGAATTAAAGCCCTTTATAGAGTTTTAGTAACTAAAGTTATGAAAGTTTTCCCAGTTGAAAATATACCATTTGAAATGCTAAAGAGAAGTAGACTTACGGTAAGTACGAGTATCGCCGACGTAGAGCCCGTTATGCACAGCAGTAAAAGGCGAGTTTTTCAGTTTGTCCTGAAGGTTCACTAGCTCCAACAAGCATTGTGTAAAGGTCGGTCTGGCTCCGGGATCATATGCCCAACAGCACATCATCAAATCGAATCTATTCCGTACAATATTATCAGTTATAAACCCTAAGAAGAAAATTGGATAAAGTAAAATAGCTTACAATGAATCAGGACAGTTGGGTGGTCGATCTAGACGGCCGCCGCTTCGGACGAAATGGAGTACTTGAAGGTTAGTACGAGCTGGATAAGGTTGCTGACCTAAAGTCAAAATCTCCCAAAGAAGAACGCCGAAAGACCAAACATCCGTTTGACTTGTAAACACGCCGTCCACCAAGGACTCGGGAGCCATCCATCTAAATAATAATAATAAAATTATTGATTTAAATTTTTTTTAAAAATGAGATGATGAATCAGTAATTACCTGACTGGTAAAAGTCCTTCGCCTTCTTTTCGGTAATAATCATTACGATAAATGTCTCGCGCCAAACCAAAGTCACCAATTTTGACCACTCTCAAACACGGATCTAAACTAGAAACCAAACAGTTTCTGGCAGCTAGATCTCTGTGAACAAAGTGAAGTTCTTCCATATAGCAACATCCTTTAGCGACATCGACGCACATTGAAACTAAATCTAAAAGACCGAGTGGAGTACAAAACTCGACATCGCTCTGCTGAGGTAAGTGACGCGGAGATGGTCGGTTGTTGCGCAGGTAAGATAGAAGATCTCCACCTTCCATCAGTTCGAGTAAGATAAAATTAGGATCAGCATCCAAGCAGACTCCAAGTAATCGAAGGATGTGCTTATGTTTGAAATGGCTCATGAGTAAAGCTTCTTTGAGAAATTCGCTCTTCTCTTGCTCGGTTGCTCCTTTACGAAGGGTCTTGACGGCTACTCGAGTGACTGCTTGATTCGATCCTGATAAAGGATTGATCTTCCCTTCGAATACTTCTCCGAAAGCACCTCTGCCGAGGAACTTCGTAATGCCCAGATCTTCGAATCGAATGTGAGGCAGTAGAGCTAATTCTTGGTCTAGATCGCAGTCGCCAACACCGACACCGTAGAGAGCATTATTCTGCTGGACAAAGTTTTCTCTTTGAGGCAGCTCTCTTAGAGTGGCAAGATCTGTCATCTCTGAATTTGAAGTTGGATGATGAACGGATCCTTCTCCTTTAGCCTTTTTACCATTGAATGGTGGTCTCCGGCAAGCTATTAAAGTACATAAATCAGTAAAAGAATAATTTAAATAAATCCAAGCAAAAAGTAGTTACCGTAAAATAAGAAAATTGTCATGACGGAACAGAATGCGATTAGAGCAGAAACGCTAACGCTTAGAATCATATTGACGCTACTCGGAGCTCCTTCTCTCACTAAATTGTCAATCTGAAGAGTTGGGCTAGGAACACTGATTTCACTAGCTCCCATTTCATTAAATGCTTGAACTCGGAACTGATATCTTGGACCGGAACTCAAATTGTGCGCCACAAAGAAATGATCTATTCAAATCAAAACAAGGTCAAATATTTTTCATCATAAATCATTCAAATTTAGAAATATTACCTGATCCATTGTAAATCGGAATCCAAGGAGCTGATGGTGCTTCTGGTAGTTTAACAGGTTTATTCTCGTCGCTTTTAGTACTGCTGCTGGTATTGCTTCTGTCATTCAAATCTTGATCGTCCATAATGGTTTTCATTTCAAGTACATAGAATAGAATAGGGTATCCATTGGTAGGTGTGGGACCCCACCATAATTCGACCAAGTTATCTGGGCTCTTTTTAGCTTGCGGAGTGCGTGGTTGGGCTGGAGCGTTTCCTTTCGTTTGCCGGACAAATCCTTCTTCGTCATCTGTAGGCCAAATGTAAGGTGTTCCCAATGGCGCATACTCTAATTTCAACCGGAAAGAGTAGCTCGTTAGAGAGGTGAGATTCTCGGCCGTGTAATGGTAGACTTTATCCGGCTGTGTTTCAGTAAAATCTTCGATTGGTGTCCATTTGTTTTGTTTAGAAGGCGATATCTCAACAGAATGCCTATGTAAAATAATTGATTAAATAAGCTTATTAAACTCGATAAATTAGAGCATATTTAATATACCTTTGTATGGTGGAATCTTTTGGAGAAGTCCATTCTAATGTTACGAAATTAGATGACACATTTTTCAGTAAAAGCGGGCGAGGCTCTTCGTAAGTTGTTGCTATAACGGGAGCACTTGTGTTCCATTTACCATTCACCGAACAAGCGCGCACCTAAATTGATCAAACAATATTGAAATCCAGACTTACAAATCATCCAAACTATAAATCTTACCCAAAATGTGTAGTTCCGATTCGGCAAAAGAGTTTGAATATCTAAGCTAAGCTCATCAATAGCTTCGTCATTCCCTGACCATTTTGAGTGACCCTCATTGGTAACTCTAGAGGATGGTGTCAGTCCTAATTCTTGCCAGTATACATCATAGCTAACATTGTTTCCATTGAGAACAGTCGGTTTAAGCCACTGAACTCGAACCGCTCGAGGACTGAGAGCCGCTATGGTAACTCTATCCGGTTTGAAAGGGGCTACAGAAGAAGAAAAAAGTATTAAAAATCAATTTATTGAATCTAACGTAATATAATACTACCTCCAGGTTCAGTTGAGAATAGGATAGCCTCTCCTAAAGGCACGGAATACTCCATCGGTCGGTAATAGTTTGTTATACGAACTCGAATAACGTATTGAGTGAAAGGCAGCAAATTTTTCAAAACTACTTTATCTTGAGATGTGGTCTGTAAAATAGAATTATGACGTTTGTAATCATCCCGAAATTAAAAAAAAATAAATTAAATAACTTACAAGGACATGGCAGAGGCTGATATTTTGGAGACATTGATCCGCAGGTCCATAATAGAGATGATAACGAGCAGAAGCCATGGTTATCCCTAAACATTCTTTGGGTCTTTGAGGTAAAGGCATTGAAAAAGTTGCATCCGTGTCCGTACTATTGATGAAATCGACCGAGTAAGAAAGAGCCAAAGGAGCCAAACATTCATTCCCTAAAAAAGTATTAATTAGATTTAATTTTGTTTCTCCTTTAATAAAACAAAAATTAAGGTTTTACCTGGAAGTGGTTGAAAGTTGGCACCAAGAGTTGCAATATTCCGGACATCCGAAACTTGCTCCGCTGAAACATCACCTTTACTGCTGAAAGGACTGGCTGAATTCGTACGATCGTTATATTTGGTATTCGAATCCATCATAGCGGATAATGAACGACGTATTTTATAGACACGGCCTTCGTTGGCGTTGGACCAATAAAAGTAGGATCGGTCTACTGCCAATGAAGACGGAGGCCATCCACCTATTATCAAATCATATTATAGTAAATATGTAAATATAACGAAAAATTTGTGAAATTTACCAGCTCGTTTCAATTCAGATGAACTGAACTCTGGGATCGAGTGACAACCATTCCAATCAGATGACCAGACATCTTCGTTCATTGCTGATATCCACACCAAACGGGGTCTTTGAGCATTAGACCAATCAACGGCCGTGATTGGTGATGATGCAATCAAGGCAGCTGGAGGCTGACTAATGGTGCTACCAGTCAAATCAGTCGAAGAGTCACACAGATCCCGATGACTGAAGAAAGGTCGGCTAGCTTTCCCGCTAACATCGGAAGCCATCAAAGTACCCGTTCCATTCTTGTTAATCGATATCCAAATCAAGCGACTATAGAATAAAAAAATGATTATAATAATTTTAATTAGTTAAAAAATAAGTATATTATACCTTGTGAAAGGATCGACTTCCACTAGTCTCGCCATGTTATTTGCGTCCCTTAAAACGAGACTAGCAGTGACAGGTTCAACGTTCAAATCCAAGCGGTAAACGGATGTGCCGCCTCCCGATAAGGAGTCCGTCTGAGACCAATAGATATTACGGCTGACCCAGTCCACCGCTAAGCTTCTTCCAGTTCCATTCAAGTGGTAAATCTATAAAATAATTTACCATCAGTAAATGTAATTTTTAAATGTATTATTTAATTATATACCCTTTTCAGCAAGTGTGTTCCTAATTCATGCGAATATAAATCGCCTTGAGAGTCAATCCAGTAGAGTTGCCTTTCTTGGTTGATGAACGCTACAGCCACAGGTGGGAATTGCACAGTACTCACACTTTTAGCTGTTTATAAATGAAAGGCATCTTTATTTTTAACTAATTTAACTAAATGTCTATCAAGCGCGTCATACCAAGAGATTTGTTCAATGACTTATGCTTATCCAAATCAACCAGCCATAGAGAATTGACAGTAAAGATGAGTAGCTGTGGAACAGGTGTTTCTTTAGCCGTCGACACCAGCAGAGGCGCCGTTTTCGGTCCGTAGCCCACTTGAGTGAAAGCTTGAACCGTAAAGTAGTAGGATTCGTTAGGCATAAGAGTACGAGTCGAATAATCGTTGACGGTGGGCGGGACGATGCTTCCATCTTTCTGACACAAGTCGAGTTTCGTGTCATCTTTCTCGTTCCAGCATTCGATTTTGTAGCCAATGAGTTCTCCGTTGAATTTGACGGGTGGAGTCCAGCGGAAATCAACAAGCACTCCCTGCTTTCATGTAAACTATTAGATTGATTTAATAGATATTTTAAAAATATCATACCGTTTGAGTGTGATTTGCTTCATCCCGAATAAACGAAACATAAATTCTAGGACTTAATGGAACTTCGGGAGTAGATGGAGGAGATCGAAGTCGTGCATCCGATACCGCAGCCGAGCTCCACACAGTAAAAGCTCGAATTGAAATCGATATTTCAGAATAAGGAGGTGTTCTCCAATCGGAAGGAAGAAAATAAGATGAATTCGTTGTCACCTGGGTTTGTAAAGAATTAATTTAAAAAACTAATTTAAATTATTTCAGATGAACAAAAAATTACCGCGGTTCCATTATGGTCTACGGTACCGACTCGAATGTCGTAAGAGAGTGTCCCGAAATTCACATTTGTAACGGGTGACCAGCTGATGAGCAAAGTTCCATTAGAAGTTTGATTGATCGAAATGGTTGATCCATCAACGGCATTGGGAATAACATTTGCATTCGCTGCAGAAAAACAAATAAAGTATAGCTACTTATGAACAACACAGTTTCCGTTTATGTAACTTACCAGGCAATGAATATTTAGAGCTATCCTCAACTAAAAAGGATCTGGTTAGAAATAGGGAGATTAATGCTTACATTGCATAAAGATAACGAAAAAATGGAGCAGTAATACTTACGATACGCGTTGCTGTTTTGGGCTACCCAGTGAATAAGAGTTGGAACCTTGGAGGTCAGTGATAGCAACCAATGCGGATGTTTCTTGGAGCCATAGTAAACGATCCGACATGTATTGCATCGGACCTTCTATTTCACACAAATTGTATTACATAACGATTTTAAATAAATGCATAACCACGATAAAGCTACCTCTAGAAGGAGACAGATCAACTTGATTGACCAGAACTGTACTCTGAGGAAAATCAATGTGGGATTTGTACAATCTAGATGCTCCATTAAGCTGCATCACCATCCAAAAGACTTCTTCGCGATCATAATCCATCGTCATTCCAATAGCTTTTTTAAAAAAAATAAGAAACCATTGATAAATATTATTTAGTCACAATATGTTAAAGTCTTGTATAATACCTTGATTCCCAGATAAAAGTCCAGAAGACCAATACATTTGTCTTTTATCTCCATTCAGATGGGATCCTTCAATCGAGTGACCTGTGCACCACACCAATTTTCCTTTAGCTGAATGAATAGCCAATGAAGTGGCGATTCCGATGATCGGTAGCCATTCAATTTGACTCCCATCGTGCAAACTCCGTCCGATCTATATAATAGACTTTGATTAACATTCATAACCATTAAAAAACCTCATTATTTAACTTACCGTTTGTCGTTTTAAGGAAGACCAATAGATTCTCTTCCCAAGTAAATCAGTAGCTACACTGATTGCTTCAATGTTTTCAAGTAGACTAACACGACGTGATTGAAGACTAATTTTATACATCCGGCTAGCATTCGTCACGGCGTAAATGGAATCGATCATGTAAGCCATGCTAACGATCTCAATGGCTCCTCCAGCACTGTGAGTGACATCGGCAAAAGCAATGACATCCTTCCCAGTTGCGCTCGATTGTTGAATGGTTCCACCAGTGGCCCAATAGATGGTCTGTTTACCATCGGGTAGGGTTTTACCCACGAAAGAAGCTCCAGTAGAGACACCATTACCAGCTCTGGAAGAAGGTTGAACCGTGATCGTTGTAAGTGGTATTAGGTCGAAGATCTTCAACATCCATTTCGGTAGTAGAAATATCATCTCTAAAAACAGAAGCTCCGCTCTCCATATCGACCATCTGCATTCTATAAGACCAGTTCCTCCAGGCACCACGTCCTCGATGAGCTAAAGGTGATGGAGGATCCCATTTAATGTGGGTAGATGTCGATTCAAATAATGCTTGTAAATGACGTATAGGTGTTAACGGAATTGGTATCGGTTGACTCTTGACGTCACATAATAAGAGGGAAGTGTGATGGCTATCGGCCATTGGAGCGAAATTGTTAACATACAATTCGCCTTGAGAGTCAATCTCTTCGTAGACGGAATGCCCTTTGTTGATCCAATAGAAAACTCCGTCTAGATAATTAAGTGAGCTCACTTGGTCCACTAGACGAGTCATTGAATGTCGAGTAACGGTGGGACTAAGAGATCCAGTATAAGGTACCGCCATAATAGTTTTGTTGCCGATTTCGTGAGTTACCATAACGAAAATCTGGGAATTGGCGGGATCACTTTTGAACGCCGATACACTTTCATTATCCCACAATCTTCTTGATTTTGTGACCATCGGTAACTGCCGAGAGGGGATGATCCATAAGATCTGCTAAATCAACTTGATATAGTCCGCCTTTAGGTCCATCTTGTACACCCCAAATGAGGAAACCATTGAAAGGATCCACTTCGATTTGAAATGGTCTTTGGGACATGTCGGTGACGACGTGAGTAAGTTCTCTTCCGTTCAATTTAGATCGCGCTATTTGCCAGGAGCCGCTGGATGATCCATCAGCGATGCCAAGAAGCAGGTAGAGTCGGTCAGAAAGCCAATCAACGCTGAGGCCTTTGATGCTAACTTTGGGATCGTCGCTAACTTGCCAGCTCGTTTTCACTTCAGATTTTCCTTTGGAACTGAGGCTCAGTTCGTAGACTCTGCAATGATCGTCGGCAATGAAAAGAGTTCCTTGGCGAGTATGAACAGCCAATCCTATCATTTATAAATACTTAAATAAATCAAATTCATTTGTAATTAGTTTCGTCTATTCTACCTGTGATGTTCATCGAGCTCGCATGGATGCGTGATTCATGGATCAATCCAGTAGTGTGACGATAGATCTGTTTGTTGTCGACCACAATCACTATGAATGGTTCTAAGCTATTTCCAGCTATATCATCAAAATTAATGTTTAGAAGCTTTGTAAAAATGTAAAATTATTGTAGTTATACATTTTTCTAGAGGAAGTGTAGTGGATTGAAGAAAGGCTTCCGGACCGGGTCCTTCCGCATTGCGAGCTGATACACTGATGGAGTAAGTTGTTCCAGGATTTAAATGAACAAAAATATACGATCGAGCACTGTTGATACCGACAATATCCTGCAAGTCCAGCATATATAATCAAATTAAAGATGATATTTCGTTATCAAACTCATAAAACAAGTTTTGTTATTTTCAAAATTGTTTGGGTGTCATTTGAAATGGGCATAAATAAATAAAGAAAAACTGGATAAAATGTCAAGCAAAGAAAAAGTCAAGATCGACTGATGCTGCTGCGTGCTAGAAGGATATACTATGAAACTGGAGAAGGTCCTCTCTTTCTTATCAGTTTCCTTTTTCCCCCTCAAACGCTTTTCTACAGCTTCTTCTGTATTACGCATTTGCGTCTAGAGGCCAGCATAACATCGCACGACCATGAAAAAGCATCACATCGCAATAAAAAAAAAAAAAACGTGTCAAACCTGAAAGCCGGGATAGACATTGGGGCCCATGATGGAGATGCTTCCTTGATGGTTAAAGAATAGGAAATCAATGGCCCATTGGGGAAAAACGGAGGATCCCATGATATAGAAATTCGGGTTGAATCTAAAAACCACAGCCTGTAGTTTAAGAGGCGGAGTACTTGGTGGGCCGTACGGTAGAGTCGTAACAGTCTGACTTTCATCCGAAGTTAGTGGTTCACGATCGCTTGCTAACACAGCCACAACACGAAACTGTAACAACAACAACAAAAACAATAATTATTGATGACCATTCTATACTGGCCATGATTCCTTTCAAGCCATCGAAAGTGCCTACATATTTCTTCAAAATAACATGATGCTCATCTGGCTTTCTTCTAAAATACCAGTTTACAAGCACTTTGATGGTATATTTTCAACCTATATTTTTTACCCGATAGCTGGTGTAAAGGTTGAAGTTTCCTTCACGGTCGCCTGTTGCGATTGGTCGTCTCGACTCGTACTAGAAACTGCCGCCCAAGTACCACCCATTTCAGGCTGAGAGTGGCGCCATTGGAGAGAGATACCAGTGTTGATGTCGTTTTCGGGCTCCTCCTGATAGAGATTGATGGCCCAGCCCAGC
The DNA here is from genome assembly GCA_030141595.1 of Chydorus sphaericus. Lineage (NCBI taxonomy): Eukaryota > Metazoa > Arthropoda > Branchiopoda > Diplostraca > Chydoridae > Chydorus > Chydorus sphaericus. Next base: position 8,896,120 of record CM057935.1, read on the forward strand.
AGAGCTGTCCAGCTATTCCAGCTCCAACGAAGTGATACCGAACTGTTGCTGAGGCTTCCCAATGATGGGCACTGGAGCTGGTATCTTACCAATCAACTCTATATTTACATTATATAACAAACAGATCATGTTTTCTGTGAAATAATATAAAAGAAAAGTGAATTACTATTACCTTTAACTTCAGTGACGTAGGATGATACCGCCGAATTACAGCCCATTAGGCAGTAAAGAGCTTGACCTCGAGCATGCCCTTGAGTTGAATTCTATATCATATGATACATTTTAGTTATTATAATTGTACAAGTAAATCAATACGAATATGAACTTGATGAACCAGCAATTCTCTTTTAGAAAGTCTTTTTTGTTGGCAAAGGGTATTATCCTTTCCGCTTTTATCGCTAAGTAGAAACTAATATTGCCTCCTCTCAAATAACATTTGTAAACTTGAGAGGTTTCTCCAGAAAGATTGTCAACTTATTCGGGAATCCGTGCAAGTGACTAGCGTCTATATCGTTATTACTGTTGCATAACAATTGAACAAATTCTACGCAGTACATGAAAGAGCTATTTTAATATTAAACTTACGCATGATGAGTAACAGCTGGAATGTAGCGCTTTCCTCCATTGGCGGCATCCGGCTATGCACTGCGTAATTTAACATTATAATTTGTGTATATTTAATTTTTCAAAAATGTATGAAATTGTTACGTGTTCTATACTGCACTCTTCGTCGCACCACAAATCATTGGCCACTCCATCGGTACTATTCTGTAATTTAAAAAATAATTATAATTTTTGAATTTTTAGCGCGGTAAAACTACGGGGTCGATGTCTTTCATCAACGGATTATTGCATATACAACTTTGCTGACTCACAAATTCCGAAATCGAGTCCTTTGCCGGCTCCAATTAGACTCTTTTTAAGGCTTCGTGTAACTTTCCCTGACGCATATTTGTTATTAGTTATAGACGTAAATAGTTATTATGACGCTACCAAGATATCTTAATTGTAATTTCTTCATTATTTAAATTGCACAATGTATTTTGGCTATAGGAAATTAATTAAGCAAATTTTCAAAACTCACAAGACGTTACATTCGAGATAAGTTACGGAATTCGAGAAGTATGTTTTGAAAAAGGAGATTGCTCCTAGCTTTTGTCTCCTCCTTCCAAGGTTTTTTTACTTTTTTTGTAAGTGGAAACTGTGCTTTTTACGTCCATAACTTATGTTTTAGATCGATAGCAAACGCAAAGGGGTAACCGCAGCAGACTAACGACTTTTCTAATCAGTGATAGGATCTGTTGGAAGGGAGACTATATCTACCATGAGCCACTCGTCGTCTTTTCTATCGCGGTGAAGTTTAATACTTTGAAATTAAACTCTCAAACAAGAAGAGCGTGGAAAAAATACAAATTTCCATTAGAAGCTTTAATAATATTGTTAATTAGTGGTTGAAACAATATCTCTTGGGAGAGGCAATGTGTTTAGGTGAAAGAAAAAACATGACGACGACGAGAGACACCCTCTTGTGTGTGTCAATTGTATATACATATGACGGTGTACACATTCATACGTGTTGAAAGGACAGCTTTCTTTTCATATAGACAATCATCAAGAAGAAGAGGGGGGCCGATCCGAAGGGAGAGCGCGAGTGCTGCTGCGCCCTTTTGAAGTTAAACAGAGACCTTTCGAGGGGGTATCTAACACCCCTACATTATATACACTTATGGGCGCCAGTGAAGAATATAGACGAAATATTCTTTCAGAAAAAGATCAACGGTCAGCATCAAAGACAGTTTAGACTCGTGGCTAAATAAACAACGTAGATACACTAAAAGGTTCATCATTCTGCTTTCTATCTTTCTATGTGACATTCTCAAAAGCCTATGTCACTTTCTTTCCAATAAGAGAAAAAAAGCTATAGGGAGGAAACTGATGTCCCAATTTAGAGCGAGTGAAGGCCGAACGGATGAACTTGTTGCTCTTAATTCATGCTTCCGCTCTAGCTCTCTATTATTGCTCAGTCATTCCCTCTTCTTTGGCAGCACCGTCTTCACCATATTCCTCTTAAAAAAAAAACAGTTTTAGCGGCAAAGGTGCGACCCGAAGTGACCGTGAGGACGACACGCAACATAATAGGATGGACAGCAAA